>SJXQ01000410.1:89332-139375 GCA_006408695.1 Aepyceros melampus | reverse complement strand
CTCTTCACTTGAGGTGGCCAAAGTACTGGAGCTTCAGTTTTAGCATCATTCCTTGCAAGAACACCAAGGGCTGATCTCCTTTAGAATGGACTGGTTGGATTTCCTTGCAGTCCAAAGGACTCTCAGGAGTCTTCTCCAACACCATAGTTCAAAAGCATCAAGTCTTCAGCACTCAGCTTTCTTCACAGTCCAACTCTCACATCCATACATGACCACTGGAAAAACCATAGCCTTGACTAGACGGACCTTGGTTGGCAAAGTAATGTCTCTGCTTTTCAATATGCTATCTAGGTTGGTCATAAGGCTGCAGTCACCATCTGCAGTGATTTTGGAGCCCAAAAAATAAAGTCTGACACTGTTTCCACTGTTTCCCCATCTATTTCCCATGAAGTGATGGGACCAGATGCCATGATCTTCGTTTTCTGAATGTTGAGCTTTAAGCCAACTTTTTCACTCTCCTCTTTCACTTTCATCAAGAGGCTTTTCAGTTCCTCTTCACTTTCTGCCATAAGGGTGGTATCATTTGCATATCTGAAGTTATTGATATTTTTCCTGGCAATCTTGATTCTAGCTTGTGCTTCTTCCAGCCCAGCATTTCTCATGATGTACTCTACATACAAGTAAGAAGGTAGGTATTGCGAAAGAGCATCAGAGGGCAGACACACTGAAACCATAATCAACATGTTTTAATCCTGAACAAAGATTAAAACTTTTTGTTATTCACTGTCCTAATGTTATGCTTCACATGGAACACTTACTGTCTTAATCAAGACCCTTCCCAGGGGATGTGGTGGGACCCCCTTCTACTAAAGGCTGAGGACACCTGAACTGAAATTGGGAGGGCTCCCAACAAGGTGCACAGGAGGAAGTCTGAGTCCAGATTGATCATGAGTCCATGATAAATCTTCATGCTACACTCAGGAGTTTGCTCATTGTGCATTGATCCCAAAGTGGTGTACATTTTTTCACCATAACCCTGCAATTTAATTTAGCAAAGATGATCTCATCAGGATAAAGATTAGAAAACACAAGTGAGATATTGGAGGAATGGAAACCAGTCTATGAGGCTTGAACTAAGGTAAAGGAAATGATAGGAAGGTGCTTTCCTTTTTAATAATTGTACTGAAGAGAAAAATATTATGTTTAGAAGTTTTTTCCCATAAAATTTAGATCTTATTGAATATTACATTTAGTTTAACATAAAATTAGAATATTACATAAATGAAAATTTATAATTTATTTATATATTTGTGCAGAATGGATAATTATTAGCTGCGTAACATTCCTCCTACAGGCAAAATATAAAATTACATCTTTTGCTTCAGTCACTCAGTTGTGTCCAACTCTTTGTGACCCCATGGACTGCAGAATGCCAGGCTTCCCTGTCCATCAGTAATTTCCAGAGCTTGCTCAAACTCATGTGCATCGAGTCTGTGATGCCATCCAATCGTCTCATCCTCTGCTGTCCCTTCTCCTCTCGCCTTCAATCTTTCCCATCATCAGGGTCTTTTCCAATGAGTCAGTTCTTCACATCAGGTGGCCAAAGTATCAGACCTTCAGCATCAGTCCTTCCAATGAATATTCAGGACTGATTTCCTTTAGGAATGACTGGTTGGATCTCCTTGCAGTCCAAATGGCTAAAAGTCTTCTCCAATACCACAGTTCAAGAGCATCAATTCTTTGGTACTCAGCTTTCTTTATGATCCAATTCTTACATCCATACACGACTACTGGAAAAACCATAGCTTTGACTAGACAGACTTTTGTTGGCAAAGTAATGTCTCTGCTTTTTAATATGCTGTCTATGTTGATCATAGCTTTTCCTCCAAGAAGCAAGTGTCCTTCAATTTCATGGCTTCAGTCACCATCTGCAGTGATTTTGGAGCCCCAAAAAAATAGTCTGTCACTGTTTCCATTGTTTCCCCATTTATTTGCCTTGAAGTGATGGGACCAGATGCCATGATCTTTGTTTTATGAACGTTTAGTTTTAAACCCGCTTTTTCACTCTCCTCTTTCACCTTCATCAAAAGGCTCTTTCATTCCTCTTCGCTTTCTGCCACAAGGGTGGCATCAACTGCATATCTGAAGTTATTGATATTTCTCCCAGCAATCTTGATTCCAGCCTATGCTTCATCCAGCCTGGTATTTTGCATGATGTACTCTGACATAAGTTAATAAGCAGGCTGACAATATACAGCCTTGACGTACTCCTTTTCCAATTTGGAACCTGTTATTCCATGTTCAGTTCTAACTGTTGCTTATTGACCTGCATACACATTTCTCAGGAGGCAGGTAAGATGGTCTGGTATTCCAATTTTGGTATGTATATTGCCTAAACTTGCTTCCCTGGTAGCTCAGATGGTAAAGAATCTGCCTGCTATGCAGGAGACAAGGGTTCAATCCCTGGGTTCGAAAGATCCCCTGGAGAACGATATAGCAACCCACTCCAGTATTCTTGCCTGGGAAATCCCATGGACAGAGGAGCCTGTGGGCTATAGTCCATGGGGTAGCAAAGAGTCAGATACAACTGAGCAACTAAGAACAATATTATAATATTCATTATAAGCTTGTGTCTCACATTAATTTAATCTTTATGTAATCAAACATACAACAAATAAGACCTCCAAAGGGGTCAGGTAGGAAGGGAGGGAGGATCGCTGAGGGGAAAAAATGAAAAGGATGAAATATATATTTTTTCACTCAAAATCCTATATTATAGTCTGAATTCCTTGCCATGTGTACTTTACTTTGGCAGTACACAATTCAATGACTATTCCTATTTAAAATCTCTTATAATTGCAAATTTAAAGATACTAAAACAACAACCAAGATCCAACTTAGTAGAATTTATGGAAACAGGGCAAGAATACCTCCTACTATTCCCAACATTCTGGTCACTATCATACACAAGGAAAATTAAATAAAAACAACTGATTGTGGAAGGGGTAGAGGGAGAGATGAAACTATAGCTATTTATAGACAGTATCACAATATATTCATAAAACCCAAAAGAATCTATTTGAAATCATTAGAACTAATAAGAATAGCCAATAAGGAAGCTCATTATAAATATATCAATATCTAGAAAGAAAGAATATTGGGGATAAAGAGAGCCTATGAAAATTATTATTCAGGAACAAATTTATAAAAATGATCCTGGACTTGTTTGGGTAGAAAAGACCATACAGAATAAATTGAGAGACAAATGAAGGCATATCAAGTTCCAAGATTACATTATTTTTATGCTAGTATTCTCATTATTAATTACTACTTATAATGCAATTCCAGTCAAAATCTAAATGGTATTTTCTTTGATGTAAGGAGCAAGAAACCTTATCAAATGATTTGTAAATTTTCTTGGAATAAATAATGAAGAAAAATGTTTTAATAGTAATGAGGAGAAGTACATACCAGCCAGATAACATCTTGTAAAGTTATAATAATTAAAACATCTAGAAATAAATGAATGATCCAAAGAAATATTTGCATATATTTTAAAAGTCACAAATGGATAATGGTAGTATCCAAAATCAGTGGGGAATATTTAGTAAAAGATGACAGAACTGGTTCATCTTTAAAAAAGAAAAGAAAAACTAGATCTCTGTTTCATAATATACAATATTCCTAGATTACAAAGAACTTTATATAACCATAAATTAGTAAAGCAATAGTACATCAATAAAGGCAGAGACTGAGATACATAACATAAAGGTTATTTAAGCCAATAAAGTCCTAAAGACCCATAAATAGAAGTCATAAACAAAATCCAACAGGGAAGAAATATTTGCAACATATGACAGTTAAATAATCTATTTAATCAAGAAAAGAAACACTTCAGTGGAAGAGTACATTAAAGACCCAGGCAGGCATTTCACAAACGAAGAAATGCAAATTGACCAATGAACATATGAGAAAGTTCAATCTAATTAGTAATCAAAGAAATGCAAATTAAAACAACAAGATACCACTTTTTGCCTTTTAGATTGGCACAAGATCAAAAATAATGCTCATTGATGGTGTGGGCAAAGGGAACCAGTCCCAGCGCTGGTGGGAATGCAAAAATGGTAACTGCTGGAGAACAAGTTGGGAATACTTATCAAAAGATTTCAAAATGTTAATTGCAGCAGTATTTATAATAGCAAAACTATTTGAAGCAGTATTCATGTTCTTCAATAGAACTGCTTAATCATAATCTGCAACTCACAATAAGAAAATTAGATCTTTGTGTTTTGATGTGGAAAGACATCCATGTTGAGCTATGAGTAAGTGGAATAACAATAATCTCAGAGGCTGATCTCACTTTCATTAAAAGGAGAAAAAAAATCTACACAGAAGACATATAACAAACAGTAGTTATCAATGAAAACAGAGATATAAAGGAATATAAGATTAATTTTTACTTAAACCTTCCTTTCTGTAATCAGCATTGTATTTTATCAGTTGTTTAAAATGAGAAAAGGGAAAATTCTTTAAAATATGCATATTTTTGATCGAGCAATTTACTTCCAGGAATTTACCCTAAGGGAATAGATATATGCACAATTTAGCTAAAAGAATGCTTACCCAAGCATTATTTGAGTGAAACTTGGAAATAACCTAAATGTGACCTAACAGACTATTGGTTTTGGAAAATGAAGCATATTCATATACTATAATGCTATTCAGCCATTAAAATGTAGCAATCTGACTAGAAAAGTGTCTAAAACAGTGTACCATATTTCCATTACTGTTTTGTATATATTTATTGAATGCATAATGTATGTGGAATGTATTTCCATATGCACATATGTATGATGATGCATATGAAAACTTGGAAGGAGGGTGAGATTGTGAATTAGTTTGCGTATATGAATTTCTAATTTTCCTACAATGGAAATATTTCTGTAATTAACTGAAAAAGATGGTTTTCTTGCTCATCCTAAAATAGTTCCTGATCATATTATTCATTGTAATTTTTAAAATCCTTTTCTAAAATGTAATATTTAATTAGCATGTGCTATATGCCAGACATTGCCCTCAGCACTTTACATCTATTATATCATTTAATCCTTACACTACCCAAGGCAGACGCTTTTTCCTAAAAACGAGGAATTCAGGCCACAGCATTTAAGTAACTTGTCCATGGTCATACATCTGGTAGGAGCCAGATCCAAGATCTAAATCCAAGTACTTTGGTCCTTACCAACACTGCACAGAAGTAAGGACCTTCTTGAAGTAAACACACACTCATCTGACCTTCTGGATCTGTTTTTTATTCTAGTCAAACTTAAAACAGTAGTCAAGCCATTGCTCCGTCTCTAACTAGATCCTAGAAAAACAGCAAAGCCACTCATGTGTCTTAACTGAGTAGTAGACATGATCCTTAAACAACAACCCATGGTTGTTTAAAGGTACATCCTCAAGTGTCATCAAAAATCCATATATAATTTATAGCCACCCTTCCATATTCATGGTTCCTTCCATCCGTGGTTCTACGTCCAAGAATGCAAACAAGCACCATTTACTACTGATAAAGATTTGCATATATGTGGACAAACGTGGTTCAAACATATGTGTTCAAGCGTCAACTGTACTTCATTCAAAACTTCATGGTGACCTTCAAAGAAATGGAAGGTTAGACTGTAGCAACCAGGAGCTGACAAAATTGAAAACTCTGAAAAGGCCTATAACTCTATGAATGGTATTTCCTGCTTTCCCTGCTCGAACTTCTAACCTCTTCCCACGTTTGCCCAGATTCACACTTAGGGTTTTCATGTGCCTGATCTCTTAGCCAGTGTGACAACAGGAAGCATTACAAAAACATTTTGTTTTCATTTGAAATGAAAATAAAGATAATTGATTTGTGAATAGTTTTTGCTTGCTTTACAAATTTCCAACAATAGGCAAATGTTCTTCAGCACTCTATTTTCCTCAGCAGCTATAGGAATCTCTCAGGTGCCAATTTCCTACATAGAAATTCTGGTCTATTATTCATTTCTGCAACGTCAATCATTTACACAACGTGAGCAAATCAGCCCAGTTCTCTCTAATCACAGGATACACCTGATTTTAAACAAAACTGTTTCCTAACATATGCGAAGACGTGTATATAACTAGTTTTATAGAAAATTGTTTTCTTTTGAATATAGTCTTTAGGAATAAAACAATAGAATTGTGTGAACTTGAATTTAAAATGGTTTTATCTAATGGCTTGGAACTGTCTAAACATTGTTTACCCATTATCAGATTAGATGGTACCTGTCTGTGTCTTTGTTTTGTTTTTGAAGTTCTTAAGATATAAGCAGTGGACCAGCTGGCTCTGTGGGGCAAGACACTGGCTTCCAAGACTTGAAAGAGAGCTCAGGCCAAAGGGTCCTCAGGTTTCTAGGTGGAGAGCCCTCAGGCTAACCCCCAGTGAGCTGAAGGTTCTAGAGATGTGGAGAGGATAAGCTGAAAATCTAAGATCATTGTCTCCCCTCTACTCCCACACCAAAACACTTAACTCTTTGAAACACAGTTAGAAAATACAAATATTTATGAGAAATATGATTAAAGAGAAAAAAAAAATATATTCAGAGTGAAGACCATTATTTTGGGTCTATTAAAATCAACCACTTACCTATACTTCTTTATAAATAAAAGCTTAAGAAAGACTCAGACTCTAATTCTCTATGTGAATCAGAAAAATACTGCTTTTGTTTTATAAACTATTTTATTTATAAATGCTGAAACATGTTTAGGTCTTTTATCTCTGCCTAATCGTTCATCTGTAAGATAGCCATTTCCATCACCACACAGCAACCTCTGTTAACAGGATAAGCAGTTTCTGCCATGAATAAAAGCAAATGCTTTCATAATCGTATGCAAAAGCCACATTTGCATGCACAACCTAAGTATGTAAAAGAGGAGCTAAAAAATTTTTTTAAACATACTTGGGGGATATAATTTAAATGTAACTTCAATTTACTTTAATGCTAAAACATACCTGTGTTGGTAAAAAATAGGAAGTCAAACTTTATCCATAAATTATTTGATAACATTAGAATAACACGAAAATCATCTATAGACATTTTTCTCAGTTTAGGAGCATTAAAACCTTGCAGATGATATGCAATTTTTCTTTGTGGCATGTGGTTTATTATTTGAAATCTATTGGTTCATTAGGATCATATTGGTGATAGCTAGTTGTTTCAGAACATTAACTGTCCTCTCACATTACTTACAGAGATGCTGGGGACCATCTGTTCCAGCATGGGATTTAAGTATATGTCTATTGGATATCATGCTATTTATTTAATTCAGCACCCACTTCCTATTGTTGTATTTTCTTGGGGGGAAAAGTCAATTTAATTACAAGGAATAAAGATAACCTCTCCTGGCAGGTTACCCTGTCACCATGAGAGCAAAGCAAGACCTGCTTAAAGTAGGTTAGGGTGGCTAACATGAACAGTAAAACCAACAACACTTAAGAATATTTAGCAAAGGTTTAGCAGAAATAGAACAGTGAATGGCACTTTTAAAAATATTACTGTAAGCCCAGGGCTTGTCTAAATCAATCTTGGCACATCTGTCTGATGCAGACCGTAAACAGGATTAGAGCTGGATTTATCTGCTTGGCGTAATTGTGCTCACAGTTCCTGCACATGTCCACTCTTTAAAATACTGCCCGAAAAACAAGCCTGCCTGATAGACAGCTCCCACAACAGAGTGCAGACACACTTATGGTATATTAGATGGTTAAGCAATGTGATGTCTAACAATTTTTTTTTTTTTGGCTCTTCAGAATTACTTATCTAATCCCCTAATTAAAAATACAAAATTCTGTTTGAATACACCACATACTGAGATAAATCTGTGAAGCAAGGGACCAATAAATTTGAATACACTTTAATTGTAAGAAGAAAACACAATTTAATTGTTAATAATCAGGTTAAACCAGGGTTTAAATAAATAGGGCTGCTCCAGTAATTTACTGAAAAACCATCACAGTGCATTACAGTCCTCAAGATTTCTGACTTAACATTTGTTAGCATAAAAGCTTAAGTTCCTAAATATAAACACTTATCAAGAATGACAAGAAATAGAATTATCTTGTGAAAGAATACCAAAAAGTCACACTTTTGTCATACCAAATAAAAAATTAATGCTCAATTTCCATCTGCAATTTTTTCCCACTTATTTCTAGTTATTTCTATAATGCATGAATAGCTTAGGGACTTAAGAACTTAAGCACCCAAAGATACTAGGTACTTTTGCATAAAGTCCAAAATGAACTGATTAGTCAAATAATTTAAATATTATTCATTGTTTTGATTATTTGAAATATAGACAAAAAATATACAATTCTTTATTCAGAACATTGAATGTCTATGCTACAAAGTGACAATAACAATTTTAAATTACATAGTCTATGTTTAATGACAAATACCACATAAAATCAGTATATTTAAAAATAGTATAATTGAAAATTTAGTATAGTATAATTGAATATATAATTATATATTATATATATTATAGTATACTATATTATACTATAGTATAATAGTATAATTGAAACTTTCAGTCATTGACAAATTTCTATTCTAAGCTCTTTTCTTGGAACTCATGTTCCAAATAGCAAACTCTTAGGAATCAATTTTTTCCTAAATCTATACCATTAATAAATGTTCATACTTATAATGTTTTATATAAATAATGGTAAAATTGGCTAATTAAGGCAACCATTTAAATATCCTCAATATGTTTTCTCAGAAGGTATAGAGGATCAAAATGATTTTTATAATAATACTGAAGATGTTATTTGCCTTTTTCACTGTGCTGACATTTGCATGGCTGGTGAAAGGAAACAGTGTTAAAACATCTGGTGTTACCATGAATCAAGGAAGTGACACTAAATTTCACTAATAATTGTTGCATTCCTCATCACTTCAAACTCACAGTTTAAAAAATATATATATCACTTAACTGTCCTTGATGAAGCAGTAACACTTTAATTTTTAAAAATCTCTACCCTTTAGTAATTTTTTTATATGTATTATATGTGATATGGGAATTGTACAAAAAAGCATTTCAGCTACAAATGAAAGTGATAGTTCTCCTCAGGAAAAGAACTCATACCATTCACACTGTGACTAGCTTGACTTTGTTCAGAAAACCATTTTTGCTTGAAAGATGGGACTAACAAACTATTATATGCAAGTAGGAGTATTTGGTAAATGTTTCCTGGTAATTGAGCAAAGTGAGCCAGTCACTCAAGCAAAACAACTGAGAATGCTGTCAATGACAAAATTCTAACTTTCAAGCAAAAATCAGAATTTTGTAAAACCTGTATCTGCCAACATGAGCTTGACAGCTTCCCAATATTTAAAGAATCTTATGCTGAGATTGGCAGTGATGTTAATATATCCGATAGTTTAAAGATTTATATAATTAAATGTGTAAACATTTGGAAGCTCTATATAACTCAGTAGACCACAATTTTTCCAAATACTCAATGCAGGATATTATAAAATTATGCATAATTAAAGATTCAAAGTGCAAGACAGACCAATAAATTTTCAAATAGCCAACTACAGAAGGTTAACTGATATGTTTACAGATTCTGCTTTGTAACTAACATTTAAGAAATTAGCACTTACCAAGTTGTACTGTAGTATCAAAGAAATCCACAATTACCTGAAAACATTATTAAAATACTTTTCCTGTTCTAAACAAATATCTGTGTGAAATTGGATTTTTCTTATACACTTTAACAAAAATATATTCACAACAAACTAAGGCAGAAGCAATCTTGAAAACTCAGCTGTCTTTTATTAAATCTTTCTATTAAGGAACATTGTGTCTTCTATAAAAAAGATTTGCAAACTGCAGTCAAGAAAATGACACTGATTTTTTTATTGTTTTGGAAAATAGTTATTTTTAGTCCAAACATTATTTATGTTAAAATGCAATGGACTTATTACTGTTATTTTTAATGAATATTTTAAATGTTTAACTTCTAACATGGTAAATATCAGAGGCATTATATATACACAAAGGCTCTTTGTGGTTTTCAACAATTTAAGAGTGTAAAGGGCTTCCAAGACTGAAAAAGCTCAAGAAACTCTGGACCTATCTATACTATTGTGAAGACAGGCCTAAGCTTAAGAAAATGCAGCCTAAAAAATGTCATGATTTATGCATCTTTATCTTTCATCATTTTCTATCAGTTTAAGATTTTATCACTAATTTTTTTAGACTGTCTATGCAACAAGTCCCTACTACATATGAAACCTAGTGAACTAAAAGAGCAATTCAAAATTTCATATTCTGTAGCATGAGTTCATCATGTAGTTGTTTGGGTTTTGTCATTTTCACTTCAGTAAGAGCACTCATGTGCATCTCTTGGAATTGTGTATTACCTGATTGTATTATCTAGTTATATATTTGCCCCTGTCATTTTACACATCTACATTTCTAGTCCTTAGGGAAAACATTCATAAATGGGCAGTCTCTGAGAATGGTATTTAGATTAGTGCAAAAGTAACTGCGGTTTTGCACTGTTGAACTCTGCCATTTGATATTGGAATACATTCTTAAATAAATGTGGTTACGTTATACATCATTTTAAGGTGCATTCCTCGATTTACATCTTTTGCTAATGAATTGATGTTAGACAAGAAGCAAATTTGTGTGGTTTTCTTATTGAGTTCAAAATGGGTCATAAAGCAGACACAACTAGCAATATCAACAACATACTTGGCCCAGGAACTGCTAATGAATGTGCAGTGCGGTTCAAGAAGTTTTGCAAAGGAGACGAGAGCCTTAAAGATGAGGAGCGTAGTGGCCAGCTATCAGAAGTTGACAGTGACTAACTGAGAGCATCATGGAAGGTCATCCTTTCACAGCTGCATGAGAAGTTGCCCGAGAACCCAATCTCGACCATTCTGTGGCTGTTTGGCACTGGAAGCAAACTGGAAAGGTGAAAAAGTTTGATAAGTGGGTGCCTCATGAGCTGAGCGAAAATCAAAAATATCATTTTGAAGTGCTGTCTTTTCTTATTCTACACAACAGCAATGAAACATTTCTCGATCAGATTTTGAGATGTGACAAAAAGTGGATTTTACACAGCAACCAGTGACAACCAACGCAGTGGTCACACAGAGAAGTTCCCAAGCACTCCCCAAAGCCAGACTTGCACCCAAAAAAGTCACAGTCACTGCTGGGTGGTCTGTGGCCAAATTCATCCACCACAGCTTTCTGAATCCTGGCTAAACCATTACATCTGAGAAGTATGCTCAGCAAATGGATGAGATGCACCAAAAATTGCAACACCTGCGGCCAGCACTGGTCAACAGAAAGGGCCCAGTTCTCCTCTGTGACAACTCCTGACCGCACATCACACAACCAACGCTTCAAACATTGAACGCTTCAAAAGTTGAAAGAACGGGCTACGAAGTTTTGCCTTATCTGCCATATTCACCAGACCTCTTGCCAACCAACTGCCACTTCTTCAAGCATCTTGACAACTTTTTTGCAATAAAAATGCTTTCATAACCAGGAAAACACAGCAAATGCTTTCCAGTTCAGTCACTCAGTTGTGTCCGACTCTTTGCGACCCCATGAATCACAGCACGCCAGGCCTCCCTGTCCATCACCAACTCCCAGAGTTCACTCAGACTCACATCCATCGAGTCCGTGATGCCATCCAGCCATCTCATCCTCTGTCTCCCCTTCTCCTCCTGCCCCCAATCCCTCCCAGCATCAGGGTCTTTTCCAATGAGTCAACTCTTCACATGAGGTGGCCAAAGTACTGGAGTTTCAGCTTTGGCATCATTCCTTCCAGAGAAATCCCAGGGCTGATCTCCTTCAGAATGGACTGGTTGGATCTCCTTGCAGTCCAAGGGACTCTCAAGAGTCAAGAGCTCATCAAATCCCAAAGCATGGATCTTTTTTGCTACAGGAGTAAAGTTATTTCTCATTGGCATATATGTGCTGATTGTAGTGGTTCCTATTTTGATTAAAAAAGATGTGTTTGAACCCAGTTATAGTGACTTAAAATTCAGGGTCTGAAACTGCAATTACTTTTGCACCAACATAAATACTATTCCAGAGACCAACAGAAAATATGAGCTTAATTCATCTTATGGCTAATAAACACATGAAAAGATGTTCAACATCGCTCATTATCAGAGAAATGCAAATCAAAACCACAATGAGGTACCATCTCACACCAGTCAGAATGGTTGCTATCAAAAAATCTACAAACAATAAATGCTGGCGAGGGTGTGGAGAAAAGGGAACCCTCTTACACTGGTGGTGGGAATACAAACTGGTACAGCCACTATGGACAACAGTGTGGAGATTCCTTAAAAAAATGGAAATAGAACTGCCATCAGTTCAGTTCAGTTATTCAGTTGTGTCTATTTGCGACCCCATGAATCGCAGCACGCCAGGCCTCCCTGTCCACCACCAACTCCCGGAGTTCACTCAGACTCATGTCCATCGAGTCAGTGTTGCCATCCAGCTATCTCATCCTCTGTCGTCCCTTTCTCCTCTTGCCCCCAATCCTTCCCAGCATCGAAGTCTCTTCCAATGAGTCAACTCTTCAGATGAGGGGCCAAAGTACTGGAGCTTCAGCTTCAGCAACATTCCTTCCAAAGAAATCCCAGGGCTGATCTCCCTCAGAATGGACTGGTTGGATCTCCTTGCAGTCCAAGGGACTCTCAAGAGTCTTCTCCAACACTACAGTTNTCCCAGCATCGAAGTCTCTTCCAATAAGTCAACTCTTCACATGAGGGGCCAAAGTACTGGAGCTTCAGCAACATTCCTTCCAAAGAAATCCCAGGGCTGATCTCCCTCAGAATGGACTGGTTGGATCTCCTTGCAGTCCAAGGGACTCTCAAGAGTCTTCTCCAACACTACAGTTCAAAAGCATCAATTCTTCGGCGCTCAGCTTTCTTCACAGTCCAACTTTCACATCCATACATGACCACTGGGAAAACAATATCTTTGACTAGACGGACCTTTGTTGGCAAAGTAACGTCTCTGCTTTTCAATATGCTATCTAGGTTGGTCATAACTTTTCTTCCAAGGAGTAAGCGCCTTTTAATTTCATGGTTGCATTCACCATCTGCAGTGATTTTGGAGCCCCAAAAAAGAAAGTCTGACACTGTTTCCACTGTTTCCCCACCTATTCCACTTCATTTCCCCATGAAGTGATGGGACCAGATGCCATGATCTTAGTTTTCTGAATGTTGAGCTTTAAGCCAACTTTTTCACTTGCCTCTTTCACTTTCAACAAGAGGCTTTCGAGTTCCTCTTCACTTTTTGCCATAAGGGCGGTGTCATTTGCATATCTGAGGTTATTGATATTTCTCCCTGCAATCTTGATTCCAGCTTGTGCTCCTTCCAGCCCAGCATTTCTCATGATGTACTCTACATATAAGTTAAATAAGCAGGGTGACAATACACAGCCTTGACCTACTCCTTTTCCTATTTGGAACCAGTCTGTTGTTCCACGTCGAGTTCTAACTATTCCTTCCTGACCTGTATATAGGTGATGGAATTCCATTTGAGCTATTTCAAATCCTGAAAGATGATGCTGTGAAAGTGCTGCACTCAATATGCCAGCAAATTTGGAAAACTCAGCAGTGGCCACAGGACTGGAAAAGGTCAGCTTTCATTCCAATCCCAAAGAAAGGCAATGCCAAAGAATGCTCAAACTACCGCACAATTGCACTCATCTCACATGCTAGTAAAGTAATGCTCAAAATTCTCCAAGCCAGGCTTCAGCAGTACATGAACCATGAAATTCCAGATGTTCAAGCTGGTTTTAGAAAAGGCAGAAGAACCACAGATCAAATTGCCAACATCCGCTGGATCATGGAAAAAGCAAAAGAGTTCCAGAAAAACATCTATTTCTGCTTTATTGACTATGCCAAATCCGTTGACTGTGTGGATCACAATAAACTGTGGAAAATTCTGAAAGAACTGCCATATGACCCAGCAATCCCACTGCTGGGCATACACACCGAGGAAACCAGAATTGAAAGAGACACGTGGACCCCAGTGTTCATCACAGTACTGTTTATAATAGCCAGGACATGGAAGCAACCTAGATGTCCATCAGCAGATGAATGGATAAGAAAGCTGTGGTACATATACACAATGGAGTATTACTCAGCCATTAAAAAGAATACATTTGAATCAGTTCTAATGAAGTGGATGAAACTGGAGCCTATTATACAGAATGAAGTAAGTCAGAATGAAAAACACCAATACAGTATACTAATGCATATATATGGAGTTTAGAAAGACGGTAACAATGACCCTATATGCGAGACAGCAAAAGAGACACAGTCTTTTGGACTCTGTGGGAAAGGTAAGGGGAGGATGATCTAAGAGAATAGCATTGAAACATGTATATTATCATATATGAAACAGATAGCCAGTCCAGGTTCGACGCATTAGACAAGGTGCTCAGGGCTGGTGCACTGGGATGACCCAGAGGGATGGGATGGGGAGGGAGGTGGGAGGGGTTTTAGGATGGGAAACACATGTACACCCATGGCTGATTCATGTCAATGTATGCCAAAGCCCACTACAAAATTAGCCTCCAATTAAAATAAATAAATTTTAAAAGTAAAATTAATTCACCTTAATGGGGCTTCCCTTGTAGCTCAGTCGGTAAAGAATCTGCCTGCAGTGAAGGAGACCTGGGTTTGATCCCTGGAGTGGGAAGATCCCCTGGAGAAGGAAATGGCAACCCACTCCAGTATTCTTGCCTGGAAAATCTCATGGACAGAGGAGCCTGGTGGGCTGTAGTCCATGGGGTCACAAAGAGTCGGGCATGACTGAGTGGATAACACTAAGTAACACTAACTAATCTTATAGTCTAGTCTTTTTTGGCATTACCAGTTCAGTTATGTATATCAATCCATATAGGATTATAGTTCATATATATGCTATAAATGATCCTTGAGCAGATTCCCCATGAAGCCCAGAAGCATGGTGATCAGTCTTCCTTTTTCGAGTTCTCAGTAATTCATTTCAACAATATCTTCACTGCCCTCCTCATCTCTAATCTCTGAGTCCAACCCCAGCTCAATGCTTCAAACAAGGCTGCTGCTGCTGCTGCTGCTAAGTCACTTCAGTCATGTCTGACTCTGTGTGACCCCATAGACGGCAGCCCCACAGGTTCCACTGTTGTGGGATTCTCCAGGCAACACTGGAGTGGGTTGCCATTTCCTTCTCCAGTGCTTGAACGTGAAAAGTGAAAGTGAAGTCGCTCAGTCGTGGCTGACTCTTAGCGACCCCATGGACTGCAGCCTACCAGGCTCCTCCGTCAATGGGATTTTCCAGGCAAGAGTAGTGGAGTGGGGTCAAACAAGGCTAGGTGTCCTAAAAAAGTTTGCTACTGACTGTATTTACCATCAATCAGATAATATCTTAATGATGGTGTATGCATTTCAACCTCTGAACCTTTGCTCCTTCATCTCCCAACAAATGGAGTGCCTTCTTGACTCTAGTCTTTTCAAACATTAACCATCTGTCAGAGCTCATGGAGCCCCTCCTCCAAGAAACATCCATCATTTTCCAGTCCCGCGGGACTCCTAATGCCCAGTACTACTCAGCTGAAGTCTAGTCACACATCAGAGGTTCCTAACTTCACAGAGGTGAAGGCACCAAGGTCCTTCAAAGCCTTTTGAGAATTTAAGTTACATATATTGTTTCCCACATAAGTTAAATGGTGGTTTAAAAAAATAACAACAGGGGAGGGATTAGAGAAAGATTGGACTATAACAGTTTAGAATAAATTCAAAAGTTTATTTCATTAACATGATTGAACACTAACATTCCAGGCACTTCTGGGTGAGTATTAAAATGTTAATATTAATAGAGCAATCTCCATGGACAACTGTTTCTAAGAGATACAAAAGTTAAGGAGTTCTTCATCTTTCTTGGCCTGGCACTTGCTGGACTGTGGCAACAGGACTAAGCCACAACAATGGCTTCTATTGCCAGCATCTAAGGACAATGCTTGTGCATGGGTTTACTGCCTGGTAAATGCCCTTATATTTCACAGTCCAAGCTGACTCACTGATAGATACTCTTTTCTTCTGAGGACCTCAAAGACAGTCATAATGCATTGGTTTTCACCTCCACCATTTCTAGCAATCAATGCCCTACCTGTGCAGGTCCCATCCCCCATCAGCTCATGGTAGTCATGGGAAGTTCCCCTCAACCCTCCAAATAATCTAAAGGGTTTGACTACTGAGAGACACTGAAAGGCTCAGTTTAATACCACTCCCATTCAGTTTTACCTTTAAGACTGTCATTATCTGATCCTAAGAAGCCAAAAGAGTATTCAGAATAACCACTCTAAATCCAGGCTATCTGAAATTAGCACATGCAGCTTTGTATTGCTGGAAGGAAGTAGAACCACTGCGTGAGAAATTAAAGTAATAATTTTCACTTGATAAAGATTGATCTGAGTACCAGGAAAGGAAAGTTCATCTGAGGAGCCAAGACAGCTAGGACAGAACGCCACCATCCTGATCGTGCAAAATGAACTGGAAGAAATTCACCTAAGCAGCCTCCAGGAGGCTTGAACTTATCATTAGCCTACCTTCCGGACGACAGAAATGGCACATCTGTGGTCAAGGAACCACTGTGTGTGTGAAGGAAACAAGGGGGAAAATAAAGAGAAATTGCCAGAAGCTACTTGTATTGAACAGACAAAAGTAAACTTAAATACAAGTATATTCATAACAGACAAAATATGGAAACAATCTACGTGTCCATTGATGGATAAATGGCTACAGAAAATGTCTCTCATACAGACAACACACAGTGGGATATTATTCAGCCATTACAAAGGAAACCTTGCCTTTGGGATAGCTTGGATGGATCTTGAGGCATTATGCTAAGTGAGACGTCAAAGAAAGACAAATACTGTATGAACTCACTTGTATGTGGAATCTTTAAAAATCTTAAAAAAAAAAAAAACCACACCCACAAGCTCACAGAAAATGGACTGGTGGTTACCAGAGGCAAGGGGAAAGGGGTAGGCAGAATGGGTGAGGAAGGTCAAAAGGTAAAAATGTCCAGTTTTAAAATAAGTCATGGGGATGGTGATACAGTCACTCAGCATGGTGACTATAACTAATAATATTCTATTGCATATTTGAAAGGTGGATCTTAAAAGTTCTCATCACAAAAATTAAAATTTTGTCACTATGTTTGGTTATGGTGTTAATTAGACATTGTGGTGATCATATCAAAATATAAACAAATATTGAATTGTGTTAAACATCTAAATCTAATATACATTACATGTCAATTACATCTCAAAAAATACACATTGAGATATTCTAAAAATATTTGCAGGCCTAGACTTAGTGGACACAAAGGACAAAGTGAAGTATTTTAATGTAGCTGATCAGTTTTATTAAAAATTCAACTTAATAACTTGCAAGACAAGGTTCATGTTTATTTTTAATATGCTAGGCACATGGGTGATGTGGGGCTTTATTTCATTTCCACCATTAAAAGCATATACTTGACAAACATTGTTAGGTTCCTGCTTTATTTTTGGCATTCAGAAACTCTATATAAGTAAATTCAGTGGAAATTGATCCACAAAAGAAATATTAAAATGAAGTTACCAATATAATGTAGTCAAATATCCTTTTATATTTATTTTCAGTTGGACTTAGGCAAAATGTAAAAATAAAAAACAAAACTACGTTTTAATAAACACACATACAAAAACTACAAATTATGCTAGATAGTTGATACCATATAGGCTCCTGCACACACAAAATATGATCTTCTACTACCTATTTGAAGTGAAATTTTAAAAGCTATTTTGGAGTAGAAGTTAGAAGTTATTTTTTTTCTGAAAAAGCCTGAAATTGATTCAAACAGTCTGATATGAAAATAAGCTCAATGTTTGACCTTAATGTTCTATATATACACTCTACACATATGGTATTTATTCAGCTATGCTCTCAATTAAAGAAATTTAAAATAATAGTTTCTTCTCCATGCTTTTTGTCATAATTATTATTATGTACTACATGCTTAGTACTATGATAAAAGCTCCCACAAGTAGTACTATGATGAAAGGTCAGAGGTAAAGGTAAAAATGTATGACTTGACAATGTGAAACTTTTAGAGAAAACAACATTTTTGATCAAGTATATATTTAGTTACACCATATAACATGTAATTGAAGCAAAATAGCTTGTAGGATTAAAGCAAGCCATCTTCCCCCTGCACTCTAATACTACTGTCAGTAATTTTTTTAGAAAGATAAATTTGATATCAATACGATGTGACACAACTGCATCAAACCTTAATTTCACTCACAGTAAGAAGTCACAGGATTAAATAACACTGTGCAGTCTTTTAGAAAAGTTTATTGCTTCCAGATGGATTCAAGTTTCCTTTCAGCCCTGATTACATCCAATATGCACAGGGTGCCAACATTATAAAGGACAGAGTCAAAAATATCATTTATATAGATAGCAAGGGGCAGGGTGGAGGAACTCTGGCTTGTAAATAGACTGTGCTGATCAAGTTTTGACTATTTTTAAGAAATTATAAGAAACATTTAATAAAAAACAAATACCATACTATGTAAACATCTTGAATGATGCCTGTTCCACAGAAAAACACAAATCTACAGCGCAGTATACATAAGGCGACTCTTGCTCCGAGCGGCATGCTCTCTGCCCCCATGTTGGGCTGTGCCATGTGTCACACTGCATGCGGCTTGCCACCAAGACGCCCACCTGTGCCTCTGTGGCAGAAGAGGCATCTATGTTTATTTCGTTTAACACACTGTTGAATATCAGCCATGGTGATCACATACAAAGGCCTTCAAAAACACTGACTACTTAAGGCATGTTTGCTAAGTTTAAGGATGCAAATAAGTCACTACTTCTATTTAAAATAGCATTTTCTTAAGCAACCGAAGTATGACTACCATAAAAAAATAAAATCCTTTTCATTAAACCCAAACAAAAAAGCTCTCCCTGTAATGTGGATTAAAAAATAAAACCACATCTGCTCTATCTAGTCTATGAGAGAAAAGCAATAAAAATTCATGACTGAAGAAGGATTTCAGTCTGGAGGTTGGGAGCCAACTTTTTAAAATACAGTACAATTCTAATAACACTTCCATTTTCTTATATTCAATTTTCCAAATGTTCTGCAAGTGTTATACAAATTACAAATTTGACTGAATATAAATGTTAAGCAATTTATTATGTATCCTTCAAAACAGATTACAATTTAAATACAATTATGGTCTCAAAGCTTGAAAGAAGAGAAAAATGATTAATTTCTGAAAGGACATAAAACCTTCTTGTTGGAGAAACACTAGGAAAAGTGGTACTACAATAATTCCTACTAATACCTAACTTAATTCTGTGGATACTCAACCAAAACTAAGACAAACACCATTGCAGCACTTTACTACTCACATTCTCTTTAGAGAGAAGTGATTTCATTTATATAAGGGTTATAAATGAGTGTTAGAGTTTCAAGTGATTTTCATGGAAGTTTTGGACTTTTATTTTCGATTAATTTTATCCATGATACTTTAAATATATTGTTAGTACCAAAAATTTTTATTTTATTTACATTTAATTAGTGGCAATATCCTTGATCAACTGCATGAAAATGCTCTAAGACACAGGGGGATGATCGAAAGAGGATGAAGTTATACTAAAAACCGGCAAAGTTATATGACAAGTCAATAACAGGTCAATGAAACAGAGTCCAGCTGATTAGGCTGCCAGGCACTAAAGCAGATAATGGGTTATGAGTCAGCAGATGACTCAGTCATTAAGTATTTCTGATATTTCAAATACTAATCTGTGTTTAACTATCACTAATCAAACAGTGCTTTGTTTGTGATAATGGTCAGCTATTCTTAAACTAGTCACACTGTCTCCTAAAACAATACATATTTGAGTGAAAAATGATTTGAGATTCATTTCTTCTTTCAATAATTTCTAACTGGACACTTTCCCCATGCCAAACTTGCTCTAAGAGAGAAAAGCCTATTAGATAGAGATCTCCCCTGACTACCCAATGATCATTGAATAAAGATTGAAAAAATAAATAAGGGAGCAAGCCATGTATTGTTACTGATCCAAAATCTCTCATCTGCGATTCTAAAATCCCCAAAGCTCTGAAGATTATTTTTTTGTAAATCATTTGGCAACAAAACCCGAACTGACCTCATTTTGTCCCAAAATTGGACCTGAACTGACAATGAGATTTTAAGTCTTTATTTATACCACTTGCATAGATATTCTTCATGTTTCACTCGAAAAAAATCAATGTTTGAGTATTCAATGCTACCTGAGGCTGGTTGTGAGTATTACATACACATAAACTTATGTAGCTTCTTAGCTTTCTAAAATCGGTTAATAGCTGAATTTTCACAAAGCTGGTTCCCAGGGTTGCTGAGCAAGAGAAAAAAGTAGAAAGGCCCAGTGGCAAGAGCATACTTTGTATATTCCAGAAACAGCAAGATGTGGCTGGAGTTAGTAAGAAAACAGGGAGGGTAAGACACAAGAATATAAAGGTTGGAAGCAGGCAGACCATTGTATGTAGGCTATAGAAAGAATTCTGGATTTTAGCCTGAAAAAGATGTGAAGTCGTTGGAAGTTTTTGAGCAGAAGAAAGAAGTAATCTGACATATACTTTAAAAGTAAAAGTCTACCTGATACACACAGAATAGACTGACAGAGGACATGGTTAGAGATAGACTTGTTTAAGCAAGAGAGATTGTTTAAGGAAGCTTGAAAAATACTCCAGGTGAGAAATGACAGTATCTCATACTGAGATGGTGGCAGCAATCCTGTTCAGTTTCAGATACATTTCAAAGAAAGAGGCAACAGGATGTGCTAATGGACGGGATACAGAGTGAGAGTAGGATCTAGCATATTCCAAAGCATTCGGCATGGACAATTAGAAGGATGAAATCTTCATGTACTGAGATGTGAAGATGTACCGGAGGCACATAGTTGGAGGCTGCAGGAAAGAATGTGGAGGTTATTTTAGAACAAGATAAGTTTGAGAAATCTATTAGACCTCAAAGTTGAAATTTAAGTAGGCAGTTAGGTTCATAAATCAGGAATCCTGAGGAGAGGTTTAAGCTAGAGATATACACTTGAAGGTCAAGGGGATTTAGATAATATCTGAAACCAGAAACTAGAGGAGGCTGAACCAGAGAGAATGAAAACAGGCAATGAGGTCAGAAGATAGTGATGGAAAAATGAGAAGAGCCAAGAGAAGTGTCTGAGAAGGAGCAGGCCAGTGGGTAGGAGGAGAACCCAAAGAGTGACCTCGTAGGCGATAAAGCTGTACCAAGGAGCACTGCATGATTAGAGGTCAAACTCTGTTCATAGGTGAAGTCAGATGAGGGCTAAGTGAGCTGTGGAGTGATGAGAGTGAGAAGCCTGATCACAGAAGATTCAAGATCATAGAAGATGCAAGAAAGAATGCGAAACAAGGTAAGACTGAATGCATAACAAGTCTAACTAAATTAAAATGGTGGTGGTGAGGAGCGCCAAAGAAATAGTAAACATTCTGCATGGATTATCGTAATTCATCTTTATAATGGTTCTATAAAGTAGAAATTTTCTCACTTTACAGATGAGGATATAGAAGATATGCAGGTGTCAATGATCTTTCTAAGAATGCTGGAGTTTTTATCTAAGCAGTTGTTTGATTATCAAAGCACATTCTCTTGTACTACTATACAGCTTCCTAGGAAATAACCATACAAAATAAATACTGAGAAAGTGGCAAAGTCTTCTCAGAAAGGGCACTGGTGTAGAGTTAGGAGACCTCTGTTTTAGCTCTGGCTTTGTCACCAATCTTGAGGAAAATGCAGTACCTTTTGAACTTGATAGCTCATCCCTAAAATAAGGGTATTGGAACAGATTTGTTCACTTATTCAGTCAGTCAATATGTATTGATTACTAATTTGCTGGACACAAGTCTAGTTGTGAAAGAAACAAAGGTGAAAATGTAGGAACTTACCCTCTAGAGAGGAAGATGACAAATATTTAACACAATTGAAAGTTTCTTTCAATGCTAAAATGCTACCACAGTTGTTAAATATTAATAATAGACAAAAATCCCATTCCAGGCTAGAGCAAAGAGGTTCAGATTCATCACTGAAAACTCACAGCACTGCAATCTGGGTACATTATTATACTATATCCCATTTTATAGACTGGTGGGGGACAAGGAGAGACAAGCTTAGAGCTGAAATAGCTTGCCCCACAGTTATATAGGAAGTGACAAAGCTCAAATTCTAACAGACAGTGCTGCTGTGCTAAGTTGCTTCAGTCGTGTCCGACTCTGCGTGACCCCATAGACAGCAGCCCACCAGGCTCCCCCGTCCCTGGGATTCTCCAGGCAAGAACACTGGAGTGGGTTGCCATTTCCTTCTCCATAGTATGACTCCAAAAACCCATCTTTCCATCACTCTCAATAGCACAGTAAGTTAATATTGTAACAGCTCATTTTACTGTTGTTTAACTCTTCCCTCTTATTTTTCTTTATGGGTTTCTGTTCAAAATGGGAAACAGTAAGGCATAAGAGAAAGGAAAAAAAAAAGGAAAAACAATGAAAGACAAATTGCAGAAGTAGAAATGAACATTGATGTAAAGACAAAAATCAAGAAAACCAAAGAAGCAGAGTAACATGAACAAAAAGAGAGATTTGAGAAGCACATGAAGGAGAGCGAAGCGGCAGCCTGAGGCCTGGCTCAGGGGCCACGTGGCTTCAGTAAAGAACGGACAGGTCTGGTGAAGGAGGGCTCCTCTGAAGGGCCTGGGTTCTCCCATTCTCTCAAACACACTGCTGGCTTATCAATGCTACTGAGAATCAACACTTCTAATGAGCCTGAGGAAGTAAATACGGTCTGTAAAATACTTCAGAAAGGAGCTCTAGATACTTGCTCACACTTTCTGGTACAACCATGGTAACAAGGAAAGCATTTAGGATTCAGAGGTGAAACCATTAGAGAGGGCTGAGAAGGGCAAAGGAGACAGAGATGAGCTGCCTCATCATACTACCACCAAGGCTGCCCTCTGAATTTCAGTAGACAGCTAGCGTCTGTCTCCACTCTTCACATCAGGGATGTCCAGCCAGGACCAGGCACACAGGGACGCTCACTGGCTGGGAGCTGTTTTATCTTCCCAAGCTTTCCACATCAAGCCTGAGTAGCTCAGTTGTGTCTGCCTCTTTATGACCCTATGGACTGTAGCCTATCAGGTTCCTTGGTCCATGGGATTTTTCAGGCAAGAATACTAGAGTGGGAAGATCTACTCCAGGGGATCCTCCCAACCCATGATCACACCTCCAGCTCCAGTGTCGCTTGCATTGGCAGACCAATTCTTTACCCCTGCGCCACTGGGAAGCCCTGAGCTTTCCACATAGAATGATGATATGAGAATAATTGGATTTTTTCAAGGAACAATTCTTATAGCTGGCATTTTCCCTTAGTATTCTAAAGATTATTTAGAGATCATCTTTATAAATTGTGGAGACAAGAAACGTATCTCCCACTAGTAATCTATCTAGTCCCAAAATCTAAGCGCTTACTATATGCCAGGTGTTTTCTGACCTAACTGTTGCATATTTAAGGATGACAGATATGGTCTTTCCCCATCGAGGGTCAGTACACTGGGGAACAGAAGCGTAGTAGGTAGCTAGTCATCGTGTGGGACTTCACCAGAGTCTTATTTCCAAATTATTCCTTTAGAAAAGAATATTGGGACCCATCGGAGATTTTAAGAAACCACCACTTGATCTGTTTTGTCATTCTGGTTTCTACCCAGAGCACCTTCTCAACATAGATTCAGATTCATTCACATGTTCCACAGGCCTCTTTTAAAAAACAGTCCTGCATTAAAAGGTGAGATTACAACTAAATTTCCCTCTGAAAAATGTGCTTTTATTTTCTTTTAAATACTCTTTATTGCTGAATTTCTAAAAGTATAGTCAGGAAAAAAAAAAAAAAAATTTTAAAGCTGTAGTTTTTATTTGCCTGAAATTAGTTCTCTATTTCAACTGTTTCCTTCGTTAACTTCTATTAAGCATCTAAGAATGACTAACTAGATAGGAACTATTGTATTCAGAAGCTCAGCTCCCTCCCAAATATCAGCAAGTATGAAGCTAATACTAAGTAGTGAAACTTTTCTTTACATATTTGCTAAATGACTTTACTATACATTTATTCCATTAACATGCCACCCACCATGCAAGAAAGCAGCCAGTTTTTCCTGAAAGCAGTATAGTACAGAAACACAGGGAATGAAAAGTGAGATGACATGCTTGCCAAGCTAGGAACTAAATCAGATACTCTATCTCCCTGCTGCTGCTGCTGCTGTCACTTTAGCTACGTCCGACTCTGTGCGACCCCATAGACGGCAGCCCACCAGGCTCCCCATCCCTGGGATTCTCCAGGCAAGAACACTGGAGTGGGTTGCCATTTCCTTCTCCAATGCATAAAAGTGAAAACTGAAAGTAAAGTTGCTCAGTCCTGTCCGACTCAGCAACCCCATGGACTGCAGCCCACCAGGCTCCTCCATCCATGATATTTTGCAGGCAAGAGTACTGGAGTGGGGTGCCATTGCCTTCTCCACCATCTCATCTAATTCTAAGTTATCTTCAGCTTATGGTGATAGTTAAATGAGACAGCAGCCTTGGTACAAAGACCAAGCAGTTCCTCAGAGAGGTGAAGGGTTTATCAAAGACAGGTGTCAAAGGCAGAAGACTGGACTTTAAAGCTCACAATCTTTTTCCTCTGTTCTACAGACCAGAAGGGCTTACAAACTAACAACCTTGTTACTAAAGTTGTATTACTAAATGCTTTATAATTAGGCTTTGAGAAGATATGGTTCCTCTCATAGAATGGGTTCACACTTCAGCAGATTTTTTGATGTCTTTCTGAAAACCCAAGTTAAAAGCAGCACTTGAGGTTCTATTAAGAAAAAGGTCCCAAAGACAAGCAGCAGAGATGAGCAATTAAAAAGATCTGTGCTGTAAGAAATGCTGCAGGAGTTCTTGAGACTGAAGAAAAATGCAACAAAATGTAATATGCATCCACAAGAAAGAATAAAGGCATTGGCAATAGTAAATATGGAGGTTAATATAAAAAAAAAAAAAAATAAAAATAAATGCCTAATCACTGTTTTATAGATGAGGAGGAGGAAAGAAACAAGAGGAGAAAAAAGAGGAGGCAGAGGAGGAGCAGGAGAAAGAGGAAGATAAAATCCCTTTGAGAAAGAAGCTCCTTGACAGTAAGAATTTCCTTATTGCTGTCCAATCTGAAGTACCTAAAACAGTTCCCAGCATGTGGTGGACACTCATTAAATATATTAAAAAATTGAGGGTTCTTACACTCAGATTCTATACCCTGATTTAAAAATGGGCACTTGACCTTAGATACACAGAATGGAAAGTGGAAGTCTTTAAAAAAAAAAAAAAAAAAAAAAAAAAAAAAAAAAAAGCTATGGCCTCTTAGCAAAGTGGCTGGAATCCAGGCTCTGCCTCTTACTCCTGTGTGACCTTGAAGAAGTTATTTGAATTCTTTCTTTTCAGTTTTCTCATCTAGAAAATGAGGATTAGAGTAGCCTCTACCTTTAAGGATCGCTGTGAAGAGTTAATGAGTTAATATGTAAAACTGTGGTAACAGTTCCTGGTACATACAATGTGCCATACAAGTGTTTACTACTATTATATTGGTACCTGAACAAATTCAGCAAATCTTGCAGTCACCACACAAAATACCTGCACCAGATAAACCATGAAACTAGCATGTACCACAGAATGATTACAGTAAGGCCTCTTCCCTCACTTAGAATACAAAAATGCTCTGGCTTTGTTTTGAATTTATAAAGGTAGCTCCTAAAATCAGTGGGCATCCTGACTGCTTTCCCTAAAGCAGACTTGGAAACACCTCCCTTGCTACAAAGGATCTACTAAGAAATTTAACGAATAGGTTAGGAGAAAAGCAGAAACTGAGAGCATAAAGACAATATTAGGAAGATAAATTAGAAATAACAGTGAGACTTACCTAGACTTTCATCACATAATCAAGACAGAACATTTTTTAATTACTTAATTATGCATCTACAGTGGCCCTACATGAAATGCTATTTTTTGTGGCTTTATCCATTGAAAAATAAGATCTATTCCCATTATTTAACTTAAAAATCTTTTAAATTAAGGAAAAAAGGAAGAAAAAAGAAATAATAGGAAAAGGAAAAAATTATCAGCAGCTGACTCACATGTCACTACTACTCTAATTCTAGGCACAAATATTTTCCAAAATATTGTGGGAAATCTATCAAGTTCAATTTGTTTTCATCCTGAAAGGGTTTATGTGCTCCACTCACAATGCAAGTTCTTCATCAATTCTACCCCACCAATGGCAAACAATGGTTTTGACAAAGACTAATGATGATCTTGGTGATAACTTGCTGTTTGGACTATGACTATTGACAAGCTCTTATTTTAAAACTTCAAACCTCAAAAACCGACACCATCAACTTCAGAAATTTTTATAAGGACTCCACAGCCTTGTAACTAACTGTTTAAGAAATCATTAATACGATGCTTCTCAAACTGACTTCCAGATGATTCTAGACCTTCTGTGACAGAAACTAAATGAGCTCTGATTTCTTTTATCTATTTGTCTTAGGTATTGGTGCTTTAAGATGCCTTTGGAATGGAGAGATCAAAATTACAGAAACCGCTGCTTTGGTATGGCTATTCATTCAAGTAACTGTGCTCTCATAGCGCCCAATTTATTCAGAGTTACTAGGATACTTGAAGATCAGGGATAAGTTCACTTGTTTAAAATGCTCTATTTTCAATGGATATTATATTTTAAAAAGACACATTCTCAAAAGCCTTAGTGTATTAGGATTTGGAATCCTGGAAATACTTTCCAAAAAGTTGTTTAAAGAACTTTCTAAAAAATAATGAAGGCTATTTCTGCTCTTTAAGGGGATAGATGAGCTAAAATTGATACAAGTTCATTTTCCTTTTAATGTAGTTTAGAATTATATTATTTTTCCAATACATGTATGTAGTTGCTACCTATACAAGATTATTATAATCTCTCTCAGGTAATTACTGCTGAGATCAGCAGTTTAATGCCCTTTGTTTGCCAAATTTTTGTTTTCCCAAGGACCAATCCCACTCTATAAAGACGTGTTTCCAGGATACATATAATTATGCTGGGTATAACATCTGTTGCTTTGCATGTTCAGAGGCTTACTAAACTAAGGTACGAACCGCTTCTATGCCTACTTTAGGAGAATGGCTAAAATATTAAAAGCTTAAAGATTCAGTAGAAATTTTTTAAAGCAGTATTTATCAAAAGTAAAAGCTAATTCTAATTTAAATATTTCCAAATAGAATTAGCTCATTTTAGCCCTTATTTACAGAAATGTTAGCCCCAACGTTATATCAGTTTTAAATATCATCGCTTAATAATCCTGAGATTTCTGTTGCCTATAAATTCATATAGGAATCCTAGTGAAGTTTCTACTTCAGTTCTCTCTCAGAAGCAGACTAACCAAAAGCAATGAAAACCAAAAACAAATCCCTTTACTCCAGGACAACAAAGAAATTAATAATGGTGACCTCTTTTCTGTGCTTCACCCTTTTATAGCACAGCAGATTTAGATAACAGATAAAACAGCACTGCCCTTTCAAATGTAGGTCAGTATTCTGGTCGCACCACAGAAATGAATTGTTCAGACTTAAATAAAGCAGAGGACTACCGACCCAAATCATTCTCTGTGTGACCTTTTAAGGTTGCCCAACAATCTGATGGTCCTGAGAACTTCCAAATATGCAAATAGTTATTGGCAAGGTTTACCAGAAAGATACAAAGTGAGCACTGATTTCAGTACTGAAACCTGAAATAAGCCCTAATAAATGGGAAGTGGGGGAATCAGATACAGTTATATCTCACCATTCATAGTCATAGACAAAAAAATTGAAGTCTAAGTTCATTGTGTTTTCAGAAAACTTTAGGACAAGCAAATTCATGAGTCTCAGTGTACTCAAATGTATTTCAGAATCTTTGAGATCTGAGCTTGTTATTATATAACTAAGGTTATTATTTGGGCTTCATTTAGACTGTTATCAGTCACACAGATTTAGAGTTGAGGAAATCTACTTAAGTTTAAAAAAAAATCATTCAAAACCATTTTAATATGTTTTAGCTCACTCGATTCTTCTACAATTCTTATTTCTTAGTGTTACGTATCATTTGATGTAGCCAACCATGATATTAAAAATCAAAAAGAAACAAACCAAAAAACCTCACCTCACTGTTAACAGGAATTTGGGGGGAGGAAGTAAAACCCACTTTCAGGATTGGAGAAGATTTAGCTAAAGGAGTAATATAGTAAATCTGCTTGTTTGGGATTGAATTCTGTCTCTCCAAAATTCATATGCAGAAGTTCTAAGCCCCCAGCGTGACTATATTTGGGCCTTTAAGGAGTAATTAACTTTAAATTAAGTCATAAGGGTGCTCTCTAGGGGCTTTTCAGATGGCAGTAATGGCAAAGAGTCTGCCTGCCAATGCAAGTGACACGAACATGGGTTCAATTCCTGGATCAGGAAGATCCCCTGAAGTAGGAAATGGCAACTCACTCCAGTATTCTTGCCTGGAAAATTCCATGGACAGAGAAACATGGCAGGCTACAGTACACGGGGTCACAAAGTGTTGGAAATAATTGAGCGACTGAGCACAGGAGCAAGTGGTCTCTAGTCTGATAGAACTCGTGTCCTTAAAAGAAAAGGAAGATTTACAATCCCACCAACATTGCAAGAGAGTTCCCTTTTCCCTACACCCTCTCCAGCATTAACTATTTTGGGATTTTTTGATGATGGCCATTCTGATATTTTCCAGTAGTCATGTATGGATGTGAGAGTTGGACCATAAAGAAAGCTGAGTGATGAAGAATTGATGCTTTTGAACTGCTGTGTTGGAGAAGACTCTTGAGAGTCCCTTGGACTGCAAGAAGATCCAACCAGTCCATCCTAAAGGAAATCAGTCCTGAATATTCATTGGAAGGACTGATGCTGAAGCTCCAATACTTTGGCCACCTGATGCGGAGAACTGACTCACTGGAAAAGATCCTGATGCTGGGAAAGACTCAAGACAGGAGGAAAAGGGGACGACAGAGGATGAGATGATTGGATGGCATCACCAACTCGATGGACATGAATTTGAGCAAGCTCTGGGAGCTGGTGATGGACAGGGAAGCCTGGCATGCTGCAGTCCATGGGGTCACAAAGAGCTGGACATGACTGAGCCACTGAATTGATTCTGACTGGTGTGAGGTGATATCCCATTGTAATTTTGATTTGCATTTCTCTAATAATGACTGATGTTGAGCCTCTTTTCAGGTATTTATTAGCCATCTGTATGTCTTCTTTGGAGAAATGTCTGTTTAGGTCTTTGTGCACTTTTTGATTGGGTTGTTTTTCTGTTATTGAGTTGCATAAGCTGCTTGCATATTTTCTATGTAAGACAGGATGAAGATCTCTTAAAACTAGGAAAAAAACTACCACATGACCCAGCAATCGCAATAGTGGGCATATACCCTAAGAAACCATAACTGAGAAAGACACAGGCACCACAATGTTCGATGCAGCACTATTTACAATAACTAGGACAAAGAAGCAACCTAGATGTCCATCAACAGATGAATGGATAAAAAAGTTGTGTATACAATGGAGTATTAGTCATAAAATGGAACACATTTGAGTCAGTGCTAATGAAGTGGATGAACACAGAGTCTATTATACAAAGTGAAGTAAGTCAGAAAAAGGAAAAAATACTGTATTTTAATCCATATATATGAAATTTAGAAAGATGGTACTGTGAACCTATTTGCAGGGTAGCAATGGAGATGCAGACATAGAGAGCAGACTTATAGACACAGTGGGGGAGAGGGTGGGATGAATGGGAAGAGTAGCATGGAAACTTATACACTAACATACGTAAAACAGACAGCCAGTGGACATTTGCTGTATGACTCAGGGAACTCACACCGGGGCTCCATGACAACCAAGCGGGGTGGAATGAGATGGGAGACAGGAGGCTCAAGAGGGAGGGGACATATGTGCACCCGTGGCTGATTCATGTGGAAATATGGCAGAAACCAACACTATGTTGTTAATCATCCTTCAGTGAAAAATTTTTTTAATTTAATTATTAAAAAAAGAAAAGAAACATTAGCGGTCTAGGAAAGACCACGCGAGGGCACAGTGAGAAGGTAGCTTATCCATGAGCTAAGGGAGCGAGGCCTCACCAGAAACCGGCTCTGACAACACCTTGATCTTGGACTTTCAGCCTCCAGAACCATAAGAAAAAAGTAAATTTCTGTTGTTTAAACTACTTCATCTATGGTGTTGTGTTATGGCAGCCCTGACGGACTAATATATCATCCTTCTTTAACTTAAGTTTTAATTTCTTTTTTAGAGTCTCCAAATTTTCTATACTGTGTGACCTTGTATCTCACCACAACATCAAGCAAAATATAGCAAACAAGAGAAATGAATTGTTTTCCTTTTTTTCCTTCTATGTTCCAATATTTCCAAATGTGAACATTGAAGAATACTGAATGCCAAGGAGAAAACACTTTAAATAACTGCTTAGGTTGTCATTAATTTGAAAGCAAGAGCTACATTAGGAGGATACGAAACTATTTTAGGTGGGAATTAATCAGGATAGCTTCACAGATGGCTCAGTTGGTAAAGAGTCTACCCACAATGCAAGAGACCCAGGTTCAATCCATGGCTTGGGAAGATCCCCTGGAGAAGGCAATGGCAACCCACTCCAGTATTCTTGCCTGGAAAATCCCATGGGCAGAAGAGCCTGGTGGGCTGCAGTCCATGGGGTCGCTGAGAGTTGGACACGACCAAGTGAGAGTTGGATTCACTTTTCACTTTCATGCATTGGAGAAGGAAATGGCTACAATCCTTGGGGGTCGCAAAAAGTCCAACACAACCTAGCAACGAAACCACCAATCAGGATAAGCAAGGGATGCAACCCAACCCAGAAATGACAGATGGAGGTAACTGAGAAACGTGTACAAGATTTGAAAGTATCATTTACTATATGTTTCATTTTGCCTCCTGCCTTCCTGTGGAATCAGATAGAAAATCTCTCAAAAGTTCTTGATATTTTTGTTCCCACTGGTTCTTTAAAACTCTGTACTGGAACTAGAAACACTGCTTCCTTGAGCTTCTAAACTGAGGAGGACCCAGTATGGCTATACCTGGAAAATTAAGGGTCAAGACTGACTCAGGATTAAGTCGAGAAACAGATCAGTTTGAAAAGGCTCTGGACTTCTCTGGTGGTCCAGTGGTTAAGACTCTGTGCTTCTAATACAGGGGACACAGGTTTGATCCCTGGTCTGGGAAGTTCTGCATGCTGTGTGGTACAGCCAAAAATAAAGAAAAAAGAAGAGGTTCACCAAAGCCCAGAAGTGATCAACCAGAAAAAGGGCTCTTCATCTACCTCCTCACCTCCCCACTACCACGCCATCTCCTACTAATGCTGCTCCCAAATCAGCCTCTGGCCTGGGAGCTCAAGTTCTCATGTAAGGGGCTGAGGGAGGGTATTAAGAAGGTCCCATATGGAGAAAGATGTGCCTCAGGCAAAACGCCCTCCCTTCTTACCACTCACCCTAATGCTTGTCCTCTCCTATACTCACACGTGACTTAAGAGTCTCAGAGGAAAGCTCTGGAGTGTGGCAATCGAAAAAGAGAAGAGAAAGAAAGGCGGCAGAGCTTATCCATGGAATTTTTCTAAAAGTATCAACTAGACATTTAGATTTTTTTTTTCTTCTATATCACTTTAACCCTAAACATTTTTAAGCTAAAACATCTTCAGGCATTAAAATACTATTTCAGGAAATCATTTGTCTGAGATTAAAAATGAAGTGAAGTGTTCGTCGCTCAGTCATCTCGGACTCTTGGCAACCCCATGGACTGTAGCTGGCCAGGCTCCTCTGTCCATGGAATTTTCCAGGCAAGAATACTGGAGTAGGCAAACATCCCCTCCTCCAGGGGATCTTCCCAACCCAGGGATAGAACCCCAGGTTTCCTGGCAGATTTCAGGCAGATTCTTTTACCATCTGAGCCACCAGGGAACAATACGTGATACTAAATTTAGTATTTTGAGGGTAGGGTTATAGAAAATTATGCAAACAGCTTATTTTTGTTTATTACAGTGAATATCAATACATCATTTAAAAAGTTTCCACAGCTTCTGTAGTTCTTAATTAGTTTCTTTATCTTTGCCTTTCCCAAATCTAAAATAAGTTCTTAATGCTACACTGTTTTCTATATTATCATCTGTAAACTTTGAGGCATTATTAAAATTCAGTAGTTAACAGAACTATTTAATCTGGAAATATGTATTAGCCAAAGACACCATTAGATTTATTCTCATATATAGGGATCAGGGAAACAAAGGAAAGAAATCCAATTATTTAAAACAGTAATCCCTTAACACTGGGATTTTGTTTTAATTATAAAGAGTGTGTCTTATTAAAAACAAAACAAAGCCTGTTCTTTATGGGAGAAGCCCCATGTTTCTCTAGTGAACATGCATGCACGCAAGATTTCCTATAGAAGGCTTCAACAAATTAATTTTGCTATTCTTCCATTCCCATGACATAATTGACTTCTTAAAAAGAGCATCAAGTAAACAATTATGAGCCCACCTGTTCGTGATATCACACCAGGCACCATACGAAGTTAATGAAAATAGGTTTCATTTCCTGCTCCACTCCACCAAGACAGTACAGGCAAAATTTTCTGTACTAAAACTAACAACAAAAAGGACAGGCAGTGATAAGTACTAAAATGACAATTGCTAAACCGTCTTTGTCCTTTAAACAGGACTCCAGACATACCCAGTACCTGAAAACTCTTTTCATGAATATCTTCCCCCATCCCTGTGGCTCCTCCAGTGCCTTGCATAGGGTAGAGGGGTAGAACGGTAGGAAGCCATGACTGAAAGTAAATGAGCTGCCTCGCAAGAGGCAAGAAAAGTCACTGGGGACTTCCCTTAGTTGGTCCTACTCCCATCACACACAGAAGAAAACTAAACCACCATTCGAGGAAATTGCACTCCTCGTTGGGTCCAGCCCACAATCCCACTTAAATGGTTCGGTGTTGAGCCCAGAAGGCTGAGGGAAATCTTTCTTTCTCAAGGGACATGGAGGCTCCTAGCTCTCCTATTTCAGACCTAAGAGAAAGCTGTTTAGGCACTCAATAGAACCTCATTCTGGTTTTATCACTGAAACTAAAGCTTGCAGTCATCCTGTCACCCCTCACAGAATTGAGTTTTGGCATGGAAGGCACACAGACAGCTTTGAGGCCAAAGCTGAATCCCAGCAGGTCGAGCACCAAAGGTACCTGGCAAGGGCCTCAGCTTAGTTTCAGCCAAGAGCTGACAAGCAGGGGACAGAAGGTTATCCAATGATGTAAGTCACCCAAGGGATAAGGAAAGAACTGAAGAGCAGCAAGGGCTGCTGAATGAGCACAGAGATAAAAATGATGACATGTTTAGAGTCTAAAGGAGTCCAACAGCTGATGCACAGGAAGCAGACAAGTAGAAAATAAGCTTGTGCTACTATCTTGACATAAGTGAGATTAAGGACTAAACCTCATGTATATTTATTTTTTAGGTTTAGAGTTGGGATCAAGTATGTAGGTAATACAAAATTTTATAGATCATGTCCTCTGATACAATGGAGTTGGGAAAATCTATACATTTTCCACAAACATGGACAAATATTGCCATTCGAAGACAATTTTGTTTTTCATTCCATTGTGTTCCAAGTTTATCATAAATACATGATCATATTGCTTTCTTTGAATAAGCTGCTATGTCTTGAGAACGACATTTGAGAAAACAGAGAAGAAAGCAAGAAAGAAAATGCCAGACAATGAGAATCTGTGACCATTGTTTCTTAGTCAAGGTCATACCAAGGCAAGAAGAAGAAGGGGTCCCACCTGTAACAGAATCAATGGCTTATGATCTCTGAAGTTTTTCCAGTCTCCTAGAGGAAAGATTTCACAACTATATTGAACCTTCGTTTCCTTTGCCTTTGTCTGCCCTTACACATTCATTGAAGATTAGCAATTAGCAAAGGATATGAACTGGCCAATGATACAGCACAACTGCTACACACTTTTGTAAAATTAGAAGACGTATTTCAGAACCGTTAGAAAGCAATTTGGGACCTCACATTTTGGATGCTAAAAGACCCACTAAAAGGGCACGTCTTTAAAGTATCAATGACACAGTCATGAAAAGAGCGTTTTAAAATAATGTACACGGGCAGTTCAATTTATTTCTGAATTATGTCATAAAGCTGAGTCCAAATGTTTTTTAATTAACATCACCAGAAAGTGAGCCTACTCTAATGAAATACTGGAGAGCTCACATTAGAAAGTGACTGACAGGTCAACTTCTGAAAAAGAAACAGTAGATACCACCACAAAACTAGCAGATGTTTCTTGGGGTCATTTGGACAAAAACATAAGCATATGTTAAAGAAACCTGACACTATCATGGAATCAATCGGTGTCTAAAATAAGAGCAGCTCCTTATGGCAATATGGTAATATCCGTATCAAATGCACAACACATTATGTTTCAACAGTATGTGGAGACAAAAGCGCGTCAGTGGCAGCAGTGATGCCAGCGCTTTCATGAAGGGGAAAAAATACAACTAGAAGCTCACATCCAGGGCGTAAGATCGTTTAACAGTAAATTGAACATGATACACATTATCTTGGATTTTCAGAGTTTCCATTTAACTGATTTTGTTGAGATTCACATAAAGACAGAATATTAACCACATAAGAAGACAAAAGTCTTTATACAAGTCTCTAACATGGGTTTTCTTCGGTTTACCCTAAAATAATGAAGATAGTTATTTTAGAAGCTAATAGTAATGCTTGCTTAGTATCCTGTGGACAGAGGAGCCTGGCAGGAATCCAAGGGATCACAAAGAATCAGACAGGACTGAAGTGACTTAGCCCACATGCACAGGTTCCCCAGAAGATGTTTCCATGATATGAAATTCATTAAGAGAGTAGGTTTGCTCCCAGAGTAAAACAAACAACTTGGAAAATGACAGATTTGTCTTCCTTTCAGAAGCCAGGGTATCAAGAGATTTTTTTTCCCCAAATATGAAAAATGCGAATTCAAAGAAATTGAAATAGTGATTTTTAAGGAGAATATATTTCTACTTTTAAAATAAGAACATAATATAAATCAAATTTCATGACAAAAATGTATCCACATTATTTAAAGTATTTGGTGTGTGTGTGTGAATGTTAGTCACTCAATTATGTCCAACTCTTTTCAACCCCCATGGACTGTAGCCTACCAGGCACCTCTGTCAGTGGAATTCTCCAGGCAAGAATACTGGCATGGATTGCCATTCCCTTCTCCAGGGGGTCTTCCCAATCCAGGGATCAAACCCAGGTCTCTTGCATTGCAGGCAGATTCTTTACCTTTTGAGCCACTTGGGAAACCCTACAGTATTTAAATATTATCTAAAATAAGTGAGCTATGAATGGGATTTCAAAAAGGCATTATAGTCACCAAGATTTTAACTGTAACAAGTTTTCATCTGTATAATAAAAACCAGAACAAAATATATACTACCTTGCCTTTACACTTTCAATACATAAAAACATGCCTAAAATATAAGGAACCAGTACACGCTAACAGTTGCTCAATTTTATTGATCTTATTCTTCCTGCACAGATGGGCACTAGAAACTACTTTGAATTATGTGCCTGTAACATTTACCAAGCTTAGAAGTTTAATTTGGAACAAATATTATTTGTATTAAACAAAAGATTTCATGATATAAATGGATTTTTTTAGCTTAAAATAATAGAAAAATAGTTTTTATACATATAAAAATTGACAAAATTATTTCACTGACTATTTAAAATATTTCAATAATACCAAACATTACAGTTGTACAAAGATCATAACTTTACTTACCAATATTGAATGAAAAATGTTTTCTGAAAATAGCTTTCAACTATTTTCTTCCAAGTAGCCCCAACCTAATAAGAAATGGCACAGAAGAAGAGAGCCCGAGGCTCATAGAAAACACAGATCATAAACTTACCAGAGTTCAATCTATAACCCTTCAGGAGCAATTTCCCCAGTGTATGTCTTTGTTCAAGCTTTCTGTTTCCCTTCTGTTTGGACATTTTGCTAGTCCCTAGGATATCTGATGCTTGGTAAGAGTACATTTCGAGTGGGATAATTCTCAGACCAGCAAAACAGAAAGCAATTTTAGCTGTGTCCAAGGTGCATTCCACTGTCCAAGCTAAAAATCTCAGCATCGCCACTGTGCCTTCCTTTCCCCTCAAACCCCACAGCCTCTTCATTCTATCTTTGCCGATATCCCTCTGCATTTGACCTTACCTCTCCATCCTCCCTGCCACATGCACACCTCCTCCTGGATCTGCTGGTGGACGAGCCACTGAAATGGGCTCCTCAATCTAACCTACCCCCATTTATAATCCATCCTACCCCCATGGCTGTCTTCCTAAAACAAATTTCACCTACTTTAAAAAAAACAAAAAGTTGAAATCCTCTGACACTTTGTCTTTGCCGCCCCTTACTCAACCTTGAAGGTAAGATACCAATTTCCTGGCAGGATACTCAAGGTGCTATGCAAATTACTGACTTACACAAAGCACTGTCCTCTCCCCCATGAACAGACACTCTCCCTACAGGCTATGGCTTTATTTTCCATGGAGGTCGAAGCATTCTTGCCAAATTTTTCCAAAATGTTGTTTTCCTATAATGCTTTGCTTATTCTTTTGCACTGCCAACTCCTAGCCATGTTTCAAGGCCCTCACACCTCTCTGTAGCTTTCCCCTACGTCCTCCTCTGCCCACTCAAGCGAAATGATTTTCCCCTTTAGCTACACTTCCGTGGTTCTTTATAGTGCCCTGCAAGTAATACTGCAAGTGCACGTAAAACAGATCACCTAGTTAGTTTGCTGATAAGCCTCCTTGCAGGTTGTGAATACTTCAAAGCAGAAACTGTGACAAATTGATTGTAGCATCCCTGATACCTATCAGACACCCAGCACATGATAGCTGCTCCCTAATATTAGGAGAAATAAGCTAAAACCTTGAATGATTTTATGAGAAAAATAAAAATTAACAGTATGATGAGATACCATTTCTTATCTCAGATTGTTTCTTTAAAACAATGTCTGACAATATATCTTTTGAAGAAACTACACAGAAACAGGTGTCCTCCTACGAAGATAACAGAAAAGCAAAATAACACTATCTTTCTCAGGGGACTTGGAAATATTTGGCAAAATTATGCAGGCAGGAGGTAGATGGGAAACCTCTGTACGTTTCACTAATTTTGCTGTGAAATGAAAACTGCTCTAGAAAGTCAGTTTATGAAAAAAAAAAATAGATTTCTCAGGTGGCACTAGTGGTAAAGAACCCACTTACCAATGCAGGAGACATAAGAAACCCATGGGTTCGATCCCTGAGTGAGGATGATCCCCTGGAGGAGGGCATGGCAACCCATTCCAGTATTCCTGCCTGGAGGATCCCATGGACAGAGGAACCTGGAGTCCATAGCATCACAAAGAGTCAGACATGACTGAAGTAACTTAACCTAATAAGGTATTTATTCTTTGAGTCAACAGTCCCACTTGTAGGAATCTACTCCAAAAATACATTTTAAACAAAGACATGATAAGTTTTAATTACACCACTATTCACAATAGCAAAAATGACTGGAAACCACCCAAGTCCCTCACAGAGAGAAGGTTTAGTAAACTAAAGCACACAACAGATTATTGTGCAGATACCAAAAGAAATGAGGACTCTCACTACATACCTCTGTCAAGTGATATATTGGGAATACTGTTAATTCAAAAAGAAATCAAAGTGGAAAAAAAGCATATATGTTATACTCCCATGCACTTAAGAAAGTGGGTAGGGTGAAGTAAGTAAAAGAATATATGTACATGTTTGCTTATCTAGGAATAAACCAAAAAATTTAAAAGGCTTACCAATAATAAGAAGGAAGGAAAAGGGTAGAAGGGACACAGACAAAAATTGTACTTCCCAGAATATAGCTTGCTTAGTGGATTGGATTTTGGAACCATGTGAGTATTTTACATAATTACAATTTCAGATTAAAAAGAGCAATGCCCAAAAATAAAAGCAAAAATGAAACAAATAATTCTGCATATTGAGTTGGAAGTATAACATCACAGATAGGACTGATTCCAACTGTCTTTAGAACATGGTCATTTGGGGATTCCCCTCACGGTCCAGTAGTTAAAAATCTGCCTGCCAATGGGGATACAGGTTCAATCCCTGGCCTAAGGAAATTCCACATATCATGAGGCAACTACTGAAGCCCACGTGCCCTAACGCCCATGCTCCAAAACAAGAGAACCCACTCCAATGAGAAGCCCACACACTGCAATTAGAGTAGCCGCCATTCACTGCAACAACCGAAAATCCACATGCAGCAACAAAGACCCAGCACAGCCAAAAATAAATAAGATTATAAAATATGGAGCCATTAAAAAAAATCATAATAATCTGACTACACACAGCACATACTCTGGGCTTCCCTGGTAGTTCGGCTGGTAAAAATGTGCCTACAATGCAGGACACCCTGGCTCAATTCCTGGATCAGGAAGCTCCCCTGGAGAAGGGATAGGCTACCCACTCCAGTGTTCTTGGGCTTCCTTGGTGGCTCAGATGGTAAGAATCCACCTGCAATATGGGAGGCCTGGGTTCAATCCTCAGGTTAGGCAGAACCCCTGGAGGAGGACATGGCAACCCATTCCAGTATTCTTGCCTGCAGAATCCCCACGGACAGAGGAGCCTGGTGGGCCACAGTCCATGGGGTCACAAGAGTTGGACACAACTGAGTGACTAAGTACAGCACGTACTCTAAGTGGTGTGTCCCTAAAAGCAACAAAAAGAAAATTATTACAGAATGATCTTAAACGGTTGGCTCTCATTAATTATGTTGTTGACTGTAGCAGTGGTGTTATTATTCTGTGATGTACATTTATTGCAAAGCAGTAATGATATTATTGCAGTTAGAACACAGAATTTTAAGGGTAGGAACAAAGAGAGAAATAAAAACCTTTAGTCTTGAACTTTTACTGGAGATATCAGCATAATTCCATAATGCATCTATTCTTTAGGGGAAAAAAAAATCATGCTTCGTAGCTCTGATTTCAGAAAAACCTAGGAAATAGGACTATATAAGGAAAGTACTAGCAATGAGCATAAATGGGGCTCAAATTGTGATCTCTAAATACCATAACTCAGTTTAACAAATCAGGCATCCTTGATGACAGGCATGAAATGTTCAAGATGGGCCTAGAATATATTGCCATTTCAGAAAGCAAGGGAGCGAACAGAGACATCTAAGAAAATGTCAAAAGGCCTCAGAAATCAGTGTGAAGTGGTTCCCACTGGTCCAAAAATATAGAATCGGGGCAATTGAGCATTAGTAAGAAGAGTCACTGTTATGAATTGAAACATATTTAAATAACTGAGTTCATAATGATAATAATAAACCTAATTGTTCACAGTGGCTGCTGTGATTTTTCCCTTTAAGAAAAAACTTGCTTTTCTGCTGCAATGAATGCAGTTAGGCAACAACCTCCAGCTACTGGTACCTTTCTGTTCAGTTCAGTCGCTCAGTCGTGTCTGACTCTTTGCGACCCCATGAATCGCAGCACGCCAGGCCTCCCTGTCCATCACCAACTCCCGAGTTCACACAGACTCACATCCATCGAGTCAGTGATGCCATCCAACCATCTCATCCTTGGTCATCCCCTTCTCCTCCTGCCCCCAATCCCTCCCAGCATCAGAGTCTTTTCCAATGAGTCAACTCTTCGCATAAGGTGCCCAAAGTACTGGAGCTTCAGCTTTAGCATCATTCCTTCCAAAGAAATCCCAGGGCTGATCTCCTTCAGAATGGACTGGTTGGATCTCCTTGCAGTCCAAGGGACTCTCAAGAGTCTTCTCCAACACCACAGTTCAAAAGCACCAATTCTTCGGTGCTCAGCCTTCTTCACAGTCCAACTCTCACATCCATACACGACCACAGGAAAAACCATAGCCTTGACTAGGACCCACCTTGACTTCACTCTTCTCAGGCAGCCCCCAGCCTATGACTGAACACACATATTTGGCCACTTCTACCTAAGGCATCACTTGAACTGATTGGTTCAAGATTGAGAAGGGGTACAACAGGACAGTCTGCTGGCATGCTGTTTGTTTAACCTATCCACTGAGCACATCATGAGAAATGCCAGGCTGAATAAGTTAGAAGCTGGAGTCAAGACAGAAGGGAGAAACATCAACAACCTCAGATATGCAGATGTTACCATCTAATGGCACCTAATGATGTTTTCTATAATAAAAATATTGGGTTTGAAAACTTTCATTTGGTCATTTACTCAGGAAGTGTAAGTGAGAGCAACGGAAAATGCTCTCTATGGTGGAACTGTCATGAAGGCCTGAAAAAATCAGACACTCCTGTCGTAGTAAGGCTTGTTATTTTGGTTTGAACCATGATGCTACCCACTTACTCTGACATCACATAGACTCTTGAAGGTGTTAGGGAGAACTCTTTCCTACTCAACTGAGGAAGCAGCATAACCTCCTGGGTACAGTGTGGACTCTGGAGTCAGGCTGCCTGGCCTGGAATCCCAGTAACTCCATCACCAGCAAAGGCCTTGGGCAAGAAAGGTCATCTCTGGGTCCCAGAAATAAAAATCCTATCTATTGAACTACGCAGTCTTGTTGGGAAGATTAAACAAGACAATACACTTCACACAGGACTAAATGTCCACTATTTTCAGCAGTAAAGAGTCCTCCTGCAATGCAGGAGATGTGGGTTTGAGACCTTGGTAGGGAAGATCCCCTGGAGGAGGAAATGGCTACCCACTCCAGTATTCTTGCCTGGAGAAACCCACAGATGGAGAAGCCTGGCAGGTACAATCCATAGGTCACAAAGAGCCAGACACGACTGAGCATGCACGCATTTTCAATCAAACACTGGACATGGATCCAGAGCAACAGCGGTAGTTTCCAGAACATTGTTCCTGATGAAAATCTTGGAATGTATATAGGAACTCCCTAATGTCAGCTGGTACATTACTTAAGACTTACCTGTAGGCTTAGCGTAAGTCCGTAGCACTATGTCAACTCTTTTTAATATATCCATACCTGTCCACTTGTTTGCCTCCCTCCCTGTCTCTGGATTCTGTTACCCTTTACCCTGAGGGTCTTCACCTTCTGGTTTACAGGCTAAAAGTCAGCAGAAGGTTTAATTTCCCTCAAACTTCACTTCCCTCCCTCCTTTCCCTCTTATCTCAATGATCATGCTGACTTTGGAAAGCACAAGAGCACAGAAACAGCCATGGCTACCAAGAGTGCCTTCCCTCTGCTCACTACATACATGAGCAGAACTCACTTGCCCCACACACACTACCCCTGCCAGGGGCACAGTACTTTCAAAATTCAGCAGGAATACAGTCACATGGAAGGGATTGGCAAGGACTATGTTGAGGACTTTGATGATGCTTATAGACTTGTCAATATTTGAAATGTAATCAAATAACCTAGTCACATAATAAACCAGGCAGGATTAGGGATAAGATTCAAAACGAGTATTCTAGTATTTCGATCACAGTGAATTACGTCTTCTATATCCCTGGCCCTTTGAACAAAGATGGTTCAGCTTTCCAAATTACGGAGAGCACAGAAATGCCCAGTCGAGGCAATAGTATCTTCCTGTGGACCCAACTATCTGTCGACCCCGATTATTTACTGCCGTGGCTCTTTGATTCTTTAGCTCCATCGGGTTCCTATTCCTGCAATTCACTTTAGGTCCTCCCACTCTGGCAGATCCCGTGTGAATCAGCCTCTCTGGTTTACTGACCTTGATTCAGTCCATCCCCATGTTCAGTTTGTACATCCCTTGCCTTCAATGCAAGTACCAGTTCTAGGAGCATATTTCTGTGCCAGTTGTGACCCTAAATACCCCCTCATGGAGGAGGAGTGAGAGGAAGGGGACACGAAAGTAGAGAAGTTTCTTTTAAGCGCTTGTCCTCATATGGTGCCACATGGCTGTGGTGTATTTAGGACCACCACCAGATGCAGACTTTCATGGGGTCAGCGTACACAGGCGAGGGTGGCTGTTCCAAACCCACAATCCTTATGGGAAGAAACCAGTTGATTTAAGTAAATCATGACATGAGCAACCAGACAATGGTTTTTACAGACAAAACTTTATCAGCCAATTAATTCATAATAACAAAGAAAAGCATGTTTGGGGGGGTCACAAAATATGTTAAAAGGTTCTGCCACTTGGGAATCTCTGGACTCAGAGATCTGTCTTTAAATCAGCAGCTCAGATTGGATGGTAATTCAGTTCTATGTTGAGATTAACTATTTGAAAACTATACCTTACTATAGAAATAAAGATGAAAACCCATGCCTAGGAATCAAAGTAATAAATGTTTTCAACTCTTTGTATGTCTGTGTGTTAGAGCTATGTTTTAAAATCTGATCACCACTAGCTGCATGTGGCTATTAAATTTATTAAAATTAAACAAAATTTAAAATTCAGTTCCTCAGTCACAGTAGCCATATTTTAAGTGCTCAGCAGTCACAAGGGGCCGGTGGTGACTGTATTGGACAGTGTAGATACAGAGCATTCAATCGGCACAGAAATTTTAACAGAACAGCCATACTTACAGATTCATTCTATATTTTGTTTTTCTGTGTGGACTAATTACATTAAGAAAAAGCTAAGTTATCTTTACACATGTGCTTTATACAGTATTTACACAATAGGTTAACAGGACCGTCAAAGCATTTAAAAACTTCATAAACGTTATATGCAGTTCCTTGCTAAACTTGATTTTTCACACACATCTTTTAAAAATTCCTTCAATTTTGACAGCTTAGGAACACACTAATAATTTTTTTAAAGACGATTTTTTTCTTTTTCATATGTAGACTGATGAATCAAAGCACTGTGTTTTATTGAGTAATCAGTCCTTTAATAATTTACGTGAGTAATGGGTCATTTTGGGGTTTAACCCCTACTTCCATTATTCCTGACCAACGGTTCACCAACAGATGTCTCACTTTGGATGTACACAACAGAGCCCAGGATCCGTTTCACGTACATCTGTTCCCAAACGGCTTAGGCAGATTAATACTTAGAATGGACCCAGCTCTGCTAAGTCCCAGTAATCACTAACTGTTGTTGTTTTAACACTGATTAGGTTTTTCTCATTTTCACATTTTTCCACATTACCTGTCATCTTGAAAAGTTTCTAACAAATAATGTTTATATAAACTTAAAGCATGAGAAAATCATTAGCTCCCTCAAAAAAAGAAACACTTCCAAGATCTTATTTTGAAGCCCACTCGTTTCAGATTTTCTGGTTATTTCTCTAATTCAGCTGAGCTCAAGGGCATGGTAGGAGTAACACTTTGAAAAAACACAACATGAAATGGTGTAATGTGAGGTAGTAAGTCTAACAAGAGAATTCTAAACCATAATTAAGATTTGAAACCTTCATTGTATTTTTAAAAATATTTAAAACATAATATTCTCATGATAATCAAGCATATTGTAAGATCCTTGCACAGGAAATGAAGTTGAAGAAAGGCTAAGCTAGTCCTTTAGTCCATCATGAAAAATCTGCTTAAGACTAGCCTTGACCCATGATTTTCTATCAGAAAATGGTTTCTTTCTTTCCAAAGACAGAATCTGTGCTGAGGGACCAGTCCACCTCTCATTATCTGGCCTTGAAGCCAGGGAAGGGGAGCAAGAACTTGGCCCATATTTTCCACGTAGTTATTTCAATTAGACATTCATTAGCGCTATGAAGCTATGTTGTAAAATATAACTCCACACATGCCAGGAAGTTGATCATTGAAACCTTACTCAGATTTATTACGATGTCCTAACATCGAAAGCCTATAAAAACGGATACTTTCTATAAAATGCAACTTCAGAGTTGACGATTCTTAGAGATCATATAATGCAAATGCTTCATTTTGCAGATGAATAAGTCATTTAAAAGGGTTAAATGACTTGCTTTGAGTCAGTTACATCCTTAGGTGCAGACAGGACCTCAGGTCCCTTGGTGCCCACTCCTGAAACCTTTCCTTCACCAGATGGGAAACTGCAGACAGCTGAAGTAGAGAGACTGTAGAATATCCTGTAGGGTTTTTCATACTTCAAGGTGCTATTCATTAGTAAATGATAAAGGTGCCCAATGTGAGACAGCAGAGAAAGACTTGTGGGCATTTGGAATTCTGGTCATAGAGATCCCTAAATTGATCATTCTGAAGTGTACTTCATATGAGCTTCATATATATGTACTTCATATATATATATATATATATATATATATATATATATAAGAGCTTCACATAGTCTAATCCTACCGATCGCTAACTCTCCCTAGGAGTAGATTTTCCTTTATGAGAAAACCTCAAAACCAAATCTTACAGCTCAGTAAGCAGATCCTGCATTGAGGATGCACAAAAATGCTTGTACTTTCTGCTTCCATCTAACATTTCAAATAGAAGTTTACCACTTGTTAAGCACATATTGCTAGAAGTTTGTCCCTGATTGAGGTTTAGAATTATGCCCACAGGCCATCAGCAATCATTTTGAAAATGTTGAACTCTGAAAATCTGATCCAGTCACAAGATAAGCTAAGGACTAAATGACAAAACACACATATTGGTCCAGGGCATTTGCCCACATTCCCTTTCTGAGCTCTCAATGTTTGACACCTTACGCCTGGTCCCAGGCACCATGCTGGGGGCTAACACTGCAGCCTGTCCACCTATAGGGTCTTGTAACCCAGACATGCCTGACTTTTCTCATTTGACTTGAAAATCCTCACCTGACCTCTCTTCCATTTCTTCAGAATTTCACACTACTCTAGGGCACAGACAGCTAACTTGGTAATTAATATGAATAAACGCATGATTCCACAAATAGAATGACCATTATTAGAGATTCCGATAGAAAGATCATTTAGGCACCACTGCCAGCAATAATGAAGTTTTCTGAGCAGATGATGCCCTTTTGTGTATACAGTCTGTATTAAAGATGTGAGAGCCTGGTCAATCCATGCCCTAGTCATAGATTGCTTTCTTTTCCATCCTATAGCTGAGCATCTGACCACAATGCTCACAGTGGAGAAGTGGGCCCACATTAGCTGAAGAATGGTTTTGTAAAAAGAGTTCTAATGCTTTAACAATAGGGCTGGGGGATATTGCTACAGGTGATGAAAAGTTATTAAGTAGCAATATAATAATCAGGTTACAAAGTAATGGGCAAAGCTAAAGTTCATGAGACTAGTTAACAAATTCATTCATGGAACAAATGTTCATATGTCAGGCACTCTTCAAAATGCAGAGTGTAAACAAAACACATTTTCCGGTCATCCTTCCTCTTCTCTAGGTAGATCCCATCTCTAGGGGCTACACCACCAGTGCCCCGGGTTCTCAAGGATTCCAATTTGGTCTGAATTATGCAACCAGTTTTCCTGATTCTGAACTTTGCAAATGGCAAAGAATGGCATATCTCAGCCTCCATAATCTCCAGTTCCTACAATGCGTGTGTGAGTCAGTCAATCATGTTCAATTCTTTGCAACCCCATGGACTGTAGCCCACCAGGCTTCTCTATCCATGGAATTCTTCATGCAAGAATACTGGAGTGGGTAGCCATTTCCTTCTCCAGAGGATCTTCCTGACCCAGAGGTAGAACCCTGGTCTCCTGTCTTGCAGGTGGATTCTTTACTGTCTGAGCCACCAGGGAAGCCATAATCAATTTCATATTTTCCCATAATAAATCCAAATAATATAAATATACACACACATTGTATTGTCTGTGTGTGTATATAAACACATACTCACATATATATATTTTCATGGTTCTCATTCTCTGAACAATCCTACTACATGTCATTATAAAAAAGGGAAAACCCAGAGAATGCAGAATTCTAAGAGTGAACTCTAATGTAAACTATGGATTCTGGATGATAATGATGTCAATGTAGGGTCATCAGATCTAGCAAAGATACAACCTTGGTGGGAAAAGGTGCGACCTTGGTAGGAAATACTTATAATCAGGGAGGCTATGCATTGTGGAGAAGGCAATGGCACCCCACTCCCGTACTCTTGCCTGGAAAATCCCATGGATGGAGGAGCCTGGTGGGCTGCAGTCCATGGGGTCACTAAGAGTCGGACACGACTGAGTTACTTCACTTTCACTTTTCACTTTCATGCATTGGAGAAGGAAATGGCAACCCACTCCGGCATTCTTGCCTGGAGAATCCCAGGGACGGGGAAGCCTTGGTGGGCTGCTGTATATGGGGTCACACAGAGTCGGACACGACTGAAGTGACTTAGCAGCAGCAGCAGCATGCATTGTGGAGAGCAGAGGTTATATATCAGTTCAGTTCAGCTGCTCTCAGTCGTGTCCGACTCTTTGCGACCCCAAGAATCACAGCACGCCAGGCCTCCCTGCCCATCACCAACTCCCGGAGTTCTCTCAGACTCACGTCCATTGAGTCCGTGATGCCATCCAGCCATCTCATCCTTGGTCGTCCCCTTCTCCTCCTGCCCCCAATCCCTCCCAGCATCAGAGTCTTTTCCAATGAGTCAGTTCTTTGCATGAGGTGGCCAAAGTACTGGAGTTTCAGCTTTAGCATCATTCCTTCCAAAGAAATCCCAGGGCTGATCTCCTTCAGAATGGACTGGTTGGATCTCCTTGCAGTCCAAGGGACTCTCAAGAGTCTTCTCCAACACCACAGTTCAAAAGCATCAATTCTTCTCCAATGAGTCAGTTCTTTGCATGAGGTGGCCAAAGTACTGGAGTTTCAGCTTTAGCATCATTCCTTCCAAAGAAATCCCAGGGCTGATCTCCTTCAGAATGGACTGGTTGGATCTCCTTGCAGTCCAAGGGACTCTCAAGAGTCTTCTCCAACACCACAGTTCAAAAGCATCAATTCTTCAGCGCTCAGCCTTCTTCACAGTCCAACTCTCACATCCATACATGACTACTGGAAAAACCATAGCCTTGACCAGACGGACCTTAGTCGGCAAAGTAATGTCTCTGCTTTTGGATATGCTATCTAGGTTGCTCATAACTTTTCTTCCAAAAGAGGTTACATATACCTTCTGCTTAATTTTGTCCTGAACCTAAAACTGCTCTAAAAATAAAGTCTATTAAAAAAAAAAAAAAACCCACTAAGGCACTATGAGTTTTAAAAACTGAACAGTCTTGCAAACATCTCCTATGATGATAATGCCCAGCAGTGATCCAACCTCACCCCCACCCTTTCCTGGAACAGCCAGGCACTGGCCAGCAAGGAACATGATCTCCCCCAATGTCCTCCCACACCACCTCCTTCCAGGTATGGCTGTAGTTTTCCTCCATTTCCTGAATCAATTTCACTTGTCTTCCACCACACCCAACTAGGCTAATTCCACCACAGAGAATATTTCTCACATTTAAACATATCTCTTAATTTAATTTTACTTTTCCCACTCTTATTTTACTAAGTAAAATAATGGTTTAATAATTAGTTTCTCCTAAAATATAAGTGCTAAGGTGCTAAGCTTTTGGATCTCTAGTATTCAGGGGCCCCAAGTGATATTTGCATACTAGGTGTTAGTTACAAAGAAAAGGTGGTACATCTAAATGAAGGCAAAGAAAACCAACATGTTTTAGGTCAAAATTAAAGATCAACACTTGCAACCTTTCGAGTTATAACTGTCAATGTCTTTTAAACAGCGAGGAATACTAATTCAGCCTACTTTTCCTCCACCAGCACTCAGTATGTAAAAGAGCATTTTACTGCTTCATACCATCATTTGACTTTTCACATACCAGTATTGCAACAAGATTTGAATACTTCATTTTGCAATGTCTCACTTTATTCCTATAGTATTTCAGCTTCATTGTAGGTTAAAAAGACCTATGTAGGCCAATTTAAGCTCTAATGGTAAACTTCTATGTCCCCCATATTCAAACAGATTTAAACAGAATTCTATACCCATATCCCTAGTTTTTAACTCAAAGATGTAGAAAATACCCCACCTTGCTTTTCAACACACCTGAAAACATTTTAAATTAAAGTCAAAGGCAGTTTCAGTTAAGTAAGATGATGGCATCTGGTCCCATTACTTCATGGCAAATAGATGGGGAAATAGTGGCAGACTTTCTTTTTGGGGGCTCCAAAATCACTGCAGATGGTGACTGCAGCCATGAAATTAAAAGACACCTGCTCTTTGGAAGAAAAGTTATGACCAACCTATACAGCACATTAAAAAGCAGAGACATTACTTTGCCAACAAAGGTCCAACTAGTCAAAGCTATGGTTTTTCCGTAGTCATGTATGGATGTGAGAGTTGGACTATAAAGAAAGCTGAGCGCTGAAGAAGTGATGCTTTTGAATTGTGGTGTTGGAAAAGACCCTTGAGAGTCCCTTTGACTGCAAGGAGATCCAACCAGTCCATCCTAAAGGAGATCAGTCCGGAATATTCATTGGAAGGACTGATGCTGAAGCTGAAGCTGCAATACTTTGGCCACCTGATGCGAAGAACTGACTCACTGGAAAGGACCCTGATGCTGGGAAAGACTGAAGACAGGTGGAGAAGGGGACCACAGAGGATGAGATGGCTGGATGGCCTCACCGACTCAATGGACATGAGTTTGAGTGAACTCCGGGAGTTGGCAATGGACAGGGGCGTGCTGCAGTCCATGGGGTCGCAAAGAGTAGGACTCGACTGAGCGACTGAATTGAACTGAAGCGAGCACCTCAAGTGCAGCAGATACTGCCTATCAGAATGAACTCTGAGTCCCTGACTAGTCCGTTTTGCTAGGTTTTTGTACAAGAAACTGTAAAATAGTGACGTTTCTCTATCTTTAAGGTAAAAAGCACATTGTGTCTTGTTTTCCAACAAGGGAAACAACAAGGGGAAGGCATATTTTTTTAAATTTCCGAAGTTATCATTTAGAAGAAATGATACATCCCAAGGTTTCCCCTACATCATCTCCAGACTGTCTTTAAATACTTCTACTGTACACAATTATAACACTCTCTAAATAGTTTTAGGTCAAAAGGCAAATACTCCTAAACAACACGATGATTCCAAAGTTCATATTAAACAACAAAAGCTTCTAGCACTTGGACTTGATTCGAGACAATGGCAAGGAATGTGAGGGATGGAAAAGGCCAGAGGGACCAAAAGCTCAGGTGACATTTTCAGAAGTCAGCAAAACGAAAGTTGGATTCGGAACCCACGTGTAAGTACACTCTAAAACGCTTTTACTTGCAGCGTTGCCGTAAGCAGTTGAGCAAAACAAAACGTGGAGGGGAGGACTGGGTGACCTTCCCGCATTTGGAAAACAGCACTCCAGTATTCTTGCCTGGGGAATCCCGGGGACAGGGGAGCCTGGTGGGCTGCCGTCTATGGGGTCGCCCAGAGTCGGACACGACTGAAGCGACTCAGCAGCAGCAGCAGCCCTTTGGGGGAGGGGGAAGGAGGGCGGAGTGTGACGTGGGTCCAGGACGGCAACCCTGGCGGCGGGAGCGGGCGGGCAGAGGCCCCGGGGGCGGCTCCGGCTCCCCGGGTCTGGAGGGAGGAGATGGCGGCTTGGGCACGCGGTCGCCCGCTGGGACAGAGGAGGAGCTTGCGGGAGGCGGAGGGACGGCGCCCGGAGGCGGGTGCGAGGCCGGGAGGAGGCGGCGGCGGCGCGGGGACCTTCCGACCGGGACCACGCACCTGGGAGACGCTCGGGTCGGATGGGCTGCCACCTCAGGGCCCGCTCGCTCAGCACCACGTCACAGCTGTCCCTCCCGATCTCGAAGATGCCGCGGAGCAGAATCAGCTCGGCCGCCG
>SJXQ01000410.1:64622-89100 GCA_006408695.1 Aepyceros melampus | reverse complement strand
GCACCCGCCGGGGGCGCCTCCTCCTCCCGGCCGCCCGCCAGGGCGCCCACGCGGCCCCCGCGCCTCCCCCGGGGCATGGCGGGGCGCGGGCTGCGCCCGGGCAGGGGTCCCGCGGAGGCCTCCGAGGGAGGAGGTGGAGACCGCGGCCGCCGGGGTTCCGGCGGCGTCCCGCGCTGCCCCAGCAACCGCGCGCGGGGCCGAAACCCGCGAGGGAGGCGGGGCGGGCAGGCGGGGCCGCCCTGACCTAGTCCTGCACCTGGGCCCGCCAGCCTCCCGCCGCGGCGACTCACTACGAAGGGCCCCAGTCCTGGAAGAGGAATAAGTGGCTCCCTCCGCCTAGTCCCTATAGTTCCCTGAGATTTTGCGCATAAATTACCCGCCAAAGTGTAGGCCGGCGCTTCTCAAAGGTGGACTTGCGTACTCCCGGCTCCCGCCCCCGGGCATCTTGTTAAAATGCAGATTCTTACTGAATTGGTCTGGGACTAGGTCCCTGACGCCGTTTTTAGGAAGCTCCCAGGTGATACTGCTGACCCTCGGAACACACTTTGAATTGCAAGGACGTAGCCCTCTTTTTTTCCACCTGGTTTCCCGCGGGCTCCCCTGGAACCACGCTTGCATGCCCTCAGGAGTTAGCTGATCTATATGTAGCTGGTAGCAGAAAACTCAATCCCCAAAACCCTGAGAGAAAGCCAAAGATAAGTCCCTGGTTCAAATAGACAAAATTTCATTCTAACAAATTTAATGTTAAAGGAAGAAAATGAAGTCACTCAGTCGTGTCCGACTCTTTGCGACCCAATGGACTGTAGCCCACCAGGCTCCTCAGTCCGTGGGATTTTCCAGGCAAAAATACTGGAGTGAGTTGCTATTTCCTTCTCCAGGGGATCTTCCCAACCCAGGGATCGAACTCAGGTCTCCCACATTGCAGGTTAAAGGAAGATGCCTCTATAAAGGTAAGTATTAAAGGTCCCACTTTCCCCCAAGATATCTCTGCAGCCTTGTCTCTGCCTGGACCTAATCCTCCTGGAAGAGAGATGACAAGCATAGGGCTTGTTCTCCTAAAAGCTACTGCTGTAATACAGCGTTACCTGGAAATGAAGGGGGCACTATTTCACGATAACTGAGATTCATGAAATTTGCTGTTAATTTGAAAACTGCAGAGGCTGCTGGCCGGTGGTTCTCACTCATGACTGCACATGAGAGTTACCTGGGGAGTTTTTTAAAGTCCAGATATCCAGGCTCCACTCAAAGACAATGAAATTGTAATCTCTGGGGATGAAACAAGACTTCAGGAGTTTTTAAAGCTCTCCAGATGACTGCTGTGTTGAGTCAGAGCTTAGTGTCTGTACCTTAGGCAGTATATTAATAGGAGACAACTTGTGATGGTGAAACAGGGGGAAAGCGAGTTCTCTGCAAGAGGAGCAGAGGGGAAAGTAAATCAGCAGGCCAGTACAGATACATAGAGAAACACACAGATAAATAGATACCATCAGAATAATTGTATTGAGGAGAAGCTGGCCAGAGGAAGTTAAATTCACCGAGTGGAGAACCTAGCTCCACGGTGCTGGTGCCTAGGACCAGTGACTTCTGAAGGGCAATTGCTTCTCAGTCTCCCCTTGGGCCTCAGCAGGCGGCAGAGTCAGACAGAAGCTAATGATAGCAGGAGGAGCTTCTCAAAGTTCCCTGCTTACACTTAGATTTCAAAAACTGGAGGATGGAGCCCAGAGACCTAGGCAAATCCCTTTCAGACACAAAGCTCCTGTGTGCCAGTTAAGCTAGGACTCTTACTGTTTAATGCTCTGAAAACAAATACCCAAGCTTCCAGGCAAAGCGGGGAAGAGCCTCCGTTTGATCTAATGGCAGCGAGCTGTAGAGTAGAAGTACAGCTGCTGCTTAACCCCATGCAGCCTTCAGGTAGCTTAGCTCAGCACTTATTGGTGGGGAAGGCTAGTGCCTTCAACAGGGTGAGTTGCAGTTCTGGAGTCAGCATCTTGTATTCACAGCTGTCAGGAAATCAACACAATTAGAACTCTCTGGCATTTTAAAAGCTCACTGAAGGCAGTGGCTCTTCTTAGGACCTTTGCAAGAGGCAAGTTGCCATTTTTCAAGCTTCTGTTGGGCCAGACAGCCAAAAACATTGGCTTTGCCTTTCTTGAGGATGAAGGTACTGGTTATGGCCCATTCTCTTCCTCTGATGGACTGTTTTCTCCCAGCGTTCTATCCACAGGATCCATCTACACCAGCCTCAATACCAGAGCTTTACACACTATTCAAGGCTCCTTGAGTGATGTGGTCACCCCCAACCAGTCCCCTAACTTCAGATACCATGTCCAACTGCCTATATTTGCTAATTGGCCATTGAACAAGCATCTCAAGTATAATGTCTAAAACCAAACATAATTTTCTATCACAAACCTGTTTCTCCCAAAATGTTCCAAATCTCAAGCAAATACTGTCATCAAAATCCTTGACTTCGTCCATGTTTCCTCTGTGGTGAGGAAAAATAAAGAAAACTTTAAGGTATATTTCATTTCTCTGAGTCAACATATATTTTGGATGAAATGAGCTTCAGTTGCATCCATCTCTCATTCATTTCTGAGCTAAATGAGCACACTGTCAAACTGTCAAGGGGACTGCTTCCCTCTCGTGCTGAGTGGAGATAATGTCAGAATGTTCCTGCTACTCGGGCTCCTGCTGCCTAAAAGGTAGAGGGCCATATGTCCCTACAAGAAGTATACAGAAAAAATTATATAATCCCACCAAGTCAGAATATCACATTTTCTTCATGTGCCAGTTTTTTTTTTTTTTAACTCACATTGAAATTCTGCTTAAAATGAATTGCTCAGCTGTGTTTTAGAACCCATCTCAAACAATTATAGGATGGCAATGACCATGTAATCTCTAGCTTCTTGGTAAACAAGAAATAACACGAAAAAGAATAGGCCTGTCTTCCCTTTCCCTCAAGTTTTGAAAGCCCCTCAACAAAGCTGAGCACCGAAGAATTGATGCTTTTGAACTGTGGTGTTGGAGAAGACTCTTGAGAGTCCCTTGGACTGCAAGGAGGTCCAACCAGTCCATTCTAAAGGAAACGGCCCTGGGATTTCTTTGGAAGGAATGATGCTAAAACTGAAGCTCCAGTACTTTGGCCACCTCATGCAAAGAACTGACTCGTTGGAAAAGACCCTGATGCTGGGAAAGATTGAAGGCAGGAGGAGAAGGGGATGACAGAGGATGAGATGGTTAGATGGCATCACTGACTCAATGGACATGGTGATGGACAGGGAAGTCTGGTGTGCTGCAGTCCATAGGGTCACAAAGAGTCGGACACAACTAGTGACTGAACTAACAGGTAGGTTCAAACATTCATAAACTTGGAGCAATTTGAAATGTGCTAAGTCATTTCAGTCGTATCCAACTCTTTGTGATGCCATGGAGTGTGGCCCACTTGGCTCCTCTGTCTATAGGGTTCTCCAAGAAAGAATACTGGAGTGGGTTGCCATTTCCTTCTCCAGGGGATATTCCCAACCCAGGGATTGATTGAACCTACTTCTCTTAAGTCCTGCACTGGCAGGGGGGTTCTTTACCACTAGGCCACCTGGACTTCCACCAAATAGAAAACTTGTAACATTCTCACTGTAACTGCTGGCAATTCTGTAGCAGAATCGGTCTTAAATTAGATATAACCAGATACACAAATAAAACAGACAATTTAAGTCAGAAATCTATTCTCACTCTCTAGAGCTCACACTATTACAACTGTGAAAAGGCATGATACAGAGGTGGCAACATCCCTTCTCACTATTGAAAACAGCCCACTGCTTTCAGACCGCTTACCCATAGGTATCAAAGAGTTTGGTCCTGAGTTCACTGCCTTTGATTTTTACACCATTTTCCATCATCATTTTTAACACATTTCCATGACAGCCTCATCCCAACAGCCTATGGTGTCCTCTGTTGCCCAGGACGTTCTTAAACATTCTCATTCTAAGAACAAACTCTGAACCTTGTAGAACATCTTGAATACTTGAACTCAAAAAGCACTCTATTGGAACACAGACTCTTGTTCTTTTCAAACTTGGATATGCTTAAGAATCTTTGTTGTTTAGTTGCTAGTCATGTTCAACGCTTCTGCAACCCTGTGGACTGTAGCCCGCCAGGTGCCTCTATCCATGGGATTTCCCAGGCAAGAATACTGGAGAGGGTTGCCATTTCCTTCTCCAGGGTCCAGGGGAATCTTTCTGGCCCAGGGATAAAACCCATGTCTCCTGCATTGGCAGGTAGGTTCTTTACCACTGAGACACCAAGGAAGCTAACAATCTTTGTTTGTTTTAAATGAAAACTCTCAGTCTGTACCCCCTACTGATGCTCTGAGATTTTTGAATCTGTAACTGAACTATTCCCAGAAACATGTGTTTTAAATAGACACAAGTGATTCTGTGTGTTTTTGACACATGGACAATGCTTTGATAATCAGTGAGTTCCTTCTTGCTTGTCCTGCTCTTCACTTATGCTCTTTTTACCACAAGGTTCGTCCATTTGTCTATCATTTACAAGTAATGGAACATCCAGCGAAAATTGTTTTCAAAATACAACCTTACATATCATATAAACAAAGGTCCAGAGTCAAGCTGTTCTAGGTTGCCCATTAAGAAATCAAGGGCTTTTTCAGTCTTGAGAAAGAAGAATGGAGCTGGAGGAATCAACCTTCCTGACTCCAGACTATACTACAAAGCTACAGTCATCAAGACAGTATGGTACTGGCACAAAGACAGAAATATAGACCAACAGAACAAGATAGAGAGCTCAGAGATAAACCCACACACCTATGGGAACCTTATTTTTGACAAAGGAGGCAGGAATATATGATGGGGCAAAGAGAGCCTCTTCAATAAATGATGCTGGGAAAACTGGACAGCTATGTGTAAAAGAATGAAGTCAGAACACTTCCTAATGCCATACAGAAAGATAAACTCAAAATGGATTAAAGAACTAAATGTAAGACCTAAATGTAAGAAAATATAAAATTCTTAGAGGAAAATATAGGCAGAATACTTGATGACATAAATCAAAGCAAGATCTTCTATTACCTACCTCCTAGAGTAATGGAAATAAAAACAAAAATAAATAAGCGGGTCTAATTAAACTTAAAAGCTTTTGCACAGCAATGGAAACTACAAACAATGTGAAAAACAACCCTCAGAGTAGCTGGAAATAATAGCAAAGGAAACAACTAAGAATTAATTTCCAAAATATACAAGCAGCCTATACAACTCAATATAAGAAAAATAACCCAATCAAAAAGTGAGAAAAAGACCTAAACAGACATTTCTCCAAAGAAGACATACAGATGGCTAACAAACACATGAAAAGATGCTCAAGGTGGCTCATTATTAGAGAAATGCAAATCAAAACCACAATGAGATACCACCGCACACCAGTCAGGATGGACATCATCAAAAAGTCTACAAAAAATAAATGCTAGAGAGACTGTGGAGAAAAGGGAACCCTCTTGCATTGCTGGTAGGAATGTAAATTGATACAGCCATTATGGAAGACAGTATGGAGATTCCTTTAAAAACTAGGGATAAAACCACCATATGATGCAGCAATCCCACTCTGAGGTATATACCCTGAGGAAACCAAAACTGAAAAAGACACATGTATCCCATTGTTCATTGCAGCACTGTTTACAACAGCTGGAACATGGAGGCAACCTAGATGTCCATCGACAGATGAATGGATAAAGAAGCTGTGATACATATATACAATGGAATACTACTCAGCCTTAAAAAGGAATGAATGCATTTGAGTCAGTTCTAATGAGATGGATGAACCTACAGCCTATTACACAGAGTGAAGTAAGTCAGGAAGAGAAATATAAATATCATATAGTGACACATATATATGGAATCTAGAAAGATGGTACTGATGAATTTATTTGCACGGCAGCAATGGAGAAACAGACATAGGGAACAGACCTGTGGACAGAGCGGGGGAGGAGGGAGAGGGTGAGATGCATGGAGAGAGTAACATGGAACCTTACAATACCATATGTAGAATAGATAGCCAGTGGAAACTTGCTGTATGACTCAGGGAACTCAAACAGGGGTTCTGTGACAATCTAGAAGGGTGGGATGGGGAGAGAAATGGGAGGGGTCTTGGGAGGGAGAGGACATGGGTGTCCTTGTTGATATTTGACAGAAAACACCAAAATTCTGCAAAGCAGTTGTCCTTTAATTAAAAAATAAAGCAGCAAAGAAAAAGAAATTGAGAGCTTTTTAACAAGTGAGACCTAGGCAAATTTATAAACTTTTGCACAGCAAAGGAAACCACAAACAAAATGAAAAGACAACCCATAGAATATGAGAAAATATTTATAAGTGATGCTGTTTATAAGGACTTAATCTCCAAAATATACAAATAGTTCATACAACTCAAAATCAATAATAATAATAATAACAACCTAATCAAAAAATGGGCAGACCTAAATAGACATTTCTTCAAAGACACATAGATGCCCAACAGGCACATGGAAAGATGCTCAACATCACTAATTATCAGAGAAATGCAAATCAAAACTACAATGAAGTATCACCTCACATGGGTCAGAATGCTGCTAAGTTGCTTCAGTTGTGTACGACTCTGTGCGACCCCAGAGACGGCAGCCCACCAGTCTCTGCCATCCCTGGGATTCTCCAAGCAAGAACACTGAAGTGGGTTGCCATTTCCTTCTCCAATGCATGAAAGTGAAAAGTGAAAGTGAAGTTGCTCAGTCATATCCGACTCTTAGTGACCCCATGGACTGCAGCCTACCAGGCTCCTCTGTCCATGGGATTTTCCAGGCAAGAGTACTGGAGTGGGGTGCCATTGGCCATCATCAAAAAGTCTACAAATAATAAATACTTGGGAGGGCATATAGAAAAGGAACCCTCCTACACTGTTGAAGGGAATGTAAACTAGTGCAGCCATTATGAAGAACAGTATGGAGGTTCCTTAAAAATCTAAAGATAGAGCTGACATATGATCCTGCAATCCCACTCCCGGGCATATATCCAGGAAGGGCAAAACCTCTAATTTGAAAACATACATGCACCCCAATGACCTAAAAATAGCCAAGACACAGAAGCAACCTAAATGTTCAAGGACAGATGAATGGATAAAGATGTGGCATATATACCAATGGAGTATTATTCAGCCTTAAAAAAAGAATGAAATAATGCCATTTGTAGCAGCAATGACGAACCTACAGATTATCATACTAAGTAAAAAGTCAGGTAGAGAAAGACAAATAGTATAGTGCTTATATAGGTAATCTAAAAAGAATAATATGAATGAACTTATTACAAAACAGAAACAGGCTCACAGACTTAGAAAACAAATGTATGGTTACCAGGAGGAAATGGGAGCGCTAAATGAGGAATATGAATGTAGGATTAATAGCTTCATCAGTTCAGTTCAGTCACTCAGTCGTGTCCGACTCTTTGTGACCCCGTGGACTGCAGCATGCCAGACTTCCCTGTCCATCACCAGCTCCCAGAGCTTGCTTAAACTCATGTCCATCAAGCGGGTGATAGCATCCAACCATCTCATCTTCTGTCATCCTCTTCTCCTCCTGCCTTCAGTCTTTCCCAGCATCAGGATCTTTTCCAGCAAGTCAGTTCTTTGCATCAGGTGGCCAAAGTATTGGAGTTTCAGCTTCAGCATCAGTCCTTCCAATGAATATTCAGGACTGATTTCCTTTAGGACTGACTGGCTGGATCTCCTTGCAGTCCAAGGCACTCTCTAGAGTCTTCTCCAACACCACAGTTTGAAAGCATCAATTCTTTGGTGCTCAGCTTTCTTTATAGTCCAGCCCTTACACTCATACATGACTACTGGAAGAACCATAGCTTTGACTATGCTGACCTTTGTCAGTAAAGTAATGTTTCTGTTTTTGAATATGCTGTCTAGGTTTTTCATAGCTTTTCTTCTAAGGAGTCTTTTAATTTCATGGCTGCAGTCACCATCTGCAGTGATTTTGGAGCCCAAGGAAACAAAGTCTGTCACTGTTTCCATTGTTTCCCCATCTATTTGCCATGAGGTGATGGGACTGGATGCCATGATATTAGTTTTTTGAATGTTGAGTTTTAAGCCAGATTTTTCACTCTCCTCTTTCACTTTCATCAAGAGGCTCTTCAGTTCCTCTTCACTTTACTACTAATATAAAATAAACAACAAACATTTATTGTGTAGCACAGGGACCTATATTCAGTATCTTGTAATAACCTATAATGGAAAAGAATCTGAAAAAGATTACTGTACACCTGAAACTACCACAATGTTACAAATCAACTACTGTCAATTAAAAAGCAACAACAAAAAAGAAACCAGTGGCTTTTCAACTTTCTATTTTGCTATGCCCAGGTATCAACAAGGACTTCACTGGTGGCTCCAAGACGGCTGCATCATTTTATCTCCCCAAAATGTAGAAGTGGCAAGAGCAGTTTCTATTCATGCAGTCCTATTTCTACTAGGGAAGGAAATGTTTTCCAAAATCCCACCCAATAAATTTCCTGTCAATACCACTGACTAGAACTGGGCAATAGGCCTGTGCTGTAGCTTCCGGAGAGACTGGGGAAAGTGTTTACAGCCTAGAAGAAGCTGTGGATGACCACTGGCTTGGCAACTGACAGTGTCATATCTTCTTCTTTCTTCCAGACATTTATGCCTAACAAGACACTCACTCCACACAACTTACTGACTTAAAGCAATGATTGATTATTTTTTCCTGTGACTGTGAGCTGGCTGCTAGGTAGGCCTGCTCCTCTGTGGAGTATCAGCTGGGTGCAGCTGCATTTCACTGGAAGTTCAGCTGAGGCTGAAACACCCAAGGTGGCTTCAGCCTTTCTGATAGCTCTGTTGAGGTGGCTGGAAGGGCCGGAGCCTTCCTGGACCTGGCCCTTTACGTTTGCTTTCTTGTCATTCAGTCATGATGCCCGAGCTTTCTGAAATGAGGCTGTATCCCCAAAGAGCAAAATCAGAAGCTTCCAGGTCTCTTAAGGCCTAGACCCGGACTGACATAGCATCAGTTTTGCCACTTGCTGTCAGTCAAAGGTCGTCATAAACAGAAAGAGAAATGGAGCATGCCGTTTGATGGGAGTTATATTTAAAAGAACATGTATATTGGGGCCGAAATCACCTTAGCAGACAGCTCAACACAGTCGTCCCTCTGGCCACAGTGATAACAGCCCTTCTGTATGTAAAATGCACTCACTCCCTTTCTGCTGCTGCTGCTGCTAAGTCGCTTCAGTTGTGTCCGACTCTGTGTAACCCCATAGACGGCAGCCCACCAGGCTCCTCCACCCATGGGATTTTCCAGGCAAGAACACTGGAGTGGGGTGCCATTGCCTTCTCCACACTCCCTTTCAAGACCCCTCAAAATCTCACCTTATTACAAAATCAGATGCAAAGTCCAGGATCTCATAGATGAGGTTCTTTGGATGTGCTTCTCTCATTCTGGGAACCTGGAAACTAAAAATATGTTATCTTCCCACACATGTCAACATACAATGATGAGACAGGCAGAGGATAACTACAATAGATGCTCAAGAGGGGAGGCGTCCAGAAAGAAAATCACAGTCTCTGGTCCACAGCAATTCTGAATTCCAAGCAGGTATGGGTCATTAGTTCCCCACACTCTGAGAAAGAGAACATTCCTTACCTGCATCCAGTACTGCTCCCTAGGAGTGATCCCCTAATAAATAGTTCCCCTAATGAATAGCACTTAGCTCCAGCTTCTGGGCTTCTGGTTCTGCTCTCCCTAATCTTCAACAAAAAAATGGCCCATGGTGACAGCAGAGTAGTTTTTCAGCCTTTTACTGTCCATTAAAATTTGGAGGTCCAGAGGCTTTTTTAAATTTTGAACTCTGTCTGTCTTAGTCCAAGTGGATAGAAGTGCTTTAGTTATACTTTGACACAAACTATTTCTTTTATGCAAAAAGAAAAAAAACTTGTGAAGTTTATGTGGTTCATATATATATTAGGTCATATTACACAAAAGCCATTCCCAGAAATCTCTTCAAGATCGGCCCCTCTGTACTTTGGACACCAATTCAGGGGATTAAGGTATAATACTTAATGCTCTTAGAAGTACTTTTGTTCAAGTAAACTGTCTTCTAGTTACAGGCTTGATTGCAGCTTGACCTGAGAGCATGTTTAACTGCAAGCAGCCTACATTTTATCTTTGCTTTGAGGACATTTTTTGTTTGGATTTTTTTTTTTTTTTTTTTTAGCCAGAGTATCTGCCCGGCACCTTCTTTAATTCCTCTAAATTACACTGACTTATTTACTCCCTTGTAAAACCTTAAAAGAAGCCAATTGGTACTTACACTATTCTGCCAAAAATCTCCTTAGCCATATCCACAAATTCACCTGGTGCTCTTCTTCCTTCCAAGCCATTGCAGAGGTGTGAGGGCTGTCTTTGTCCATCTCCTCAGTGGATTCAGTCTTTGCTCTCTTGAGCTCCATGGCACATCAGGTCAACTTCTCCCTTAACAGCACCTCCACCTCAAGTGCATGAAAACCAGCAACTATCTTCTGCTTCCGCTCTGAAGTATGGGCTATTGAGAGATTTCCCCTGAAGCATGTGGGTTAAGGCTACCTCAAACTACTACAGTATTACAGACCTCAAACTGTGCTTGGCTCTAAGCCCTGCTATGCTACAATTGACCTGTGTTCATGGAGCTCATTCTCCTGACTCCTGGAGAGGCTGCTCTAAACCTTCAGTTTTCTCATTCAACTCCCTCTCACTTAGCATGTAATCATGCCTCCATCTTCACATGAAAGAACCTGGTAAGAATAAACTCCCAAACGCTCTAACTCTGAGTCCTGAAATTCTCTTTCTCCACCCTGACTCGTCTCTAGAAAAGGTATCTCTATGGTCCAAAGGAATTGTGTTCCAGACCTTCTTCCCTCCAGTCTGCCCAGCAACTTCTTCCATCAGACACACCCACATCCCACATCTTATTCAATTTCATCTTTACTATATACAGTTTTCTCCATCTTTATGTATAAAAAAGACCAAGCAACAACAAAATCACAGTCTCTTTGGTATCAAGCAGTTCTCCCAATTCAAACTGGTTTAAAAAAATAATAATAAATCCTAATTAGAAAGGAGGGGATAGATTATGAAGAGAACTGATCCGGTGGCTCAGATCATACAATGCAAAACCCAGTTCCTCTCCTCCTCTTCACTCTGTCTTCTGCAATGTATCATTCTCTGCTCCTGTGAGTCCATCTACTCCACTCTCCTCTTCCAAACAGCCTAACGGCTGCTGCACTTCCGACCTCTAATCCAAATACCACATTTGTCAGAAGAGGGGCGCATATCTCCGTTGCTAATTCCCACATAAACCAGGGCAGTTTCTCTTTTCGAGTCACAGTAAACTCGCCTTGCATGTTATTTTACCTTACGAAGTTAACATCTTTATCAGTCAGCAGGAGCAGAGTTGTAATGTGGTTTGAAAGAATTTGGAGGCTTAAAACAATGAAGGTTTATTTCTTACTCATGTCTGCATGAGAGCGAGCAGGGAACTGAACCAAGAATTAAGCGTAAGAGACACAAGTACCAACAGTCCAAACACATAAAACGTTAAGAACAAGATAGTGTCCCAGATCTGTGTAAACGAACATTTCTGATTAATTGAATACCTTCAGAAGAAACCATCACTAACTGGTGTTTTGAGAAATCAGTCAGATAACGAGATGTATAGTCCTATATAACTAAGGTTGGCATCTTAGTTGCTGGGTTTTAACTTCCCCAAAAGAGTCATGGCCCAAGGCCCTATATAACCTAGAAGAGAGAAAGCTTTTAGCAGTCATGGGTATTTACATTCACTTGGACCACAGTCATTTTCTTTAATTATGTAATTTTACAGGACATAAAATTGTGTGTTGAATGCATATTGATGAACCCAAGGAAAATGCTATGTTTGTTTATTCAGAGGTCTCTTTCTTAATATACATACTGCCCAGCCTAGAGAATAAATATGGCATTTTTCACATGAAGAATTAATGTTTATAGTCTAGTCTATACTTTTTACGCATTCTACAACAAGGCTTTTAAATGAAATCCCTCTTAGTTTACTGGATGTGTCTTTTCACACTTCACTAAATCTGAATGTCAGCTTAAGTTAATTCAAATGAATAAAAACCAATAAAACTTTTACATAATTCAGATGCTTATTAAATAGCTACTATTTGTCAGCTTGTTTAAAAATCAAACCTGGTACTAACTAAAATATGCTGGTGTTATATATTATGTCATGAAAACTTCATGGTAAAATTTTATAAGATTTTAAATGAATTATTCTATATGTATGTATAGTTAACATATCAATTCATTTAGACTTATGTATTAGTTTCCTAGAAGCACCATAGCAAATTATTACAAACTGGGGTGGCTTGAAACAACAGAATGTATCGTGCACACTTCTGGAGACCAGAAGCCCCAAATCAAGGTGTCTGCCGGGTTGGTTCCTTCCTGGCGTCTCAGAGGGAAACTCTGTTCCAGCCTTTATCATAGACTCTGGTGGTTGCTGGCGGTTCTAACAATTCTCCCTTGGCATTCTCCCTGTCCCTCTAATCTGCCTGCATCTCTGTTCTCCCTTGTGTTGCTGCATGTCCATCTCTCCTTACAAGGACAACAGTCCCCTTCTTATAAGGATTACTCTAATCCAGGATGACCTCATCTTAACTACATCTTAAGATGGATTATTTGAACCCTGTCCAGGTAGGATCACATTATGAAGTTCTGGCTGGGCATGAATTTTGGGGAGTGAAGGGAGGGCATTCCTGAACTCAGTACAGCATATATTTCTTTCCTTAACAAACAATATATTTTTAAGTAAGATAAATGCATTTTTAGTTAATTAAACATGAAACCTTTAGGAACAAAATCTCTCTTTATTTAACATTTTTAATATGCTCGTCAGAGTCAAATGAACACTGAAATAGAGTTTCTTTATCCAAAAATCATATGTTTGGATTTCAAAATATCTAAATAAGTAGGCTTGCCTGCATTAACTAAGGAATTCTTTCAGTAAAAATAATTTAAGTAAATATCCATACTTAGATTCTAGTTGTATCTTATGTGCATTTTACTACTGTTTATTGTGTATTTAATCATTTGTTGAAAATTATTCAGTTATCTAGCAATGGCAAGTGAGATTATCCCAAGTCTCCTTTTAGAATTCTAGTATATTTTCCACTCAGTTCTTGGATATGAACATTTCTTGGCCCCATACTTGCAACCTACCACAGATTATAATTCCTGCCATAAGTAGACAAGGACTGCAATCACTAGTGATACTGCTGCTGCTGCTAAGTTGCTTCAGTCATGTCCAACTCTGTGCAACTCCATAGACAGCAGCCCACCAGGCTCCCCCATCCCTGGGATTCTCCTGGCAAGAACACTGGAGTGGGCTGCCATTTCCTTCTCCAATGCAGGAAAGTGAAAAATGAAAGTGAAGTCGCTCAGTCGCGTCCGACTTTTAACGACCCCATGATCTGCAGCCCACCAGGCTCCTCCCTCCATGGGAGTTTCCAGGCAAGAGTACTGGAGTGGGGTGCCAATGACTTCTCCATAGTGACATTCAGTTCAGTTTAGTTCAGTCGCTCAGTCGTGTCCGACTCTTTGCAACCCCATGAATTGCAGCACACCAGGCCTTCCTGTCCATCACCAACTCCTGGAGTTCACTCAAACTCATGTCCATCCAGTCGGTGATACCATCCAGCCATCTCATCCTCTGTTGTCCCCTTCTCCTCCTGCCCCCAATCCCTCCCAGCATCAGAGTCTTTTGCAATTAATCAACTCTTCGCATGAGGTGGCCAAAGTATTAGGGGTAAGGAATTAACCATTTTTTAATTAATGGTCATTCCCTTTCATGGACGTCATAACTGACATCATCCAGAGAAAATACTAAAGAAATCTTATTGATGTTCTAAGTTTATACAAAAAACATTTTGAAGTAGATATTATAGTTTAGATAATTCAGCAATATTTATCTCAATCAATAGAGCATTCTATATATGATTATTTTAAAAAACACTAGTTATCCTTCAGTTTTCAGTGATTTTATACTAAATCACCTTCCAACAATACTGATTCTTCCATTTTTCTTCTGCTTCCTAAACAGCTCTCCTAATAATTCATGTGTAGTATTAATGTGACCACCCAATGTCGCTGAAAATAATAACTGTGTTTTCCCTTGTGTTGTATTGATAAGGAAAATCATATTCCCCATAAACTTAACAGCATTTCTTAATCTGTTTCATACATTAGAGAAAGATGGATTAACCAACAACTGTTGTGACTATAAAGCACTCCTTTTCATTGTGATTTCTATTCCCGTCCCATCATCTGCCTCTGTGTAGCTTATTTTCAATTTATCAAATGCTAAAGCCTCTTGATGAAAGTGAAAGAGGAGAGTGAAAAAGTTGGCTTAAAGCTCAACATTCAGAAAATGAAGATCATGGCATCTGGTCCCATCACTTCATGGGAAATAGATGGGGAAACAGTGTCAGACTTTATTTTGGGGGGCTCCAAAATCACTGCAGATGGTGACTGCAGCCATGAAATTAAAAGACACTTACTCCTTGGAAGAAAAGTTATGGCCAACCTAGATAGCATATTCAAAAGCAGAGACATTACTTTGCCAACAAATGTCCATCTAGTCAAGGCTATGGTTTTTCCAGTGGTCATGTAGGGATGCGAGAGTTGGACTGTGAAGAAGGCTGAGCACCAAAGAATTGATGCGTTTGAACTGTGGTGTTGGAGAAGACTCTTGAGAGTCCCTTGGACTGCAAGGAGATCCAACCAGTCCATTCTGAAGGAGATCAGCCTTGGCATTTCTTTGGAAGGAATGATGCTAAAACTGAAGCTCCAGTACTTTGGCCACCTCATGCAAAGAACTGACTCATTGGAAAAGACTCTGATGCTGGGAGGGATTGGGGGCAGGAGGAGAAGGGGACGACAGAGGATGAGATGGCTGGATGGCATCACTGACTCAATGGACATGAGTCTGAGTGAACTCCGGGAGATGATGATAGACATTGAGGCCTGGCGTGCTGTAGTTCATGGGGTCGCAAAGAGTCGGACATGACTGAGCAACTGAACTGAACTGAACTCAGCTTCTCAGACTCATTGTTAGAGTACATGCTCATGATGGATTAGATTCTGATCTGCTGTAATGTAAACTCTTCAGTGATGATAAGGAAGTTTGGGGCAATTTTACATAACACCAGTAATAAATCAAGAACTATTGCTGAATGAATGATGAGCAGAAAGGGGGAAAGTAGCATGCTTTCGAGTTCTTATCGTTTAAAAAAAAAAAAAAGGGCATGATCTGGACAGAGCTTGTAACATTTTAGGTCTCCTTTTATTCTGATTCAAAATTACATTTAACCAATCAATATCAATAAAAAGAAAAGATTCCTGGTAACTCATGATTACTAATGCTCAGAAGGGGTGGGGGGAATTTGGTGCCATGGTGACATAGAAAATTAATTTCAATTGTTCTCTTTTTATAGAATTAATGCTTATAACTTTCACTGGGATAAGAATCATCTGTAGGGCTCTCCATTCTCAGCTGACTTAATTTGTAGCACAGTGATTAAGGTTTCGGCATTAGATTAGTGTGATTTGATTTGTCCATATTCACTGAGGATCTGTGGCTCTTCTGAGCACCAGAGAAACAGCAGCAAACAAATCAGATAAGGTTCATTTTCTTGTGAAGCCTACATTCTATTGAGCTGCTAAGTCACTTCAGTCATGTCCGACTCTGTGCGACCCCAGAGATGGCAGCCCACCAGGCTTCCTCATCTCTGGGATTCTCCAGGCAAGAACACTGGAGTGGGGTGCCATTTCCTTCTCCAATGCATGAAAGTGGAAAGTGAAAGGGAAGTCGCTCAGTTGTGTCCGACTCTTAGCGACCCCATGGACTGCAGCCTTCCAGGCTCCTCTGTCCGTGGGATTTTCCAGGCAAGAGTACTGGAGTGGGGTGCCATTGCCTTCTCTGACATTCTATTGAGAGAGGTAGATAATTTTAAAATAAGCAAGATAACATCAGATGGATAAATGCTCTGAAAAACAGGAGGGGCCATATAGTAGTGATTTTGATTAAGTTGAAAACAATGATTTGGGTTTGGTTGGTTGCTACTTTAAATGGGAATCAGGAAGAACTTGAGGAAAGTTGCTTCTGAGTTAGAACCTGAAGGAAGGAAGGAAATCAGTAATGAAATATCTACATATCCCAGCTTCTCAAAGTTTCTCTGTCTGTGAAATAAGATACAGGGCTCCTCTGATGATGAAATATGGGAATGAATGGAAAACACTTAGACTTACCTAATAAGTGTGGGAAGCCTTTCTTGTGACTGCCTGCTCCTTATGACATCAAAGCACAAAGCAGAGTTAGCTTTTAATCTTATTAACAATAAAGTAAGTCACCAAGTTAGAGCTTCCCAGGTGGCTGAGTGGTAAAGAATCTGCCTGCCAATGCAGGAGATGCAGGTTTGATCCCTGGGTTGGGAAGATCCCCTGGCGAAGGAAATGGCAACGCAATCCTGTATTCTTGCCTGGGAAATCCATAGATAGAGGAGCCTAGTGGGCTACAGTCTAAGGGGTTGCAAAAGAGTTGGACTCGACTTAGCGACTAAATAACAAAGTTACCAAGTTACCTCAAGAATGAGAGATTAAATTTACTCTCTCATCTCTAGATGTCATTTCACAATCCAGCCGCCCCAGATTACTCCATACCTGGGGATTCATAAAGATGGTTACTGTCACTATCCATCTATCTCTAAGTTAGCTGGGCAGTTAGCACAATACTGTTGAGATAGCCAAATCACATTTAATGTATCTGAAGATTTAGTCCAGGATTAACATGATACTCTGCCTTTTAAGATATTTTAAGATTAGCAATTTAAACAGAAGTCCCCAGAGGCTGCTGCCTTGTCTTGTTGATGCCACTAGTTTGGTTACACAGCTAATTCCATCGGAGCCACTGAACCAAATGTTCATGTGTGTGAAGAGAGTCCATGAGTCAATTGCCAGCACAGAATTCTTCCTGACATAGGAAGGCAGATGATCTCAACTTTTGAGTGCATACAGTGCAGATTTCTAGTTGAATGGTTCTTGACAATAGTGTCCTCTGAAACATAATGCCTGGCCAGGAGCCAGTGATTATGCCACCATACAAATCACTATGCATCTGATGCCAGGACGCCTCTGTGCATGGTAACAACAAGAGTTCTCAGTCCTGGTGTTCCACAAGATGTTGCATTGGCTCTTTTATTCTTTATCAGATCCTGGAATTAAAGATTTTATTTAGATGGCTTTCAGGAAATAAGTAATGGTGGTAGAAAGGGAAAGAGGAGATTTTAGTGTAGTTTAAGAAATAGCTCTGCTCTTATATGATTCCCATTAGGATGAAATCAGCCTATGTTTTTAAACCTAGTTTTATTAATTGTTTAATAGATATTTTCACTTTAAATCTCTTGTTTAATTATAGAAGTAAAACAGCTTGGTTCAAACTGTTAGCTAATGATCCATGTATCATTTTAGTAATTGCTAGCTTCTTTCAGAAATGCATTAATTTTGTAAGAATTATAGACTTTCAAATGTGAAAACAGTTTTTTTAAGATTAATAAATTATAAAGCTTATGATTCACTTTAATATTATTTTCTATAACATATTATAAACCTAAACTTAGTAGAACACTCCTAAGTTATAAGCTTCTATTTTAATTTACATTTTATTGTCTTTTTAAGAGTAAAAGTAGATAGATCATACTGTATTTGTCATTGATGATGTAAATGAAATCTAAGTTATACAGAATTCGAAAGGAATTCTGTACCAGTTAAAATATTTCATCTCCAACTATGACATTGTCTACTGATTTTAAACATCACCTTATTCTGGAAATAACTCATCAGAGCATTTTCACATTAAATAAGTAGATCTAAACATCTTATTTGATGGGAATAGTAATTATTCAAGATGAGGGAACACCCAGAACCCTAAATACTACTGGTAAGCAGACATATATAACAACACTAAAAGAAATGTTTTCCCCAGTGAAGCTATAGTTGCTGATGTTTCTTCCTTTTGGTCATGTTTCACTTAGTAAAACATTTTCTATTCTAGATATAGGCATTGGCCAATTATGAAAACAGTAAGAGTCTCTTTTAAATATGCCGAGCAATTTCAAAAGAAAATTTAAAAAAATGATTGAAAAGGTTTCTTGCGGTTTGAAAATGCCTTCCAAATATTCATTAAACATTTAAGTGAGTAAATTTGTAGAATATGTTTCTGACATTGGCACTGGTTCTGTGGTATTTCTCTGATCAGATGGAAGTGCTGTGTATATGCAGAGTGCATTCATTCATTCATGCATAAACAATATCATTTTCATAAATTAAAACCTCCCCTGCAGAAGGAACATCTGTGCCTGCCTTTGAATAAAAGATGGTGGCATGTGAGTTACTCCTTGACTGACTGAAAGAATCTCTAAGCTTAGAATGAAGTTATACATGTAAAATGGGGGGGGGGCAATATCAAACCTAATTTGGAGTCTTCATTCCTACTTTACAAATAATAATCCCCAGATTTCGCTGCTTGCTGTTTTAAAAGCTGGAATTCTTAAAATGGCATCTTCTTATTTCTTCTGTTCCTTATAGCAACAGTTTTTAGTTTGCATGAAGAAGTTTAATTTTCATTATAGGTGAAACCGAGATGCTGAATAGATCACATAAGATCTGAATGTTCACTTCATGGTCTCCTAGGCTGGAAGGCTGGCAGTGTTCAGATATCATCTCAGTATTATGTCTCTTAAAGAAAGAACAGTGAAAGCAATCTTGGATATAGGAAGCAACAGCTTGATTCCAAAATAACAACTCTGTTTCACTTGGAATGAGATGATTGCATTTCGGATAAAGTTGGGACTAACTTAAAAGTATTTCTGCCATGTGATGAAGGCTGATGGAAAACATGCTAAAATGATATATTTTAAATTGCATTCAAACATTTTTTAAATGTTGAAATATTCCTTACTGCTACTGTCACAGCTTGATGTAGCCCCGTTGGCAATGTTATTAGTATGGCTAATTGTTCCTGTCCATTAGATTACTCACATTTTTCTGGAGCAGCTTGCTAAATGAGGTCAGCTTTCTGGAACCCCTAAATCACCAATGAGAACGGGATTAAAGGAACAAGCTTGGGAAGGGAGGTAGTCATCCAGCGTGGCATCTGAATCAGAGGAAGAACAATGGAGTCACTAATGACAGTAATCAGAGCACCACAGTAGAGCCAGGTACAAGTGCCAACATGCTATTCCCTAGAAATCGCTCCCGTCCGTCAGCACATCCAGATGGAGAGACATGCCAAACTTTCTTAGTGGCCTCACCACGGACAGGGTCATCTCTACCTCTTTTTCAGTGAGTTCCATTTATGAAACAGGAGAATAGTACACCAAAGGGGGTGAGGAAACAATTAGACCATCCAAAAAAACATAGTACAGTATAAATAGTATGTTCTTGAGTACAAGTAGCTCATCACTACTTTTTCCTGAAGAATTACTGAAATCATCACAATTACATAACACTGATAAAATGCCACTTCTAGATTCTTTAATCAAATCATTTCTCTCATATTCTAAAGGTATATCACTTTCTCTTCAGGATATGACTGTTTTGCAGTAGAGAATGTTTCAGTTCAGGTACAGATAGAAAAGGACTAAGAAAAAGGTAAAAAAAATTAGTATGTTCTTAGATATGTAGATAAACTAAGCTAGGATACTTGTTTGGGTCTTGTTTGTTAAGAATTAACTAAATCCCCTCTAAAAAAAAATAGAAGAAAACAGAAACTCATATAAAGGGATGGAAACCAAAACCAAAAATACAACTGTTGGTCTCTTCACAAACCTCACCCAACCCCAGCCTCATAGTCCAAGTAATGAAATATCAGTTAGGTTCATTCCTTAACTACAAAGACTTGGTGACTCCCTAAGCAAGATAAACAGACTAGAGAGTTTGTGTTAAACTTAAACTTTTTAATTTTTTTCTACAAATAGAACTTAGTATTTTTTTAACTCAGCAAGTTAAGCAATTGTTCTTCTTAGGAATTATTTATACTTTTTTACAAATCACTTTAAGAAGAAATGCAACAATTGTTCAGATTTTTCAATACTATTTTATTGCAACTGGATGAGTGTTTTCTAAGTTGTGCATTACACCATAATATACAGGATTACAAACAAGATTACAGTACATATTGATTCCAGTGGTACCAGTATCACATCTCAAACAGCACTTATTCTGGACTGCATTTTACATGCAATAGCTATTGTTCTAATTATGAATTAAATGGTTTGAATTTATTTAAGCTACTGTACTAATTGACTACAATAGGTATAAAATCCCAACATTAAAACCTGATTAGATTTAGGCTCAGATTCATTACATGAATATATGACAAACCACCATTTGTGTGACTATGTATAAAATCATGCATTTATATTTTCTGGAAACATCAATAGCTTCAGATTCTCTGTAAAATCATGGGATGCAAAGGAGTAAAAGATTAAAAAGAAACAGTGCAAATTGTATGTGATAGTCAAGCAGCTTTTGATTTAAAGAAGGGTATGTTGGCATTTGTTTATAATATGTATATACAAGCTTGTGCAAGTACTGAATTGATATGTTTTGATTGATAGGGAATACATCTCTTGTTTTTATTCATTCTCTTAAGAATTATGGATCTGGTTTTCATTTTAAGGAGAGAGAACGACTTTAAAGTGAAATGAACTGCTCAAATTGTGCAATTGTCTTTAACAATTAGAGAAGAGAGAAGTGCTAAGGCAACACAACAACTTTCTAAGCACTTTTCTGCTGGTTTAAATTAGTTAAATTATTTTGTATAAATTAGATATAATTTCTACTTTTCTGATATGTATAAAAATTGATGAAGCTGCATGGTTTTAAAATAGGAAATCCACATTATAAAAAGTCATTAAAAATTCTGTACAAAATCACAACAAAATAATTCAGCATGGGAAAGGTAACAAGTAGTAAAATGCTGGTTGAAAAATATATATTTATATATATTTTAATTGGCCCATTACTAGTTTAAAAATTGCATAGATCCTAATTATTGCTTGTGATTTTGTTATCCCGATCAGATAATTAATATGATCTGAATACAGCTGCACCAAATTTGTGGTGCATTTTTTTTTAACTTTACTGTATTATTTTTTTAAAATAGAAGAGCTATAGAAAATAATACATAAAGTGAACAGGAACTTTGATCCCCTGTTTCTACCAAAGGCAGTAACGACAATAAATACATATATCACTTGAAGCTTGGAGTATTTGCACTTTGCAGCAGTAATACTCAAAGGGCTGCCTTTTGTAAACACGACAGTCACTGTAAGCACAGTGGGTTCGTTTCCCAGGACGGTGAAACTGACGTGCCTCTAATCGTGAAAGATGGCATTGAGCTGGGCACTCATGACTCGCTCATGATGTGAATGGCTATCGAAGGACATAATGTTGTCTATAGGGATCTCACAGCGAGGGGCAGCGGCGCCCGAGAAGACTGCTCCGTGGCTTTGGGCCCCTGCCAGGGTCGCTGCGGGATAGTGCATGGTAAAGGCATAATTTTTCTCAAACTCGGCGGACGGTTCGTGTTTGAAAGAGAAGTTGCCATTGATGCTGAGCGGCGGGCTGAGGGGTCCGTCAAAGGAAGGGCTGGTGCAATCAGTCAGAGGGCTCTCAAAGAAAGGTTCCAGCGCCGCGCTGTAGGCGTGCGGCGGCGGCTTGACGTGGAAGACATGGGAGCTGTCCATGGTGCCGTAGGGCGGGCTGGGCAGCCCCGGAGACTGGTAGGAATAGGGGGGCACAGGGAAAGAAGCGCTGGCGGTCGGCAGGTGCGCAGGCATGTCCTGGTTCTGCTCAGGCAGAAAAGTTCGAGGATTGAGCTGCAGGCAGCCAGCAACCAGGTTGGTGGTGGGCTGGGATAAACCCTTGCAGAGAGTCTGTACAAAGGAGACCAGGTCAGGGCTTTTCCCTGAACGCAAGATCTCCGACAGAGCCCAGATGTAGTTTTTGGCCAGGCGCAGTGTCTCGATTTTGGACAGCTTCTGCGTCTTGGAGTAGCAGGGCACGACCTTGCGCAGGTTGTCCAGCGCTGCGTTCAGCCCGTGCATGCGGTTCCGCTCCCGGGCGTTGGCTTTCATGCGTCTCAGCTTAAAACGCTCGAGGCGCGCCTTCGTCATCTTCTTCTTTTTGGGGCCGCGTCTCTTAGGCTTTTGATCGTCGTCCTCCTCTTCCTCTTCCTCCTCCTCTTCCAGGTCCTCATCTTCCTCCTCCTCCTCTCCCCCGTTCCTCAGCGAGTCCTCTTCCGCGTTCATGGCTTCGAGGTCATCCTCCTTTTTGTCTGCCTCGTGCTCCTCGTCCTGAGAACTAAGACACTCACTGTCCAGCTTGGAGGACCCTGGGGCTGAGGCTCTCCCATCAGCCCACTCTCGCTGTACGATTTGGTCATGTTTAGGTTTCCTACATTCAACAGGGGAGAGGGGGAAAACAGAAAAGGAGAAAAACGCTACATTCAAAAACTACAAAGGCCTTCAGCTCTCACTAACCCTACAGAAATGCATGGGAAAAGAACTACCAGCTGATTACAAAATGAATGCCCCCAAGGAAAAGTTAAATGCAGTTTTATAATGGCCTGTGTGTGCCCGGCTGGTACGTAGGGGACAGGACAGGGCTACGTGCGAATAGGAGCTAGAATAAGTGTCATAAGTACACTTCTGGTGTATGTTTCCTTGTGATTAAGTGTGTTTATGGTGATTATCCGGTAGGATAATGTGTGTGAAAATGAGTGTGTATTTCGACGACTTCATGTTTATTTGCATGAGTTCAAGTTCACAACTCCACAAAAAAAAGACGAGTTTGAAAATTGCAATTGTGTTTCCATCTCGATTCTGGCCTCCCAGCACTCAGCGATTAAAGTTGAAGATCCCTTACGTCATTTACTAACGCTGGCAGTGATTTTTAAGACGATTATACGGAGTGGAGATTGAAAAGCAAATGCATGGTGGATAAAAAGTATTTTCCACAAAATTATTTCACCATCAACGAAACATTTGGTAACAAAAGTGGGCGGGGGGTTTCCATCCCACCCTTGCCTTTCTTTTTTCACCTCCCATCCTGCTGACCCTCTGCTGAATTTCCACCTTGTATAAAAGCGCTTGCTACCGGGCCAGAACCCGGGGCGCGGCGCAGAGCGCTTCTCCGCGCGCCGGGGATCAGGTGCGAAAAGCTCCTCTCTAATAAACAGCCCATTGAAAGGGCCGCCCGCTCTTTATTGGGGCTTTTCAAAGTTCGCCTCAAACCTCCCTTTAAAAGATTGAGTAATTATAATGGTCAGCGAATGGCAATGGCGAAGTTGCTGCTTCTTATAAGGAAAATAAAAAGCCTTTAGTTAGACAACTGAATTCTGGCTCCTGCAGTGGCTGCTGGGGACTTGGCCGACTCTGGGACAGTAACAGGTAGCAGGAGTGGGTCCCTCTCTCTTTCTCCACATTTTATCCTCTCTCAACTAAACTACCTCTCAACTCGGTTTATTTTCTAGGGTGTGTATATTCAAAGTATCAATACCCCTTTCATTCACTGAAAAAATAATTTGCTATTCCCAATGTGCATAAAATACATGTCTACAAAATAAATCTTGGTATCGTGGGCTTTTTTTTTTCGCCTTTATTGATAGAAGTGAAATAATGAAGTAGTTATCTGCTTTCAGAACTTTGAAATCACCACTAGGAAATAATCATAGAGTTATAGGACATTATATTTTTAAAAAATCCAAAGACGCTCCTATAATTTTTCCCCTCCAAAAAACAGACAACAAAAAAAGTAAAAACCGATTTTTAAAAATTATTAGGCCTGCAGCGGGTAGTTGAGTGATGCGACTCAAACTGTGTGCGTTTTCTCCTTGCAATTATGAAAAGGAATCCCTGTCTCAACGCATAAACGCGCTTACAGACGCACACATACAGAATATGTAGGTACATCTTCAATTGGTTTTATTCCCAATAAAAATTAAAGGATTTAATTACCTGCAGTTGTTAGTAAGTCCTGAGCAGTGATGGTCTCATAACCCTGGGGCCTCTGGGCGCCGTGCCTTCTGCGTGGGGCGAATTCCTCGTGTCCCGGCAGCGCGGGCGCTCAGGTTTTATAGCCGAGTTGGTGATGCTGAGCGCGGGCGGGGCCCGGAGCCTAGCTGCGAGCAGGTTCCAGCGCCGCGCGCCTGCGCACGCGCCGGGGTTCCGCGCTCGCTTCCCTTCCGCCCTCCTCCTCCCGCCCCCGCCCCTTCAGCCTCGCTCCGCTCCCACCCGCGTCCGACTCCAGCTCCCCTCTCCCCCACCCCTACCCCCGCCCCGGCTCCTT
>SJXQ01000410.1:31744-61838 GCA_006408695.1 Aepyceros melampus | reverse complement strand
CCGCGCCCTCTCCCCACCCCTCCCTCCCAGGAGAGGGGTGTGCCGGCCTGGGCACGTTCGAGGCGCGGGAGGTGGTGAGCGGCGAGCCAGACCGTAGGGTGCATGGTCGGCTGGAAGACCGAGAGCTGCAGGTCCTCATAGGCCTCGTGGCTCAGAAGCCCTTGGGAGGCCTTAGGGGTTCTGCCCAGATCGCGGGCTCAGCGCGGGGTTTGCGCCTTCGCCTCCAGGGAGGCCACTATGCGCCCAGATCCTGGCCAGAGGCTGGAGCTGCCCGGGCTCGACAGGCGGGCGGCCGGGGACAGCCGGGAGCAAGAGAGTAGCTATTAAAATGCCTCGCCGTCGCCCCGAGCGCAAATCCCGTCCTCCCCAAATCTCCTGGGCTTGCGGCATAATCTTAATTAAGATAATTGATTCATATTGCACCTGCGAGAACGGGGGAAAAATTGATTCCAACCCCCAACCCCACAATCGCTTAGAGCTATTGGATAGAGCTCGACGCGGCTGTGATTTGGGGAGTGATTTAGCACCACACTTTCCCAACTCGGTCCGCCTGGGCTCTTTTATTCATTATTTACGAGCTCCTAATCCCTCCAGGGCGTGGGCAGCTCCCCTCATGGCGCCTACAGACCCCGAGGGACTTCATCTTTGATTCCCAGGCAGGAGTGAGGGGCTTTCCTTAAACCATCCATCCAACACCCGTATCACCAATGCAAAATCAACTCAGCTCCAAGTACTGGCTGGAGCGGGTTACTGACACAATTGCCCAAGGCCTGGTGTGTCAGACGGGCTATGTGTGTGCCTGTGTGAGTGTGCTTAAGTATACAGTGTATGTGACTGAGTGTACAAAAGAATGTGTGAATGTGCATGTGAGCCTGTGTGATCGTTAATATGTGTGTGATTTGTCAGTGTGAATGTGTAAGTTATGTGAGGGGGTGAGTGTGCACGAGTGAGTGGGTGCTCCTGCTCTCAGGTGAGGACCATAAAGGGGACTCACACCTGTTTCAGCTAGATTGAGAAACAACATGCTGTCTAAAGGGGACTACAATGGGCTGGATAACCGACAAACGGCGGGTTGTTTGCCAACCTTTGCCTTAGCAGAGAGCAACAGGCCAACGCAAATCGCCAGTAGTTGGTGTCGCTGCTTGAGTTGACAGCAGAGACACCGATGGCGCTTTCTCTTGAACAATGCTGCTGCAGGGGTTTGGGGACGATCTGACAAGTTCCCCAAACCAGGACAAGCCTGGTTTAGAGCCCCAGACAGCTCGCAGGAAAAGTGGCTTCCTCAGGGTATCAGCACCGTGGACAATTCCTACTTATGAAACTCACAGTATTAAGGTTCAGGAAAAAGACTCCCCTTCCAGTGGCTTTCACTTTTTCCTGTTTGCTTTCTTTCACAAAATCACTGACTCCCACATCCCGAAATTTTAATCAGAGAGCCCTGTTAATTTGAATTTGATTAGCAACCTCCTTTTCAGGATAAGTTTCCTGGAAACTAGATATCCAGGTTTAAGGGAGAGGGAAGTTTAAATTATAATTTGAACTAGCGAGTCTGAAACAAAGAAACTGTACATTGAATAACTTTCAGAAAGATAGTCATTGTTCTAATATTTGCACTTATCTGGCACATCGCATCTAAACCAAAATGAATTCTTTTTTTGTCCACAGAAACAAAAAATGAAAAATGATTTTACTTTTGTTTTATTGAGTATACATTTTATTGGTAATAGAAATCTCTCTCCATTCCCATCATCCTTTCAACTGTCCAGTTATTTCATACTATAAACATTTCTATCAAATTAGTGGGGAAATAAAGCTAAATGGAATATTTGCTCAGATTTGGTGAGCCACACAATTATCTAAATCATACCAGACTTAGAATATTGCACGAATACACCACATCCAAAATAACCGGAACAAATCCTGTAGAGAAGAGCAAGCACCTTTGGTAATTCAAATACCTTAGAAATGTATACCATACACCTCTCCCAATTATGGATGTAATTTTCAAATGTTATGAGCAACCAGACTCATTATTAAATATTATTCAGACTTTGTTGAAATGGAAAATATAATTATTTTTAATTCAAGAATTTATCCCTAGAGGCTCATCTTTTTAAAATAACATGTTTTTCCTCTTTGACAAATATATTTTCACATAAATTAAATATTGATAATTTGACCTTTTATGTCTTTAACTAATCAAAGGGGGAAAATTCCAAATGTAGATCTCAGAGTTTGGCCCTGGTGGGTCTTTCCGCTTGAGTAGGCACTGAGATTAAAGGAGTTGAACTTCCTCTTTCACTGCTCTCTCCTTGCACTAATTGCTTATGCAAAAAATGCAGATTTGTATTAATTAGTAACTCCACTGATTAGTTCTGTGGTATTTTCACATAATAAATCATGCTGCAGACATGAATTTTGGCACATCACCCAGTAGAGGCTCAGGCTGCAATACAGATTTCATATTAAAATAAAATCTCTAACTAAACCTACCTTTCTGATGCAGGTACCAGAGCAGCCACCTGCTGGGAGCACCTGCCATGGGAAATTACTTTCACTCAGTGACAAGCCACTTTTGGAGCCCAAATAGGACAATCTGATTATGAGGTTAGGTTCTAATAACAAATAAACACATAAATAAACATACAAATGCACACCTAAATGACACAAATGTGCCTAGTGTGAAAGTCACTCAGTCATGTCCAACTCTTTGTGACTCCATGGACTACACCAGCCATGGGATTCTCCAGGCCAGAATAATGGAGTGGGTAGCTGTTCCCTTCTCCAGGGCATTTTCCCAACCCAGGGATCGAACTCAGGTCTGCACATTGCAGGTGGATTCTTTACCATCTTAGCCACCAGAGAAGCCTAGAAATTTTGCAGACAATGGTGTTATAATAAAGAATCTTCTTGTCATGAGACCAGATTTTTAAAACAACTTCCCAGGTTATGAATGCACACTTCAGTCTATTTTCCTCTTGTGAAGTCTTTTCTCCTTTGTGAGATGGTCTGGTAGCTTGAGATTCTTTCATCACTCATCCTCTGACTCATCTCCCTAGGCAAGCAGGCTTGTTCAGGAAGTGAAAGAGGGACAGAAAAGCATCTGAGGGAGAGGTATGAATGCCAAGAGCCATCTCAAAGGGAACTGGCCACCCCTGCGATCCCAGCATATGGTGAGAAGCTATGAGGTCAGACACCCACAGCTGTCTGATATGAGACAAGCTCTCCACTCTCCATGGGCAACTATATGAGCTTCTACACAACTTTTCCTTGAAAACGGTTTAATTTGATGAGGCAGGTTACAGTCAATATTGCCAAGATTATAAATTAGACCCAGGTGTCTTCTGTGTTCCCCACCAACCTTTTATATTCCCTTGTTTTCTAGCCATTGGTGACACCTTTCCAAGTCCCTGCAGGTGTTCTCAGCATGTTTATGCTCTTTCCTGGTCCATGCCTACTGTTGATAAATATCCATGAGTTCATACTTCTTAAGAACTTAGAGAAATGCTTAATCTGATGCCCTACCAGGAGTGCTGCAAAGTCACAGGGCACAAATAAACAGGAACAAGTGCTTAATGTTCACATTCAGAGACAAGTAAGGTCTAAGGGAGGGAGGTATTTTGGATGGAGACTGGGGCAACATGCTCTGCTGCAGTTGTGCTATGCAGGTCAGTCTGCCTACCTTCCTGATTTGTCCTGAGGCAACGGTAAACGTGGCTGGGGGTGAGAAGGGTACAGCCTCTAGGGAGGCTGTCTCTAACCATTGTCTACTGAACCTTGCAGGTGCTTTGTTGGTGAGAGGAAAAGGGCTGCGTTTTGTGGTCTTTTTATCTGTTTTATCTTGGATGTGAATAATTTCTTTAAGGAACTAAATTTTAAAAGGTCAAGAGAACAGATACAATTTAAAGCAGCCCTCTATTAAGTCAAATATGCCTTTTTCTCCTTTGAATTCACTCTTGAATCCCACTTCATATGGCTTGATATGGACAAGATTTATCACATCTGATGAGAAAACCATCCATTGTGTCATGTTGGTCCACAAGGCTATGTGGAGAGCCAGAGCTAAGCATAAGCAAAGGCTCTAAAGTTGCTATAAAGTAGCTTTTCTCCTCATTCCCTTCATTTCAGAATCTGCCTGTTTCACTGAGTAAAACATGTATTCATCAAATCTATATTGAGGGCTGCTATGTACCAGGCACTGCTAAGTACCAGATGTACATGGTAAAGAGAAACAGACATTACTCTCTGCTCTCTCAAAGCCTTCTATCTGGTGAAAGAGAGGTGCTTTAATAAGATTCACTCAGAAGTTCCCAGGTGGCTCAGTGGTAAAGAATCAGCCTGCTAATGCAGGAGATACAAGAGACACAGGTTCAATCCCTGGGTGGGGAAGATTCCTGGAAGAGGAAATGGCAACCCACTCCAGTATTCTTGCCTGGAAAATTCCATGGACAGAGGAGCCTGGTGGACTACAGTCCATGGGGTTGCAAACAGTTGACCACGACTGAGCATGTGTATATACCCATCTTATTTGAGATTAGTATAGGGAAGGAAAACAAACACATCAATCCCAAAATACTGAGGATAAAGGAACTCAACAGACTGAAGTGGGAGGGTTCTCGAGGAAGTAGAGTTCTAAGGTAATGAGAAGGGTGTTACCCAGTGATATAGGAAATGATGTAGATAAATTATTCTACATCATAGAAATAACTTTCCCATAAAAAGCACACTATTCAAGAATTACACTAATGTGTGTTCTTCTTGAGGGATTTGATTTAGGTTGTACCTTAAAGAGGAACTAAAAAGCCTCTTGATGAAAGTAAAAGAGGAGAGTGAAAAAGTTGGCTTAAAGCTCAACATTCAGAAAATGAAGATCATGGCATCCAGTCTGATCACTTCATGGGAAATAGATGGGGAAACAGTGGAAACAGTGTCAGACTTTATGTTTTTGGGCTCCAAAATCACTGCAGGTGGTGATCGCAGCCATGAAATTAAAAGACGCTTACTCTTTGGAAGAAAAGTTATGACCAACCTAGATAGTATATTCAAAAGCAGAGACATTACTTTTCCAACTAAGGTCTGTCTAGTCAAGGCTATGGTTTTTCCAGTAGTCATGTATGGATGTGAGAGTTGGACTGTGAAGAAGGCTGAGCACCGAAGAATTAATGCTTTTGAACTGTGGTGTTGGAGAAGACTCTTGAGAGTCCCTTGGACTGCAAGGAGATCCAGCCAATCCATTCTGAAGGAGATCAGCCCTGGGATTTCTTTGGAAGGAATGATGCTAAAGCTGAAGCTCCAGTACTTTGGCCACCTCATGTGAAGAGTTGACTCATTGAAAAAGACTTTGATGCTGGGAGGGATTGTGGGCAGAAGAAGGGGACGACAGAGGATGAGATGGCTGGATGGCATCACTGACTCAATGGATGCGAGTGTGAGTGAACTCTGGGAGTTGGTGGTGGACAAGGAGGCCTGGCGTGCTGCGATTCATGGGGTCGCAAAGAGTCGGACACGACTGAGCGACTGAACTGAACTGAACTGAACTGAATGGTCTGGTGGTTTTCCCTACTTTCTTCAATTTAAGTGATTCCTGGAAGAGGAAATGGCAACCCACTCCAGTATTCTTGCCTGGAAATTCCATGGACAGAGGAGCCTGGTGGACTACAGTCCATGGGGTTGCAAACAGTTGACCACGACTGAGCATGTGTATATACCCATCTTATTTGAGATTAGTATAGGGAAGGAAAACAAAACACATCAATCCCAAAATACTGAGGATAAAGGAACTCAACAGACTGAAGTGGGAGGGTTCTCGAGGAAGTAGAGTTCTAAGGTAATGAGAAGGGTGTTACCCAGTGATATAGGAAATGATGTAGATAAATTATTCTACATCATAGAAATAACTTTCCCATAAAAAGCACACTATTCAAGAATTACACTAATGTGTGTTCTTCTTGAGGGATTTGATTTAGGTTGTACCTTAAAGAGGAACTAAAAAGCCTCTTGATGAAAGTAAAAGAGGAGAGTGAAAAAGTTGGCTTAAAGCTCAACATTCAGAAAATGAAGATCATGGCATCCAGTCTGATCACTTCATGGGAAATAGATGGGGAAACAGTGGAAACAGTGTCAGACTTTATGTTTTTGGGCTCCAAAATCACTGCAGGTGGTGATCGCAGCCATGAAATTAAAAGACGCTTACTCTTTGGAAGAAAAGTTATGACCAACCTAGATAGTATATTCAAAAGCAGAGACATTACTTTTCCAACTAAGGTCTGTCTAGTCAAGGCTATGGTTTTTCCAGTAGTCATGTATGGATGTGAGAGTTGGACTGTGAAGAAGGCTGAGCACCGAAGAATTAATGCTTTTGAACTGTGGTGTTGGAGAAGACTCTTGAGAGTCCCTTGGACTGCAAGGAGATCCAGCCAATCCATTCTGAAGGAGATCAGCCCTGGGATTTCTTTGGAAGGAATGATGCTAAAGCTGAAGCTCCAGTACTTTGGCCACCTCATGTGAAGAGTTGACTCATTGAAAAAGACTTTGATGCTGGGAGGGATTGTGGGCAGAAGAAGGGGACGACAGAGGATGAGATGGCTGGATGGCATCACTGACTCAATGGATGCGAGTGTGAGTGAACTCTGGGAGTTGGTGGTGGACAGGAGGCCTGGCGTGCTGCGATTCATGGGGTCGCAAAGAGTCGGACACGACTGAGCGACTGAACTGAACTGAACTGAACTGAATGGTCTGGTGGTTTTCCCTACTTTCTTCAATTTAAGTCTGAATTTGGCAATAAGGAGCTCATGACCTGAGCCACAGTCACCTTCTGCTCTTGGTTTTGCTGACTGTTATAGACCTGTATAGAGCTGCATCCATTTTTTACTGCAAAACATATAATCAATCTGATTTTGATATTGACTATCTGGTGATGTCCATGTGTAGAGTTTTGTCTTGTGTTGTTGGAAGAGGGTGTTTGCTATGACCAGTGTGCTCTCTTGGCAAAACTCTGTAAGATTTGACCTGCTTTATTTTGTAATCCAAGGCCAAAATTTCCTGTTATTCCAGGTATCTCTTGACTTCCTACTTTTGCATTCCAGTCCCCTATAATGAAAAGGACTTCCCTGATGGCTCAGACAGTAAAGCATCTGTCTACAATGTGGGAGACTCAGGTTCGATCCCTGGGTTGGGAAGATCCCCTGGAGAAGGAAATGGCAATCCACTCCAGGACTATTGCCTGGAAAATCCCATGGACAGAGGAGCCTGGTCAGCTACAGCCCATGGGGTCGCAAACAGTCGGACACGACTGAGCGACTTGACTTCACTTCACTTCATAATGAAAAGGACATCTTTTTTGGGTGTTAGTTCTAGAAGATCTTGTAGGTCTTCATAGAACCATTCAACTTCAGCTTCTTCCACATTACTGGTTGGGGCATAGACTTGGATTACTGTGATATTGAATGGGGTTTGCCTTGGAAACAAATCATTCTATCATTTTTGAGACTGCCTCCAAGTACTGCATTTTGGACTCTTTTGTTGACCATGATGGCTACTCCACTTCATCTAAGGGATTCTTGCCCACAGTAGTAGATAAAATGGTCATCTGAGTTAAATTCACCCATTCCAATTCATTTTAGTTCACTGATTCCTAAAATGTCAGTGTTCACTCTTGCCATCTCCCATTTCAATTTGCCTTGATTCATGGACCTAACATTCCAGGTTCCTATGCAATACTGTTCTTTGTAGCTTCAGACTTTACTTCCATCCCCAGTCATATCCACAACTGAGTGTTGTTTTTTCTTTGGCTCCATCTCTTCATTTTTTCTGGAGTTATTTCTCCACTGATCTCCAGTAACATATGGGGCACCTACTGACCTGGGAGTTCATCTTTCAATGTACTATCATTTTGCCTTTTCATATACTGTTCATGGGGTTCTCAAGGCAAGAATACTGAAGTGGTTTGCCATTCCCTTCTCCAGTGTACCATGTTTTGTCAGAACTCTCCACCATGACCTGTCCATCTTGGGTAGCCCTACAGGGCATGGCTCATGATTTCATTGAGTTAGACAAGGCTGTGGTCCATGTGATCAGTTTGGTTGCTGCTGCTGCTAAGTCACTTCAGTCGTGTCCGACTCTGTGCGACCCCATAGACGGTAGCCCACCAGGCTCCCCCGTCCCTGGGATTCTCCAGGCAAGAACACTGGAGTGAGTTGCCATTTCCTTCTCCAATGCATGAAAGTGAAAAGTGAAAGTGAAGTCGCTCAGTAGTGTCCTACTCTTCGCAACCTCATGGACTGCAGCCTACCAGGCTCCTCTGACCATGGGATTTTCCAGGCAAGAGTACTGGAGTGGGGTGAGTTTTCTGTGATTCTGGTTTTCACAAAATTCCTAATGGGAGAGACTGACTGAGGGGGAAACTGGGTCTTGTTCTGATGGGTGGGGCCATGCTCAGTAAATCTTTGATCCAATTTTCTGTTGATGGGCGGGGCTGTGTTCCCTCCCTGTTGTTTGACCTGAGGCCACACTATGGTGAAGGTAATGAAGATAATGCTTCCCTGGTGGCTCAGAGATTAAAGCATCTGCCTCCAATGCGGGAGACCTGGGTTCGATCCCTGGGTCGGGAAGATCCCCTGGAGAAGGAAATGGCAATCCACTCCAGTATTCTTGCCTGGAGAATCCCATGGACGGAGAAGCCTAGTAGGTTACATCCACGGGGTCACAAAGAGTTGGACACGACTGAGCGACTTCACCTTCACCTTCAATGAAGATAATGGTGACCTTCTTCAAAAGGTCCCTGCTGCACTCAGTGCTGCCAACCCTGCAGCCAGCCACTGCCGACCCACACCTCCGCTGAGACTCCTGAATACTCAGGGGCAAATCTGAATCAGTCTCGTTTGGTGTCACTGCGCCTTTCTTTTGGGTCCTGGTGCACAAAGGTTTTTCCCTCCAAGAGTCTGTTTCCCCAGTCCTGCGTAAGTTCTGGTGGCTCTATGGTGGGGTTAAATGGCGACCTCCTCCAAGAGGGCTTATGCCATACTCAGAGCCCCTGCCCCTGAAGCAGGCCACTGCTGACCTGTACCTCCACAGAAGATACTGAAACACAGTTCTGGCTCAGTCTCTGTGGGCTCTCTGGGTCCTAGTGCAAAAAAGATTTGTTTGAACCCTCCGAGTGTCTCTGGCAGGTATGGGGTTGATTCTAAATGTGATTTCACCCCTCCTACTGTCTTGCTGGGGCTTCTCCTTTGCCCTGGGATGTGGGGTATCTTTTTTTGGTGGGCTTCAACATTCTGTCACCGGTTGTTCAGCATCAAGTTGTAATTTTGGAGTTCTTGCAAGAGAAGATGAGCGCACATCCTTCTACTCTGCCATCTTGTCAATAATGAATAAAGAGTTCCAAAAAACAACAAAGAGAGATAAGATAGCCTTCCTCAGTGATCAATGCAAAGAAATAGCAGAAAAATATAGAACTGGAAAAACTAGAGATCTCTTCAAGAAAACTAGAGCTATGAAGAGAATATTTCATGCAAAGACGGGCACAATAAATGACAGAAATGGTTTGGACCTACAGAAGCAGAAGATATTAAGAAGAGGTGGCAAGAATACACAGAAGAACTATACAAAAAAAGATCTTCACGACCCAGATAACCATGATGGTGTGATCACTCACCTAGAGCCAGACATCCTAGTATGTGAAGTCAAGTGGGCTTTAGAAAGCATCACTATGAACAAGCTAGTGGAGGTGATGAGATTCCAGTTGAGCTATTTCAAACCTAAAAGATAATGCTGTGGAAGTGCTGCACTCAATATGCCAGCAAATTTGGAAAACTCAGCAGTGGCCACAGGACTGGAAAAGGTCAATTTTCATTCCAATCCAAAAGAAAGGCAATGCTAGACAATGTTCAAACTACTGCACAATTGCACTCATCTCACAGGCTAGCCAAATAATGCTCAAAATTCTCCAAGCAAGGCTTCAATAGTTCGTGAACCATGAACTTCCAGATGTTAAAGCTAGATTTAGGGAAGGCAGAGGAACCACAGATCAAATTGCCAACATCCATTGGATCATTGAAAAAGTGAGAGAGGTCCAGAAAAACATCTATTTCTGCTTTATTGACTACGCCAAAGCCTTTGACTGTGTGGATCACAACAAACTGTGGGAAATTCTTAAAGAGATGGAAATACACCACCTGACCTGCCTCTTGAGAAATCTGTATGCAGGTCAAGAAGCAACAGTTAGAACTGGACATGGAACAACAGACTGGTTCCAAATTAGGAAAGGAGTATGTCAAGGGTCAAGGTTGTATATTGTCACTCTACTTATTTAACTTATTTGCAGTGTACATCATGTGAAATGTTGGGCTGGAAGATTGCTGGGAGAAATATCAATAACCTCAATAACCTCAGATATGCAGATTACACCACCCTTATGGCAGAAAGTGAAGAAGAACTAAAGAACCTCTTGATGAAACTGAAAGAGGAGAGTGAAAAAGTTGGCTTAAAACTCAACGTTCAGAAAACTAAGATTATGGCATCCGGTCCCATCACTTCATGGCAAATAGATGAGGGAACAATGGAAAGTGACAGACTTTATTTTTCTGGGCTCCAAAATCACTGCAGATGGTGACTGCAGCAATGGAATTAAAAGACACTTACTCCTTGGAAGAAAAGCTGTGACAAACCTAAGCAGCATATTAAAAAGCAGAGACATTACTTTGCCAACAAAAGTCCATATAGTAAAATACATGGTTTTTCAGTAGTCATGTATGGATGTAAGTAAGAGTTGGACCATATAGAAAGCTGAGCACCAAAGAATTGATGCTTTTGAACTGCAGTGTTGGAGAAGACTCTTGAGAGCTGTTTGGACTGCAAGGAGATCAAACTGGTCAGTCCTAAAGGAAATCAGTCCTGAATATTCATTGGAAGGACTGATGCTGAAGCTGAAACTCCGATACTTTGGCCAGCTCACGTGAAGAACTGACTCATTGGAAATGACCCTGATGCTGGAAAGATTGAAGGCAGGAGGAGAAGGGGACGACAGAGGATGAGATGGTTGGGTGGCCTCACCAACTTGATGGACATGAGTTTGAGCAAGCTCCTGTTTCGTGATGGACACGGAAGCCTAGCATGCTGCAGTCTATGGGGTTGCAAAGAGTTGGACAGAACTGACTGATTGAACTGAGTTATAACTCAGGATTTATTCCGTGGCATATTCATTGGTTGAACCCTTTAAAGGAGTATATTTTCACATGGAGATGGGGAGAGGGCAAAAAGAAATGTTGGCATCTCTTACTAATACAATTAAATTATGGCTGGGGGAAGGATGGATTGGGAGTTTGGGACTAGCATATATACAAACTATTATTTATAGAATGCACAAACAACAAAGTCCTAATGTATAGCACAGCGAACCCTATTCAATATCCTGTAGTAAACGACCATGGAAAAGAAAAAAAAAAAATTACTGATCTTAGATTCTAAACATGGAGAGATCCCAATAGTCAACAAAACATGCATTTAAATCTGGGTAATAAATAAGCAGATTCATCAAATGCATAATTTAAAAGCAGAAAAAGTTACTTTTCCTTTTGTGATGAAAGTCATTGTCAGGAAGGAGACAAGATGGCAGAAAAGAAGGATTTGAGCTCACCTCTTGTTATGAAAACACCAATCACAAGTGGCGACTGGACAACCAATGACAAAAAAGACTGGGACCTATCAGAAAGGATATTCTATACCCAAAGACAAAAGATAAGCCACAGCAAGATGACAGGAGGGTGCTTCTGAGATATACTCAAATCCCATACCCACTGAGTGATTGACCCACAAACTAGAAAATAATTACATCACAGAGGCTCTCTCAAGGAGTGAGAGTTCTGAGCCCCACATTAAGCACCCCAGCCTGGCAGTCTGGATCAGGAGGAAGAGCCCTCAGAGCATTTGGTGTTGAAGGACAGTGGGTTTCCATGCAGGCGACCCACAGGGCTGTGGGAAACAGAGACTCCACTCTTGGAGGGCGCACCAAAGGTTTCAGGCGCTCTAGGACACAGGGCAGAGCAGTGACCCCGCAGGAGCCCAAGCCAGGCCTCCCTCCAGGTCTTGGAGGGTCTCCTGGGAGGGTGGGGTTCTGCTGTGACTCACTGTGGGGGCAAGGATGCTGCTGTTGGATGTGTTTAGATTTGATGGCGAAATCAAAAGCTTTACAGATAAGGAAAAGCTAAGAGAATTCAGCACCACCAAACCAGCTTTACAACAAACACTAAGGGAATTTCCCTTGGTGCAAAAGAAAAGGCCAAAATAAGAAGCAAGAAAATTATGAATGGGAAAGCTCACTGGTAAAGGCACATACAGCAAACGTAGGAAATCACCCACACAAAACTATCATATCACAGCCAGCAACTGTGAGAAGAGGAGGGTACAAATGCAGGATGTTGGAAATGCAACATGTGGAAATAAACTAGTAACTTAAAATAATCTTGTGTGTGTGTGTATATATATACACACACATACACAATACACACACACACACACACATATATAGACAGCTACATCAAAACCTCATGGTAACTGCAAACCAAACATCTACAGTAGATAGACACACACACACACAAATGAAGAAACTCATTGTCAGTTTTATGGAAACCATAAAAATGTAAAATGGAAACCACTGTAAAAATGGTCGTTTGGAAACTACACTGAGTATGGTCTTCACGGATATAGTGTACACTAAATTACAGTATTCTTTAGTTCTACATGTACATATACAGGCCCAATAATGCCCTCCATGCACTAGCTTCTCTCACACATGTGTGTGTCCCATTTTGTAATCTTTACCCCATTTATCCCTGATCTGGTCAGTAAAGTCTTGCCTTCCCTCAATTCCTGTATAACTTTTCTGGCTATTTCTTATACCAGAATTTTATTTAAATTTATTCAAGCACAAGTTTGAGTAAACCACAAGTTTAGAAAAAGGTTTGCCTATTTATACTATCTAGGCTATGGAAACAATGTTTTTTATTTTACATTCATAATTGAACTGACAAGTAATCTCATTCTGTTTCAATGCAATAGAATTCTTTCACTGATAACAACCAGATATGCTACATGAATATTTTTCTATCTGAAGACTATAAAGTGATGTTTATAAATACTTTAAAATGAGTTTGACAATAGTATTTTGACAGTTGTGGTTGCTTTGATTTCTTATTTCTTATTATACAAGTATCTACAAGCCACTGTATGTAATCAAACATCAATTTTAGTACATAGGAGAGGCCTAGAAACTATTTACAGCAGTGTGATCTGAGCTGAAACAGAGACTATGACAAAAGAGAATCCTGACAAATTCAGCCCAGATCAGCAGAAACATTCAACTCACCCCCAGATGCTTGAAAAATAATGTTTATTGCATTAACACACTACATTTCGAGGTGGTTTGACATGCAGTAATAGCTAAATGGTACACTGCTATGAAAAAATTCTATTTTCTCCAGGTTGCTTAGGGATTTAGATGTTGTAATTAACCAAAAACTAACTTTTCAATGAGACATCAATATTCTATACTTATAAGTGTTTCAAGAATTTGAAAACTGTAACTATACCTTTTCAGTTCAGTCACTCAGTCATGTGTGACTCTTTGTGACCCCATGGACTGCAGAATACCAGGCTTCCCTGTCCATCACCAACTTCTGGAGCTTGTTCAAACTCATGTCCATCGAATCAGTGATGCCATCCATCTCATCCTCTGTCATCACCTTCTCCTCCTGCCTTCAATCTTTCCCAGCATTTTCCGATGAATCAGTTCTTTGCAATGAGCCAGTCTTCACACCAGGTGGCCAAAGTATTGGAGTTTCAGCTTCAGCATCAGTCCTTCCAATTCAGGACTAATTTCCTTTAGGATTGACTGGTTTGATTTCCTCGCAGTCCAGGGGACTCTCAGGAGTCTTCTCCAGCACCACAGTTCAAAAGCATCAATTCTTGAGTGCTCAGCAGCTTTCTATATGGTCCAACTCTTAGATCCATACATGATTACTGTAAAAACCATGTATTTTACTATATGGACCTTTGTTGACAAAGTAATGTCTCTGCTTTTTAATATGCTCTCTAGGTTGGTCATAGCTTTTCTTCCAAGGAACAAGTGTCTTTTAATTTCATGGCTGCAGTCACCATCTGCAGTGATTTTGGAGCCCAAAAACATAAAGTCCATCACTGTTTCCATTGTTTCCCCACCTATTTGCCATGAAGTGATAGGACTGGATGCATTGATCTTAGTTTTCTGCATGTTGAGTTTTAAGCCAACTTTTTCACTCTCCTCTTTCACTTTCATCAAGAGGTTTGTTAGCTCTTCGCTCTCCACCATGAGGGTGGTGACATCTGTATATCTGAGGTTATTGATATTTCTCCCAGCAATCTTGATTCCAGCTTGTGCTTCATCCAGCCCAGCATTTCTCATGATGTACATTGCATATAAGTTAAATAAGCAGGGTGACAATATACAACCTTGACCTACTCCTTTCCCAATTTGGAACCAGTCTGTTGTTCTATGTTTAGTTCTAACTGTTGCTTCTTGATCTGCATACAGATTTCTCAGGAGGCAGGTCAGGTGGTCTGGTATTCCCACTCTAAGAATTTTCCACAGTTTGCTGTGATTCACACAGTCAAAGGCTTTGGCATAGTCATTAAAGCAGAGGTAGATGTTTTCTGGAGCTCTCTTGCTCTTTTAATGATCCAACAGATGCTGGCAATTTGATCTGTGGTTCCTTTGCCTTCTCTAAATCCAGCTTCAATACATGAAAGTTCTTAGTTCACATACTATTGAAGCCTAGCTTGGAGAATTTTGAGCTTAGTTTGCTAGCATGTGAGATGAGTGCAATTCTACAGTAGTTTGAACATTCTCTGGCATTGCCTTTCTTTTGGATTGGAATTAAAACTGACCTTTTCCAGTCCTGTGGCCACTGTTGAGTTTTCCAAATTTGCTGGCATACTGAGTGCAGGTACACTTCCTAGTAAGCATTAAACCAGTATTTGTATGCTAGGGAAAGTGCTCAATAATATAGAAAAATTCTGCATTTAATCATACAAATAGTTCTATGAATATGGATTATTATATTCATTATTATTGACATTCTGTAGATGAGGAAACAGAGAAGGTAAGTAACTTGTACAAGGTTGCACATCTAGAAAGGGATGGAGCCTTTTACTTTTATTCAGATTACTTGACTACCAATTTGATTAAAAATAAAGAATAGCAAATATTTGGGGAAATGTTGTGACCCACCATATTCCTGGCACACTTTCCTTTTCAGCTAGAGGATTCTCTCCATTCTATATTATTTTATTCAGCCATGCATAATCATAATGGACTTTCTAAACCTGCAGCAGATACTATGGATTGCTTTACTCAGCACCCAACTCATACCCTTCTTGTAAGATTTTCTAGAATGAAAAGGCTGGAAAGCTACCACAAAGGAACAAATTTACAGTGTTTTCTATATGCCTCAGATATGGTATGGGTTTTGCTAATCAGATGCATTAGGTTTCTATTTAGAACCAAGTTAAATAGAGGAGTCTTGGACAGGCGACTTATTTGGCTGGAACAAATTCTGGAGCAAGATTCTGAAGCCAGCTTCCTGATCTGTCAACTTCTTGACTCTAGAAAAGCAATAGTTTTCTTAATAGTTGTGTTCGACTCTTTGCGACCCCATGGACTATAGCCTATCAGGCTCCTCCATCCATGGGATTTTCCAGGCAAGAGTGCTGGAGTGGATTGCCATTTCCTTCTCCGGGGGATCTTCCCGACCCAGGAATTGAACCCGGGTCTCCCACATTGCAGGCAAATGCTTTACCGTCTGAGCCACCAGGGAACCTTAATAGCTTACCTCTATACAGTTTTTGTTATTACACCTGGAATCTCAAGCTAGAGTCTGTTTCTTCAGACCTCCTAACATTTCCATGAATTGTCTATACCCTCATGAAATTAATTTGCATTGAATCCAGATAGAGTTGATTATACTGTCTGTGATTAAGACCCTTTCCTTTTTGGTAATTGGTACCAGAATGGTTTGTGGGCAACAGAATATGAAGAAGATGGAATGAACTGATCAGCTTTTTTTTTTTTTTTTTAAGTGTGATTAGGTTAACACTGTTAAAGGAGTAGAAACAGTAATCCATGGCACTCAGCAATGGATTAGTTGATTGAAAGCTGTCACTTGGAAATGAAGGGGCCACACTGAGTGGCAGCTACAGTGGACCATTATGGAAGCACGGGAATAAAAGCATGCAGAGGGGGCTGCCTGCCATGCGCCACAGTGAGCAACTTCAGGAAAGAACATGACTCACTCAAGATACTGTCAAGAAGCTAAGGAGTTTCTGATATCCTGAAAAGAAACTCCAATCACTTCTAACTACAGAGCTGATATGGTCAGATAGCACACACAGGTGGCTGAATTACAAGGTAGTACAGTGATACTCAAAATGTCGTCCCTGGATCAGCAGCAGCAGCAACAACTGGGAACTTGTTGGAAAAGGAAATTCTTGGGCCTTATTCTAGAACCAAAAAAACAGAAAATGTGGACATGAGACCTGGAAATCTATGGCTTAAGAAGCCCTCCATGTGATTCTGATGCATGCTAACTTTTGAGAACCATTAAAGGTTCCCAATACTCCACCACAATCACCTACAGATCTCTTTTGTAAAGGAGCAAAACAATTACCATGGCAGCATTTGGAAGAATTTAGATGGCTCCAAGCACTCTCAATGGAGGCTTCTCTGGTGGCTCAGATGGTAAAGAATCTGGCTGCAATGACGGAGACTCAGGTTCGATCACTGGGTCAGGAAGATCCCCTGAAGAAGGGAATGGCTACCACTCCAGTATTCTTGCTGGAGATTCCATGGACAGAGGAGGCTGAGGACTATAGTCCACGGGTTGTAGAGCCAGCCACAACTGAGCGACTAAGTACTCTAAAGACTCAAACTACACTGATATACTCCTTGTCCAGCTTATACCTCCTCCTGCCATATCCAGCGAGGCTGTCCAGGTTCATGTGAAGGTCTTCCTGAAGTACTGAACTTGCAAAAAAATGGAAATTCTCTTCATACCCTATTTCTCCCACTTGTCAGTGTTTCCAACTATGACTGGTGTCAGACCCCAGCAGGGCTCAAGTGAGACAAGAGCAATGCCAGGCTCAGGAGAAGGCTAGAAAATAATTGCAAAGTTTTGCTCATGATTTCCCTATGAAATGCATAGAAATAAATTCAGAACATACTAGTTGTGGCAGGATAGAATAGGCTGAGTCAGGCTAGATTTATGGACACTGTTGTACTATTAATAATTCTGAATTAAATTTGCTGCTGAAGCCCCTGAGGATAGTTCTCATTGTTTGCTCTGATGGTGACTAAAAGGTACATTCAAAAATTATCTACAAAGAATGAAACTGAAATACAAAAAATTCTTGATGTGATATAGAAAAATCAATTTAAAGTTTTAAGCAGAAAAAGAGTGAACTCATTATACGCGACATTCTTGCTCACCTCCTGCCTACACCATGACTAACGCATGGGCATTACTTTGGGATCAACAACAACTTTAAAAAAATCTCCTTTCCAAGCTGGGAAAGAAGGAGAGGGATGTTACATTTGAACTGGGGTTTCTGATGTTTGTGATCATGGATTTTTAGGGTGACAGTCCAGGGAAGATCATTTAAGAATCAGAGGCAAGGTAGAATTTTTACCATGGTATAAAAATCTAGCAGCACAGTTAGTGTGGTGATTGCGGAGATTTAAAAGAGAAATCTGTGATGGTAGCTTAAACTTTCATGGGATCCCAAGGAATGAATTAGATCAAAGTAATGATAATATATGAATGATAAAATCCAATAGAGGCCTGTGACAAGTCACGATGATGCCATTTGGCTGCCACCCAATTCCCACACTTGAGTCGATCCCCAAACTTAACGTTCTTTGTATATGGAGGAAGCCAGCCAGTCTTGAAGAAAGACCTTGTAGTATCATAGCCCATCCCATTCATCTTTCTCTCAGCCCCCTTTAAGAGTATCTTTGACTATTTACCAAAGTAACTGTGCAGCTGCAAAAGGGAAACAGCTGGATCTTTCAGGAATTATTGGCCCCTGACTCTAAAGCAACACAGTTCAGGATGTCACAGTTATATACCAGAATAGGGACTTACTAAAGTGAGATGACAATCGGTTTTGGGGGGTCTAATTCTGCTACAGTGGTATCTGTGGGTCTGCTAACCCATACTCTGGTTGCTTCAATGTTTCCAGCTCACAGAGATGACTGAATGTCCAGGTTGGCCCCCTGAGAGAGTTATTATGCAACACAAGGCTCATCAAAACATCCTGAGCTTTCTATCCTTTTCCAAAGTAAAGCCACATGCTCGGGGAATTGCAAAGATTAGTCTAGCATCATAGGTGTGAAACATGTAAGATGATGGGCAGCAAATACTGCTCGTCCCCCAATGGCTGTGCTCCCATTTTCTCTCATAGGAGTAATAGCGCCAAGTTTTAACTAGAAAAACAGCCACTTAGAAAAAAGTTTACATTTTCCTGCCATATATTGTGTCTATGTGCATCAATCTAAGTAAGTTTTGGTCAGTGGGATGTGAGAATCCATCTGTCTGTCCTAAGCTGCTTCAGTCATGTCTGACTGTTTGCGACCCCATGAACCGCAGGATGCCAGGCCTCCCTGTCCATCACCAACTCCCAGAGTTTATCCAAACTCATGTCCATTGAGTCGGTGATGCCATCCAACCATCTCATCCTCTGTCGTCCCCTTCTCCTCCTGCCCTCAATCCTTCCCAGCATCAGGGTCTTTTCTAATGAGTCAGATCTTTGCATCAGGTGGCCAAATGATTGGAGTTTCAGCTTCAACATCAGTCCTTCCAATGAACACCAAGGACTGATCTCATTTAGATGGACTAGTTGGATCTCCTTGCAGTCCAAGGGACTCTCAAAAGTCTTCTCCAACACCACAGTCTAAAAGCATCAATTCTTTGTGGCTCAGCTTTCTTTATAGTCCAACACTCACATCCATACATGACCACTGGAAAAACCATAGCCTTGAGTAAGTCAACACAATACGGCTACCTGGTATTCAACTATTGTTATCACAAGTGTTTTGTTTTTTCTTCACTGTTGTAAGCAGAGACACTCGAAGGAGTTTGCTTTGACATATTTCAGTTCAGTTCAGTCGCTCAGTCATGTCCAACTCTTTGCGACCCCATGAACTGCAGCATGCCAGGCCTCCCTGTCCATCACCAACTCCCAGAGTTTACTCAAACTCATGTCCATCGAGTTGGTGATGCCATCCAGCCATCTCATCCTCTGTCGTCCCCTTCTCCTTCTGTCCCCAATCCCTCTCAGCATCAGAGTCTTTTCCAATGAGTCAACTCTTCACATGAGGTGGCCAAAGTACTGGAGTTTCAGCCTCAGCATCAGTCCTTCCAATGAACACCCAGAGCTAATCTCCTTTAGGATGGACTGGCTGGATCTTCTTGCAGTCCCAGGGACTCTCAAGAGTCTTCTCCAACACCACAGTTCAAAAGCATCAATTCTTTGGCACTCAGCTTTCTTTATAGTCCAACTCTCACATTCATGCATGACCACTGGAAAAACCATAGCCTTGACTAGATGGACCTTAGTTGGCAAAGTAATGTCTTTGCTTTTGAATACACTATCTAGGTTGGTCATAACTTTTCTTCCAAGGAGTAAGCGCCTTTTAATTTCATGGCTGCAGTCACAATCTGCAGTGATTTTGGAGCCCAAAAACTAAAGTCTGACACTGTTTCCCCATCTATTTCTCATGAAGTGATGGGACCAGATGCCATGATCTTCGTTTTCTGAATGTTTAAGCCAACTTTTTCACTCTCCTCTTTCACTTTCATCAAAAGGCTTTTTAGTTCCTCTTCACTTTCTACCATAAGGGTAGTGTCATCTATCTGCAGTGATTTTGGAGCCCAAAAACTAAAGTCTGACACTGTTTCCCCATCTATTTCTCATGAAGTGATGGGACCAGATGCCATGATCTTCGTTTTCTGAATGTTTAAGCCAACTTTTTCACTCTCCTCTTTCACTTTCATCAAAAGGCTTTTTAGTTCCTCTTCACTTTCTACCATAAGGGTAGTGTCATCTGCATATCTGAGGTTATTGATATTTCTCCCGGCAATCTTGATTCCAGCTTGTGCTTCTTTCAGCCCAGCATTTCTCATGATGTACTCTGCATAGAAGATAAATAAGCAGGGTGACAATATACAGCCTTGAAGTACTCCTTTTCCTATTTGGAACCAGTCTGTTGTTACATGTCCAGTTCTAACTGTTGCTTCCTGACCTGCATACAGGTTTCTCAAGAGGCCGGTCAGGTGGTCTGGTATTCCCATCTCTTTCAGAATTTTCCACAGTTTACTGTGATCCACACAGTCAAAGGCTTTGGCATAGTCAAGAAAGAAGAAATAGATGTTTTTCTGGAACTCTCTTGCTTTTTCCATGATCCAGCGGATGTTGGCAATTTGATCTCTGGTTCCTCTGCCTTTTCTAAAACCAGCTTGAACATCTGGATATCCACAGTTCACATATTGCTAAAGCCTGGCTTGGAGAATTTTGAGCATTACTTTACTGGTGTGTGAGATGAGTACAATTATAACGTAGTTTGAGCATTGTTAGGCATTGACTTTCTTTGGGATTGGAATGAAAACTGACCTTTTCCAGTCCTGTGGCCACTGCTGAGTTTTCCAAATTTGCTGGCATATTGAGTGCAGCACTCTCACAGCATCATCTTTCAGGATTTGAAATAGTTCAACTGGGATTCCATCACCTCCACTAGCTTTGTTCATAGTGATGCTTTCTAAGGCCCACTTGACTTCACATTCCTGGATGTCTGGCTTGAGGTGAGTGATCACACCATCGTGATTATCCGGGTCGTGAAGATCTTTTTTGTACAGTTCTTCTGTGTATTCTGCAACCTCTTCTTAATATCTTCTGCTTCTGTTAGGTCTATATCATTTCTGTCTTTTATTGAGCCCATTTTGCATGAAATGTTCCCTTGGTATCTCTAATTTTCTTGAAAAGATCTCTAGTCTTTCCCATTCTGTTCTTTTCCTCTATTTCTTTGCATTGATCACTGAGAAAGACTTTCTTATCTCTCCTTGCTATTCTTTGGAACTCTGTATTCAGATGCTTGTATCTTTCCTTTTCTCCTTTGCATTTCACGTCTCTTCTTTTCACAGCTATTTGTATTTCAGCTATTTTATTTCAGGTATATGCAATTTATGCAGTAATTCAGCCTTCAAGGATTTGATCATTTCACCCTTCTACAGAACATCATGCTGGCCCACTGGGTTAATGGTGTCATGCTGATAGATGCTGAATGTAGGAAGTGACAGACTCTAGATGCATTGAAGAGATTCATACATGCCAGAGGATGGGAAGTATATCCAAGAAAAATTTAAGAGGCTAGAGTCTCAATAAAACTTCTGAGTGTTCAGTGGAGGGGAGCACACGGAGATACTTCTTTCAGAGTAAAAGCCATTTGCTTCACATTGCCCTCACCTAACATAAGATTATTATGCAGATTGTTTATCCCAAAAGTACTGGAATGGATTAAATAAATTTAATTGAATAGGAAGGGAAGGCAAGGGTTCTTATTTATACTGAATCAACTTTGGAAATGTTTTGGGTGGTTATAAACAGTGTGGACATTGACTTGAGATATGTGAGAGTCCTTATGCCCTGCATAGTTTAAATTAACTGCATACAGTATGGGATAAGAAAGTCATCAGTGATTTACAGTATAAAGAAAATGTATTATTTGCCTAGTTAGAACATAATTTTATCAAATGTAGGATATGGAAGTCAACAATGCAAGAAGGAAATATGCTTGGTGAAATTAAATGAGAAGCTAGACAAGTAGAATAAAATGAGAAGAAATATGCATATATAAGATTTTTTTTAAAAGAAGTGAAAGAACCCTCACACTTTGTTGTGGGAAGATAAAATGGTGGAAATGGTCTTTCAGTTTCTCAAGAAGGTAGAGTTATCATAGGGCCCAGCAATTCTACTCCTAGGTATATCACCAGGAATATTGAAAACATATGTTCCCACAAAAACTTTTACACAGATGTTCATTACAGCACTATTCATTATAACTCAAAGATAGAAACAACTCAAATTTCTATCACCTGATGAATGTATATTCACACAATAGAATACTATTCAGCCATAAAAGTGCCACGTACTGATAGAAGTGACAACATGGAAAAAATTTGAAGATATTATGCTAAGTGAAGGAAGTCAGATGTGAAAGGCCATATGCTGTATAAATTCCACTTATGTAAGATGCCCAGACTAGGTAAATCCACATAGAAAGCAGACTAGTAGCTTCCAGAGGTTGCAAAAGGGAGGGAATGGGAAGTGACTGCTAATGGGTTTCGGTTTCTTTCAGGGGTTATGAGAATATTTAAGACTTAGATCATGATAATAGGTGTACAAGCATGTAATTATACTAAAACCTACTAAACTGTACAGTTTAAGATGGTGAATTTTATGAGATGAATTTTATGAAAATTTTATCTCAATTTAAAGAAGTGGAAGACGCTATTGCAATCTCATTTCTTGCCTTGTGTGATGCCGCACGCTTCCAGTGTTCCCTCCTACCTCTCTGGCCATTCTCTAGAACTTACTATGCATGTTTCTCTTCTTTTGCAGTCCCCTAAATTCCTGGTTTTCCTCAGGGTTCTTTCTTAGGCTTTCTTCTATTTTCTTCTATTTTCTCCTTATACAATCTCTGTTGGGTAATAAGGCAGTCATTGCTTTGAAGAATTTTGACATGCATACATTTCACTGACCATAGTTTAGTTAAATATCCCAGTTCCCCAATAATATATTTTAAATTTCAGTTACACAGTATATTAACTGAAAATAATTGCATTAAGTATAAGTTTCATCGCTTCATGGATAGCTCTAGGAATCTCTACATAAATAACAGACATGCATCATAGTGACTCTGTTACCAAGCACTGTTCCTTTCAAAGCCTGTTGGTAACTGGCCACTGTACATCAATTATTCAGTTCAGGCACAGACAGCAAAACCTGTAGTTGGTTGTCTCCTTGTTTCTTGGTGACAAATCCATATGACATTTAACAAAAATGAATAATGGGGGAAAGATGAAAATTTAGCAAAGAAATTAAAAGTGATAATGTAGAAGTGAAATTGGACATGATTAGATTTGAAAATGGAGACCGCAGAATAAGGCCAGGATGGGACCTGGGCTGTATAAAGCCACTGTATGAACAATATTGAAAAAAATCTGATAAATCAGAAACAAGGTGAAGTGGTTTCAGTATTGTTTAGTTTAAGTTGCCTGCAGAACAAGAGGCCAATAATGGTGAAAAGCAGAAAGTGAGAGGAGCTAAAAAGCCTCTTGTTGAAAGTGAAAGAGGAGAGTGGAAAAGTTGGCTTAAAGCTCAACATTCAGAAAACGAAGATCATGGCATCTGGCCCCATCACTTCATGGGAAATAGATGGGGAAACAGTAGAAACAGTGTCAGACTTTATATTTTGGGCTCCCAAATCACTGCAGATGGTGACTGCAGCCACGAAATTAAAAGACGCTTACTCCTTGGAAGGAAAGTTATGACCAACCTAGATAGTATATTCAAAAGCAGAGACATTACTTTGCCAACTAAGGTCCGTCTAGTCAAGGCTATGGTTTTTCCTGTGGTCATGTATGGATGTGAGAGTTGGACTGTGAAGAAGGCTGAGCGCAGAAGAATTGATGCTTTTGAACTGTGGTGTTGGAGAAGACTCTTGAGAGTCCCTTGGACTGCAAGGAGATCCAACCAGTCCATTCTGAAGGAGATCAACCCTGGGATTTCTTTGGAAGGAATGATGCTAAAACTGAAGCTCCAGTACTTTGGGCACCTTATGCGAAGAGTTGACTCATTGGAAAAGACCCTGATGCTGGGAGGGATTGGGGGCAGGAGGAGAAAGGGACGACCGAGGATGAGATGGCTGGATGGCATCATTGGGCTCCAAAATCACTGCAGATGGTGACTGCAGCCATGAAATTAAAAGGCGCTTACTCCTTGGAAGAAAAGTTATGACCAACCTAGATAGTATATTCAAAAGCAGAGACATTACTTTGCCAACTAAGGTCCGTCTAGTCAAGGCTATGGTTTTTCCTGTGGTCATGTATGGATGTGAGAGTTGGACTGTGAAGAAGGCTGAGCGCAGAAGAATTGATGCTTTTGAACTGTGGTGTTGGAGAAGACTCTTGAGAGTCCCTTGGACTGCAAGGAGATCCAACCAGTCCATTCTGAGGGAGATCAACCCTGGGATTTCTTTGGAAGGAATGATGCTAAAACTGAAGCTCCAGTACTTTGGCCACCTAATGCGAAGAGTTGACTCATTGGAAAAGACCCTGATGCTGGGAGGGATTAGGGGCAGGAGGAGAAGGGGACGACCGAGGATGAGATGGCTGGATGGCATCACGGACTCGACGGATGCGAGTATGAGTGAACTCCGGGAGTTGGTGATGGACAGGAAGGCCTGGCATGCTGCAGTTCATGGGGTCGCAAAGAGTCGGACACGACTGAGCGACTGAACGAACGAACGAACTTCTACTTTGGATTGAAGACTGTAATGAAAAAATCCAATCAGTTTAACTAGCACTTTAGGCCAAACATTAACGTTAGGTGCTGCACTGGGGAAAAAAAAAAAAAAACAGTAATTACAAGAAGACTGAAAAAGAACCTTTTACTGACAGTAAAGGCTGATTTCATTGTTTCAGAAAATGGCATGATTTTGCAGAATTCAAGCTGAAGGTCAACAGTCACAGAAGGAAACAGCTGACTGTGGGAATATTGACACTGTCAATGTTCCAGAGACTCTAGACATGCAGAAATTTCATAAAGGGAACACGTTAACATGAATGAGGAAAGTGGCTGTGGGAAAAAGAATGATGTCCCGGAGGAAGTGATGTTGGCAAGAACAAACAAACAAAAAAGCCTTCAGTCCAAAAGAAGTTACAGAGATATTTCAACAGTGCTGAAAGTACAAAAGCTGAAATGTTAGAAGCTAATCCAAACTTAGTAAAGAGTATGATACTCACCAAGGCATAGAAAGGATACTCACTCTGTATCTTAAGTTATAATAATAAAGCAAAGACTATTTAAACTCCTTTTGATAAGTTTTGCATAAAAAATTCAATTCTTAATGTTTCTAATATTTTAAATTTCTCTGTACTAAATATTATAAAACTGATTCTTTTATTTCCCCCAAATAAGAATGTTTTTAATGTTTTGATTAAAATATATTCTGTGTGTTTGTGTACTTAGTAGCTCAGTTATGTCTGACTCTTGGTGACTCCATAGACTGTAGCCTGCCAGGCTTCTCTGTCCATGGAATTCTCCAGGTAAGAATACTGGAGTGGGTTACCATGCCCTCCTCTAGGGGAATCTCCCCAACCCAAGGATCAAACCCAGGTCGCCGACATTGCAGGTAGATTCTCTACCATCTGAGCCGCTAGGAAAGCTCTCTTAAGGCCACAGACCAGCTGTGATTCTTCTCAGTGATTAAGATCACCGCATGGTTTCAGTCTGTAGGGTCATTTTTATGGTCCTGGGCTTTCATGCAGAGTGGGGTCTGCCTGTATTCACTATGACGTGGATACAGAAATGAACCGTGGAAAATTCTGAGAGAGATGGGAATACCAGACCACCTGACCGGCCTTTGAGAAACCTGTATGCAGGTCGGGAAGCAACAGTTAGAACTGGACATGGAACAACAGACTGGTTCCAAATAGGAAAAAGAGTACATCAAGGCTGCATATTGTCACCCTGCTTATTTAACTTATACGCAGAGTACATCATGAGAAACGCTGGGCTGGAAGAAGCACAAGCTGGAATCAAGATTGCTGGGAGAAATATCAATAACCTCAGATATGCAGATGACACCACCCTTATGGCAGAAAGTGAAGAGGAACTAAAAAGCTTCTTAATGAACATGAAAGAAGAGAGTGAAAAAGTTGGCTTAAACGTTCAGAAAATGAAGATCATGGCATCTGGTCCCATCACTTCATGGGAAATAGATGGGGAAACAGTGGAAACAGTGTCAGACTTTATTTTGAGGGGCTCCACAATCACTGCAGATGGTGACTGCAGCCATGAAATTAAAAGACGCTTACTTCTTGGAAGCAAAGTTATGACCAATCGAGATAGCATAATCAAAAGTAAAGACATTACTTTGCCAACAAACGTCCGTCTAGTCAAGGCTGTGGTTTTTCCAGTGGTCGTGTATGGATGTGAGAGTTGGACTTTGAAGAAAGCTGAGCACCAAAGAATTGATGCTTTTGAACTGTAGTGCTGGAGAAGACTCTTGAGAGTCCCTTGGACTACAAGGAGATCAAGCCAGTCCATTCTAAAGGAGATTAGTCCTGGGTGTTCATTGGAAGGACTGATGCTAAAGCTGAAACTCCAGTACTTTGGCCACCTGACGCGAAGAGTTGACTCATTGGAAAAGACTCTAATGCTGGAAGGGATTTGGGGGCAGGAGGAGAAGGGGACGACAGAGGATGGGATGGCTGGATGGCATCACCGACTCGATGGACATGAGTCTGAGTGAACTCCAGGAGTTGGTAATGGACAAGGAGGCCTAAAAAAAAAAGGAGGCCTGGCGTGCTGTGATTCATGGGGTCGCAAAGAGTTGGACACAACTGAGCGACTGAACTGAACTGAACAGAAAACTCAATCTAGTTAAAGGGGAAAAGGCACCTTTTTTTTTTTTTTAGCTCACAAACTTGAAATGTCCAGGGAAGGTCTTACTCAGCTGTGGCTGTATTCATGGCTGAAATGACATAAAAAGAACTCACTTTTTCTTCATCTGATTTCTGTGTTGACCTCCAATGACTGTCCTCTCAGGGTAGCAAAATAGCTACCAGCTCTAGTTTCTTATTTTTCCAGGTTCTAGTTCAATGGGATCAAGCAGAATAGGCTTTTTTTTTTTCAATATCAGTAGCTCCTATATAAGTTTTTAGGTTCCCACTTATTTAACTAGCTTAGGCTGCCACTCCTAAACCCCAATCACTGTGACCAGGAGTATGAGATCTTCAACCTGATTTCAACCTGGGTCTCCTATTCTACCCTTGCGGCCAGAGGGGCACTGCTGCTCAAATCACCCAGAATGTTGATGAGAAGTACCAAATACTCAAAAGGAAAGTGAGGGAAATGTGTTGGCAGACAGCATAAATGTCCACGGCACACTCCTTGGATATCATCCACTCCTACAGCTCTCATTATACTCCATTTGCGAGTGGCTCTAAGATCTGTCTCCATAGATCATGACCTATATTGCCAACTCCTTGCTAGACAATTTCCCATGGGTTTACTGCAAGCAACTGAGAATCAATGTGTCTGAAGGTGGACCCCCAGCCCCAGGCAAACTATGTCTCCTCTTGAGTTCCTGCCTTAACAAATATCATCTCTGTCCACCCCAGTTTTTCATGCTAGAAACCTGGGATATAGCTTGACTCCTGACTTTCTCTCACACCTCATTAAAATCCATCACCAATAAATTCTTATTAATTGTATCCCTAATATCCTTAAAATTGACCCACTTGTTTCTGTCCATATTTCAGCTACCATCTTTATCTCTTTTTTAAAAATTATTTAGTTTTCATTGGAGGATAATTGCTTTACAATGTTGTGTTGATTTCTGCCATACATCAACATGAGTCAGCCATAGGTATACGTATGTCCCCTCCCTCTTGAACCTCCCTCCACCCCCTAGGTTGTCACAGAGCACCAGCCTGAGCTCCCTGCACTGTATAGCAACTTCCCACTAGCTATTTATTTTACATATGGTAATGTATATATTTCAATGTCCCTTTCTCAATTCATCTTTATCTCTTGATGGCATTACAGTGATTTTTCACTTCATGTTCAGCCATATTTTTATGGTGGTAAAATATACATAACATAAAATTTATTTGAGCACACAAAAGTTATCATCTTAATCTTTTTCAAGTACTCAACCCAGTAGCATTTAAGTACATTTATATATACTTAGATATGTGTCTACTTTTTCAACTGTAAGTTTATCAAATCTAAATTCAGGTTCAGTAACAGATAACAATTAAACATCTGAATCCAGATAATTTTTTTTATCTCTTGCATTTTAATATTTGGTTCATGGTATGAAATAAGGTTGAACAGATTGAAAAGAAACTAAAAACCACTGAAGTTTTTATAAAGCTACAAGCTCAGAATTTCAATCATAGTCCTTGTACCCTAGAGTTATATTGGTCATTTTAATCCATTTATAATATACCAAGAAGTTTCATGGAAAACATAGTATAATTTATTCTTTCTTGCAGACTCAAATTACATGTATATTATCACATAACTGTAAAGTTTTTGTCAAAGTTTTGTTTGCTTATTTTTAGACCACATTCCCATACTTCTTTAAAAAATATATATCAACATGTGATGCATTTTCTAGAAGAAATTTTGGGGGGCTTACATGGTGAAAGGAGAGGCTATAGCAACAAAACAGAAAGTTTGGGGAGAGATGTGCTGTAGGAAGTAGATTCAAACAAGGCTTAAGAGGTAAATTGTGCAAGATTATTCTGATAATTGCAATACCTTTATTTTGATGCAGAAGGCAAATGGAAGTTACTAAATATTTTTAAATGAGTGGGTAGCAATATCACACAGTCAGAGTTGAAATTTGAGAAGAGTGCTCTGATAATCAAGCACAAAGAACAGATTAGCAGCTAGGGAGGAGGAAGGAAACTAGTTAGAATGAAAGCTTGGCCAAAACACAGAGAAGGCAAAGTGAAGAATGTATGGAGAGGAGACCTAGGAATGAGTAATGAAAAATCTAAATATTTAAAAGCTAAAGAACTGATTCTGAGGAAGATAAAATGATTAAGAAGTGGCCATAATTATAGTATAAAAATCAGGGGGGTGTGGTTTCAGTGAATCAACTGGAAAAGAATATTTATTTTTATGTTGTGAAACTCATCTCAGGTAAAATAAGGCTTGGGAATATATTGACCTAATTATACTCATGGTCAACTCAAGACTTAGTCCCTCTACATAACTTTCGCTGAAATCCATTCTTCACTGTTTTAGTTCACCATTCTTTTATATTTTCAGGCCCACACAGAATATAATTGAAATAAGTTCATACAATTGCTAGTTATGTGCTAAATAGTATGCCAGACAACAACAATTTCAGACATAAGAACAATTTTCTCCTGACCTAAGGTGCTCACAGAGAATTGGAAATTCAGATACATATTTAAATATCTTTCTACCGATCTATGAATCAGTTGATTTATCTGTATTTTGACCTGACTTAATTGTTTAGGCAGTTTTAGATTGACAACAAAATTGAGGATAAGGTATAAAAATGTCTCATATATTCTCTGCTCTTACATGGTGCAAAGTCTCTCCCATTATCAACATCCTCAACCAGAGCAGTTCATTTGTTATTGAACTTACATGGATTCCCCCCAGTCCATAGTTTGCATCAAAGCTCATTCTTGGTTTTGTGCTGGTTTAAACAAATGTTGTTGTTGTTCAGTTGTGCAGTCACATCTGACTCTTCATGATCCCATGGACTGCAGCAAGCACTCCAGGCCTCCCCGTCCCTCACCATCTCTGGAAGTTTTCCCAAGTTCAGGTCCACTGCATTGGTGATGCCATCCAATCATCTCATTTTCTGGTGCCCTCTTCTTCTTCTGCCTTCAGTCTTTCTCAGCATCAAGGACTTTTCCGATGAGTTAGTTATTCACATCAGATGACCAAAATACTGGGGCTTTAGCTTCAGCATCAGTTCTTCCAATGAATATTCAGGGTTGATTTCCTTTAGCATCGACTGGTTTGATCTCCTCACTGTCCAAGGGACTCTCAGGAGTCTTCTCTAGCACCACAGTGTGAAGACATCAATTCTTTTTTTTTTTCTTTAATTTTCTTTTTTTTTAATTAATTTTTTTTTTTTAGTTTGTTTTGCTTTACAATACTGTATTCGTTTTGCTATACACTGACATGAATCAGCCACGAGTATACATGAACTCCCAATCCCGACCCCCACCTCCCC
>SJXQ01000410.1:0-30636 GCA_006408695.1 Aepyceros melampus | reverse complement strand
GGTTTTCTATGTAGAGGATCATGTCATCTGCAAACAGTGAGAGTTTTACTTCTTCTTTTCCAATCTGGATTCCTTTTATTTCTTTTTCTGCTCTGATTGCTGTGGCCAAAACTTCCAGAACTATGTTGAATAGTAGCGGTGAAAGTGGGCACCCTTGTCTTGTTCCTGACTTTAGGGGAAATGCTTTCAATTTTTCACCATTGAGGAGAATGTTTGCTGTGGGTTTGTCATATATAGCTTTTATTATGTTGAGGTATGTTCCTTCTATTCCTGCTTTCTGGAGAGTTTTTATCATATATGGATGTTGAATTTTGTCAAAAGCCTTCTCTGCATCTATTGAGATAATCATATGGTTTTTATTTTTCAATTTGTTAATGTGGTGTATTACATTGATTGATTTGCGGATATTGAAGAATCCTTGCATCCCTGGGATAAAGCCCACTTGGTCATGGTGAATCCAGATAATTGTGCAACCATCACCACAATCCATCTCCAGAACTCTTATCTTGCAAAACTGAAATTCAATTCACTTTAAACAGCAACTCTGTATCCCCTACTCCGCTCCTGGCAACGACCGTTCTACCTGCTGTCTCTATATTTTGACTTCTCAAGATATTGCCTATGAGTGGAATCATATATTTGTCTTTTTGTGGTTGGCTTATTTCGCTTAGCATAATGTCCTCCAGTTTCATACATGTTGTAATATGTGTTAGAATTTCCTTCCTTTTTAAGACCAAATAATACTCCATTGCATATATTCACATTTTGCTTATCTACTCATCCATTAACTGACACTTGGGTTACTTCAATATTTTAGCTTTTGTGAATAATGCTGCTAGGAACATGAGTGCACAAATATCTCTTTGGAAGCTTGCTTTAAATTCTTTTGGGTATATACTTCTAATTTCATTTTTAAGGAACTTTCATGTTGTTTTCCATAGTGGATGCACCAACTTGCATTTCTACCAACAAAGCACAAGAGTTGCAATTTTTCCAACTCCTTATAAACACCTGTTATTATTTTCTGTGTTGATGAGCATGAGGTGCCAGCCATTGCTTTCTGTCTTCCAAACCTTTTTCACAAGGTAGTCAGAATGATCAGTGATCATGTAGCCAGTGATTGTGTCACTACCCAGTTTAAATACTTCAGTGACTCCTTCTTACCTTCCAGACGGTCTGGCCTCCTTCACAGGTCTCATGAAACCTCTCAAGATCTCTTCCCTCACTTACTTCTCTAGCCTCCTCCTCAACTTCTCCCTTTTCCACCTCTTCCCTTTTAACCATTTCCCACTTTTTACATGCATATGTACCTTTTGCATTTGTCTCCGAAATATGCCCAGGTCTGTGAAAACATTACCTTTCCCCTCCTGTCCAGCACCATTTCTCATTTCAGATGCTCTTTCCCCTTTGTCACCTGCTAGCTCCTCCATATCTTGAGATCTCAGAATAGACAGTGCTTTCTCCAGGCAAATCCCCTTCATAAACTCCCTCTGTCCAAGAGGTGTCAGCACCCTGATTCTGTGCTCCCAGAGCACTTTCCTTGCCCTAACATAGCATTTCATCACATTCTATAACTGCTTGCTTGCCATATTTTTCTCTAATCCTGTGCTATCCAGTATGTGGCTGCTAAACATGAAACATAACTAGTGTGACTCAGGAAATGAACCCCTAACTTTAACACATTTAAATTTATTAAAATATATCTAGAACTACTTAGATATGTGTCTACTTTCTCAACTGTTAAGTTTATCAAATCTAAAGGTTCAGTAAGAGATGAAAATAAGCATCTAAATTGAGATGTGCTATTAGTATAAAATAGTCTTTGGATTTCAAGGACTTACACAAAATAAAAAAATGCAAAGTATCACATTAATAACTAAAAAAATGATTACATGTCAAAATAATATTTTGATTTGTTAGTTTAAATACATTCTTAAGATTAATTTTAATTGTAATCTAATCACTTTTAATGTGGCTACCAGGAAATTTCAAACTATATATACATGGTCCATCTTACATTTCTATTGGACAGCACTGACCTCTACTGTAAGTTCTGCAGAGACGTGTATCATGATTGTCTTATTCACTTCTTTGTGTCAGGGATTATTCTATGCATTACTTATAATTATAAACATTAACTTTTTAAATCCTGACTACAGCCTTTTAAGTATTATCATTACCTACATTTTACATGCAAAAGTTTGCACAAAGAGATTAACTTAACTAGCAGAAGGTCACAGAGCTGACCTTGTGGAGCTAGTGTGTAGGGATCCAGAGTTCACACTCAATAATCTTGTTGTGTTGTCTCTTGTTCATTCTTTCATCACAGTGTCTGCCCAATTAACAATACGCAAGTAGTTTTCTTTAATTAATCAACCTGTTCCTCAATAAGCACTATTGTTGTTGGTGGTCAGTCACTAAGCTGTGTCCACCTCTGCGACCCATGGACTGTAGCACAACAGGCTTCCCTGTCCTTCACTATCTCCCGGAGTTTGCTCAAATTCATGTCCATTGCTATCTAACAATAAGCATTAACTGATTGCTTACAGGCCAGGTGTTGTGCTGGGTAGCAGGGACCCAGCTGTGAATGAAATAAAAGCTTTATTTTAAAGAAACTCTGTTCAGCGGTGATGACAATGATATGAGACAATGATAAAAACAGAATTGTGTTAAACAGAACAATTATATAATACACAATATACTATTTGAGAACACATGAAGTGTGAAGCTGAGAGATGAGTGATGTGATAGGAAGAATGAGAGGAAACTTTAAAGGATGATTAGGGTTTGGCTACATGTGCGAAGTGGGAGTGGTTGGTGAAGCAAGTTCTAAGCAGGGCAGACCAGATGAGCAGAGGAAAGAAGTTGCCTGGTGTTTGCCACTGAAGTGGTTTAAGCCAAATGAATAACAAGTTCAGATTTAATTTCATGAAGGAACACACTGGATAAAGTTAGAGAAGAGAATGGAAGGAAACAGTAATACTATAAAGCAGAGAAACAATGAAGAATCTGTTGTTCTTGTCCTGTGCACAGATGATAGTAGTTTAGGTTAGGTTGGGGTAGAAATGAATGAGACATATTTTAGAGATACAGTAGGATAAATTAGACTTGGGCTTCCTTGATGGCTTACTGGTAAAGAACCCGCCTATCAATGCAGGAGACACTGGTTTGATCCCTAGGTCATGAAGATCCCTTGGAGAAGGAAATGGCAACCCACTCCAGTGTTCTTATCTGGGAAATCCCATGAACAGAGGGGCCTGGTGGGCTCCAGTCCATGCGGTCACACAAGACAAGACTTAGAGACTGACCACACGTAGGATAAAGCAGACTCACCTTGATGTTTGACTGGAAGGATGACGGTGTTGTTGTAGATGCTGCAAATTATTTCATATCTATTTTCACCTTCTTGTGTGTGTGTGTGTGTGTGTGTGTGTTTAAGGTGCCAACATGCCTATCTCAAGTCAATGGATCTTGATGGGTAATCCAATCATAGTGATTCTGCTCCCTACTTTCTGGAGTCCCTTACAGCTGGGCCAGTCATCTGGCCTGTCTGACAAATGAGCCATATAGAGAAGTCTGCTGGGAGGTTCTTCAGGGAAAGCTATGTTTCCTAGTGGGCTCATGGCCGCTGCAGCTTTTTTCTGTTTTCCTGAAAGAAAAAAAATGACACAGCTCTATCTTGATCCCACTGGGCAACACCAGGTAATTTGCAAAAATAGTGCCAGGCATTTTATGGTTATTGAATGAACACCACAACCACCTACCTTGAGCCTAAGTGTTGCATGAGAAAAATAAAGCAGCAGCACTTAAGCCAGTGTTAATAAGTATGTGTAAACTGAGTTGTTTACTACTTGTAGCTAAAGGCTTGCTCTTAGATGCTGGGTTAAATCAGAGTTGTCAAAGCTTTTCCCGGGTTTCTGACTTAAGCAACTGGGTGAATCATTCAGGAAAGCCTCAGGGCAGAACAGAGTTTAAAGGAAATTTGTTGAACTAAAGATTGTTTATGCTAAATGTGATGGGTTATAAGTATATCCAAGTGACAAGTAGGCCATTCAATACACATGTTCAAACATAGAGCGAAAGCTCTGGCCTAGAGACATATACTCATGAATCATTAGCATAACAGTAAAATAGATCAATTTGTCTAGGAAGGTAAATATATAATAAAAGAAAACTATATTGCTAATGAAATCATGCCTTCTTAGTATAAATGTGACTCCTGATGCTTAGCCTTATCCTAAGACGTGTAGGGATCCAGGAAGCTGGAGCTAAGGTGTTATCTGTCTGCCTAGTTTGAAGACGGAGTATGACATCACTTAAATACAGGATGAACATATATAAGAAAAGAACAATACTGACAGTGGCAGTATCTTGATTAAGGTCCCTCAAAAGCAGGCCCTGGGGCAAAAACCAAGTAGATTTTTGGGAAGTTATCTTGGAAAACACAGCTAGGGAAGTGAAGTAATACAGGAAAATGAAGGCAGTGAACACAGGACATGTTATCAGGGAATTTCCTACTTCCCAGTAGGAAACTGGGGCTTAAAACTGCCAGAGAAATCATGAAGCTGTTGTCGAACATAGACCTCAGAGTTATTCTACTGAGTGCGAGGGAGCTGGGAGCTGGGGTATGTATACACAAAATTCCTTTCCCGCACCCACCGCCCTCCCCACTACACACACACCTCAGCTTTACTAAGGTATAATCAACACATAAAATTGTAAGTATTTAATGTTGTTTCCTTTACTGATTTCTGTCAGTCATTGATGAGGGCTGCTCCCATGCATCTGGGCAGAGCAGGCTCTACAATGAGACGGTCCTAGAGGTTAGGAGAAGTGTATCCACAGCACTAAGATGGAGCATAATCAAAGCCAGGAAGGCTCAGGATACGCTGGAGGCAGCCAGAAAGGAGTAAGAAGCATCGAAAAAGGAGACCAGACAGAACCTAAAGAAATTTTCTGAATAAACAAGGTATCTATAGTCACTCAGAGCATTCCAGGAACCTTGGGCACCAGAAGAAGGGGTTATTAAAAGTGTTCACTGGCCCTAAACATAAGGGACGCTATGTTATAGAAGTGCAATTTTAGTGGCACTGGAAGAGCAACTCCTGTTTTTACTATTAACTCTTAATTCTGCATAAACTAAAAATGCATTTTCCCCTCTTTAAAGAAAATGAAGTGAAGTGAAGTGAAAGTCGTTCAGTCATGTCTGACTCCTTGCGACCCCATGGACTATACAGTCCATGGAATTCTCCAGGCCAGAATACTGGAGAGGGTTGCCTTTCCTTCTCCAAGGGATCTTCCCAACCCAGGGATCGAACCCAGGTCTCCTGCATTGCAGGTGAATTCTTTACCAGCTGAGCCACAAGCAAATGAAACAAAGTGACAAAAAAAACTGCCTACTGCTAAAATATTTTGCTCCATCTATTTCAATGGAAGGAAAAAATTTTTTTATTTTTTGGTGGCACCATGTGGCTTATGGGATCTTAGTTCCCCGAGCAAGGACTGAACCCCGGCCTCCTGCAAAGGAAGCACAAAGACCTACCCACTGGATTCCCAGAAAACTTTTAATAAGAATTCTCTGGAGACTTTAACAGGTGAACAGAAAATATTCATATTTTTTGGTGATAATTCGTCAATGGGTGATATCTTAGGTCCAATGATCTTGAATGATGATCTTGAATGCAAAACCTCCCTAGGCCAGAAAACTCTGTGAAATCCCTGGGAGGACTAGTATGTTGTAACGTGAATTATAAGGAGCCAAAGGGGTGTCCCAACTGTAATCAGAAATTAAAATATCCTGCAAGCAGTCTTCTCTTTCACGATTTGCTTGGATGTTTTGTTTTTAAGAACCACAGGGTCTGTATGCAGTGTATTTATTTCTCATTGTGTTTGAACTTTGACCATGTAGGAATCCCGAAGATGATTATGTTAAAAGGTGGCTCATGTGCCCTGGGGCTTTAGAATTCAGCATACCCAAACAACCCTGCACTTTATACAACAGGGTCAGAGTCAGGTCAAGCTTTCCTGCTCACTGTTCAGAGGTTTCCTCTGACTGAAGATGACCTCTGACTATGACCCAAGAACTGAAAGTTGGTTGATCCAAGAATATTTTCTTTCAGAGAGACTATATTATGTTAGATCTAGTTATAAAACACGAAGAAATGTAATTGGCAGTTCTGGAACATTTTACATTTCTCTTGTAATAGCCCATCTGCCATGGTGATATTCGAAATGCCATGGTAGGATAACATGGTGCCCGTCCTTGATGTAGCATAAACCCTGATGCATGTGGAACACGCCATAAACACCACAGGGAGAGACTTCTTTTCATGGAAAATCTCAGTTTCCTGTCACACAACACCCTGAGTGCCAAGGTCACACAACCATTTTTCTTTTCTTTTTTTTAAATAAAGCAAATACAGAAACTCCTAGTTCATTCTCTCTGAATAACTTTCCCCAAATGGTGATGAGAGCAAAGCAAAATCATGTACAAGTTAAATCACTGTGATAAACAGCTTCTAGAAAGTTGTGACTCAAGTAAAAGCATTAGAATATGCATGGTTTTCAAGCAGAAACTGTTATAATTGAAAAAATTATTGAGCCATACCTACTATAAAACTCCCAGTTTCTTGCTTAAAAAAAACAAAAACACATAAAGCAAACAAAATGACTAAAGACATCAGGCTAGCAAGACTGGCATTCAACAGAACAGGGAAGTATAAGGCTGAAGGCTCATCCTTCTGTTCATCGTTTTTTAGGGCCTCGAAAAATGTCCTCAGGGATGAAGAGTTTGTTTTGAAAATATCTGCCTGATAGTCTATAAATTCCTCCCCTGTCCCCCCAAATGATACTGACTCTGCTGCTGCTGCTAAGTCGCTTCAGTTGTGTCAGACTCTGTGCGACCCTATAGATGGCAGCCCACCAGGCTCCCCCGTCCCTGGGATTCTCCAGGCAAGAACACTGGAGTGGGTTGCCATTTCCTTCTCCAATGCACGAAAGGGAAAAGTGAAAGTGAAGTCACTCAGTCGTGCCGACTCTTCCTGACCCCATGGACTGCAGCCTACCAGGCTCCTCCATCCATGGGACTTTCACATTCAACAGAACAGGGAAGTATAAGGCTGAAGGCTCATCCTTCTGTTCATCGTTTTTTAGGGCCTCGAAAAATGTCCTCAGGGATGAAGAGTTTGTTTTGAAAATATCTGCCTGATAGTCTATAAATTCCTCCCCTGTCCCCCCAAATGATACTGACTCTGCTGCTGCTGCTAAGTCGCTTCAGTTGTGTCAGACTCTGTGCGACCCTATAGATGGCAGCCCACCAGGCTCCCCCGTCCCTGGGATTCTCCAGGCAAGAACACTGGAGTGGGTTGCCATTTCCTTCTCCAATGCACGAAAGGGAAAAGTGAAAGTGAAGTCACTCAGTCGTGCCGACTCTTCCTGACCCCATGGACTGCAGCCTACCAGGCTCCTCCATCCATGGGACTTTCCAGGCAAGAGTACTGGAGTGGGGTGCCATTGCCTTCTACTGACTCTAACCTCCTCTTAAAAAAGCTAATATGCAGGGGCTTCCCTGGTGGCTCAGTGGTAAAGAATCCACCTGCCAATGCAGAAGACATGGGTTCGATCCCTGATCTGGGAAGATCCCATATGCTGTGGAGCAACTAAGCGTCACAACTTAGTTGAGCCTGTGTGCGCCACAACTACGGAGCCTGTGCTCTAGAGCCTGGGAGCTGCAACTACTGAAGCCCTCATGCCCCAAAGCCCGTGCTCCACAGCATGAGAAGCCACTGCAGTGAGAAGCCCACACATTGCAACAAGAATAGCTCCTGCTGGCAGCAGCTAGAGAAAAACCTGAGCCACAGTGAACACCCAGCACAGCCAAAATGAAATAAATAAAAATTTTTTTAAAGTAATATTCAAATTTTTACCTACTCATTTGATGAGGATGACAAATTTAGAGTTCAAAAGGGAAAAGAAGAAATTTAAGAGAGGAGAAGAAAGAGGGCAAGATCAGTATTTGATTATTCATTTAAAACATAAATACTGGCCCAAAGTACTGTATGTGGGGAAGGGATGGGAAGGCAAAAGAGGACTCATCATTACAATACTCCTGTTTTGCCTCTTTTGTCCAGACACAATTTTAAGGCCTTTCCTAACCCATAGGGCACCTTCCAGGTCCCACCAGTCCAACTCCCTTTTCAAATCTCCTCCAAGTTAAGATATTCATCTAAGTTAAAGCCTTAATACATTCATGTCTCACACCTCCAGGTAACACGTTAGCATTTTAATAGGAACATTCTGGAAAAAATGCGTTCTACCAAAGCGATAATTCAAATGGTGAGAATTGTGGGTAGCTCTGCAGGCCATTGAAAGAGATGCATTTGGGAGGCAAATCTTTCTGCAGCCAAGGAATTCTCCCCTGAGCTTGGGGAATCCAGCTCCTCTCCAGCAAGTTTGCTCCTGTCCCAGAGGGAGACTACCTCCTTCCTTGAGGCTGCTTGCTGCAAGTTGCTCACTGCAACACAACCGTGACAAACGGGTCAGGAAAAGAGTGATCAGGGTCTGTGTCCTGTATGGGTCACCAAGACCTGCAACAGTGTCCTTAAAGTAGGGTATCCCAAGGCGCATGGCACAAAATCTTAGTTCTTTTCATTGTTAAATAGGAGAATAAATTTGCATGATCATGTAAGTTTGGGAGATGATTTGTGCCATGCTATCTCCTTGGAGGGTCACAGTGACTTTAACAGAATAAAGGTCCTAAGAAATCCTACAGTAAGTGCCAGAAATTTTATCTCACTTCCGAATCAACAAGATAGCTTATTCTCTTTTTATGGATGATGGGAGATCCCGAGATTCCTGGGTCAGAGAGGAAGACCTTTATTACAGCAAGTAGCATGAGCAGCATGTTTGCCTTTGTTCCCTTCATCCCCCCAAACCCACAAGGAAATGCAGAGAGGACCCAAGTGACGCTGCACACCTATGGATGCGTGTTACAGCTGAGGAATTCACCTAAGAACTTGAGGAGTCTACCCTTTTTCTGGAAGTCTGTTCCCAGAGGGAGACTTGACCTTCCTTGAGACTGTGCTGCAAAACTGCTCACTGCAATACCACCATGACAAATGGCCCGGGAAAGGAATGATCATGAAAGGAATGGAAAGAAGGGGTCTTGCAATGTTGGCACAGCTGTAAGAATGATGTATAGGGATGCCCAAGGACTTCTCCTAATAGAAACTAAACCTGCTTAATTTTGTTAAATACTGACATTTCCAGTGTGTATAACCAGACAACAGCATTCAGTAGAATGTATATTGAGAGTCAGCTCTATTTGTTCATACTTTTGGACTCTACTTAGTAGAAGTGGATCAGAGTGTTTCATTTTAGGTTTCTTCATGGATTAAAAAAAATTTAAAAAATAGTTTCAATATAAGGGAGAGCTTTTCCAACATGGGACCAGGTAGGCATTTTGGGTTGTTTTTTTTTTTTTAGGATTTGACATTTCCTTCCAATTTTCCTTTAAACCTAGCCTGGGATTCAATATACACTATTTTTTATCGTCAAGGTATCTAGCAATCACTTCCAAGACCAGGTAGGAATGGCTATAGATTTCCATATTATTATGCATCATCCTAGTTTTATCATTTAGGCTTCTGTTGAGCAGAAACTCCTCTTGAATTTTAGATAATACTTCTACTCCAGAAGGTCTATTCCATTATGCTTGGTCTTCATCTTTCTGTTAATTTGAGGAATCTCTGAAAATATAATCCTTTTGAACAGGTTGTGATGGTCAGTCTTTTGGAAAAGAAGGTACACAGCCTAGTTTTTGTGACTTTGTTCATGCTTTGGTCAGTTTTTTCATTCTTTCTTCTGAACCCTGACCACACCTCTGCTCTCTCCTCATTACAGGAAATTCTTCTATAATTTGTCTTTTCTCTTTCTCTCTTGCCTCCATTTCTGCTGGTCTAGAAGCCTATTCTAATTAAATCACCATGGAGACTTTCATTTTCTTCTCTGCTGAAGCATTCACTCCAGGAATATTCAGTTGATGACTGCTCTTCTTTTGCTTTTTCCTCAACCTTTACCTTGACCATTTACAGTCCAGTTGTCACCCAAATCTTCCCTTTGTGAGATTCCTAACTAAATAGCAGCCTCTTCAGTTCCCATTTCTCACTGTACCTGCAGACTTCCTTCTCATGGGCAAGTCTTCTGCTATCTTGTAATGGTGAAATGACATGAGCTGCTTTTTCAAGTCATATGCTCACATTCTCAATCAAATATAGTATCAGACTTTCTCCTCTTCCTTGGCTTTAATTAACTAGACACTTTGTCAAAAATTCAAATTTTGGTGTAGGAGATTTTTTTTACTCCTATTTTATATTATAAATGATCATTCTCAGTTTCGTCTGTAATGATATTTCACATGTTCTGATAGAAACTGTGCTTAATTGCAGTTGCAATATGATATTCCCTTGAAATTAGAGAGTGGTGAGCATCTGTTTGCTCATCTTATAACTCTAAAAATGGAAGACAAATCAAACATCCGTGATAAATCATTAGCCATGAATCAGCCTTACATATTGTGAGAATGAGTGCTGTTTTCCCCTGGAGTTGCTGATCACTTCAAGGGCCTGAAATTTTACAAAAGGACTGTGTATCCATATTGCAGTCATTTAATCTGATTTTTCTTTGCCATTTCCTGCTTAGGAAGTTGGGTTCCATCTAACTGCACAGCTGGTTTGGCTTTAGAAACCTCACATTTTGACCCAAATAATCAAACTGGTTGGACAGCCAGGCAAATCCATGGGTTTCCACATAAAAATCTTCAGCATGTGCCCCAGTGATGTGAGGGAACCAACGTTTTTCTCTGAGTGTCTCATCAAATAACAGAAAGATAAGGAGCCTCTGGGAGCTGTTTAGGAGGAGACACTTTTAACAAGACTCACTCTAAATGTTCTAGTTTTCAGGAAACTATTATTTGGAAACAACTGAAACTTAAAGGACATCAGCAAGTTTCCACTTTTATGTTTTATTGGGAAGATTTGTTTTTAGTTCTGATTTCATCTCCCACCAAAAAGACATACTAGTTCTAAAACAGGAAGCTAAAGTAATCAGCAAGAGGGAAGACTTCCGAGGCGAGGATAAAATTCTTCCCACTCATAAATTAGAATGACTCAGTGCCAAAAATGGAGAAGGCAATGGCACCCCACTCCAGTACTCTTGCCTGGAAAATCCCATGGATGGAGGAGCCTGGTGGGCTTCCGTCTATGAGGTCGCACAGAGTCGGACATGACTGAAGCAACTTCACTTTCACTTTTCACTTTCATGCATTGGAGAGGGAAATGGCAACCCGCTCCACTGCTCTTGCCTGGAGGATCCCAGGGACGGGGGAGCCTGGTGGGCTGCCATCTATAGGGTCGCACAGAGTCAGACACGACTGAAGTGACTTAGCAGCAGCAGCAGCAGCAGCAGCCCCAAAAAAGTGAAAAGACTTAGTCTGTGAAATCACAAAGGTGAGCCTAGGATGAAAAGCTCCATTGACCACTCTGTGCTTGGCACAGCTCTGGGTGTTGGAGATACAACCAGAGAGACCAAAGTCCCTGCTTTCAGGGAGTTTACATCCTAGTGGAGCATGATAGATAGCAAAGCATGAAAGTATACTAGACAGTGACAAGAGCTAGGGAGAACAACAGAGTCGGGAGAGGGACTGGAATATTGGGTGTGTGTGTGGTCAGAGAAGACTCCACTGAGAATATGGCCTTTGAATAAAAATCTAAAACAAATGAGGGAGAGAATCACAAAGAAAGCTAGAGGAAGTGCATCCTAGGTGAAGGGAGCAGCAAGTGCGAAGGCCTCGAGGCAGGATCATGCCTGCAAAGTCAGAGGAGCAGCAGAGAGGCCAAGCTGGAGAAAGCAGGTTAGAGGAATAATCAAGGAGGCAGAAGCAAAAGAAATGAGGGAGACCCACAGGCGGTCAGGACAGGAGATTAGGTGATAGAGGCAGAGGACCAAAGACCTCACAGGTCACTGTGAGAATGCTGCTTAGGGAAGGGCACTCTTCCTGCTTTCTCAGTGTATACTCAAGCAAGGGAAAAATACACAGATGATGACGAAAAGTGAGATGACTATGAAAGGCAAGAGAGAACAGGGTGCTATGGAATCAGATTGCTGGATCCTAATCTACTGGATGGGTCTCTTCCGTGAGGAAAGGGTGGTTTATACTGAAACCAACAGGCTAAGTCGGAAGTAGATGGATGGAGCTGGTGATTCTCCGGGTGTGTAGAGGCTGAGCTGCAGCTGTTGCTTGGGGCACAGCAGCAGCTGTAGGAATAGAAAACCCTGAAGTGAACAGGTCAGGAACTGAGAAGGAATCTATTATGACGAGGCCAAAACGACAAACGCAACAGTGCTGCAGGCTGAAGCCCAGGAAGATGGGCAGTGGCAGGGGCGACTAAATTATAAGAAAAGCTTGGCTTTGACCTGAGCACCCTAGTGTTGTTGCCCAGTCATGGCTGACTCTTTGTGACCCTTTGGACTGTAGCCTGCCAGGCTTCTCTGTCCATGGGGATTCTCCAGGCACGAATATGGGAGTGGGTAGCCATTTCTTCCTCTAGGGGATCTTCCCAACCCAGGGATCGAACCCGAGTCCCCTGCATTTCTCCATTGAAGATAGATTCTTTATCTCTGAGCCCTCGGGAAAGCTGACAGCACTAGGGAACTATGGAATATTGTAAACAGGGAGATTACATGATTGAGCCTGTCTTTGGAAAGATGACTCTAGGTGAAGGATGGAGAGTGGAATGAGAGAAGGGAAATGGCACTCTACTGCAGGGGCACAGGGAGGAGGGGATGGGACTTTGCTAGTGATAGAAGGAATGGAGAGACAGCAGACACTTGAGAGACATTTATGGACTGGTATAGAATGTCCTGGTATAGGACTAGCTGGATGATTGGATGAGGCATTGCTGATGGTGAGATTTACAGTGGAGACAAGGATCAAAGATGTCCTTCAAGTTTCCGGCTCTGGCAATGTGATAGAGGGTGGTACCACTGACTGCAAAGAGAGGACAAAAGAGAAGGAGCAAAGTCACAGATGGATTTTAGTTTTCAGAACAGGCTATTCATGTAATCCAAAAGCACTTGCTGTATTTTTTCCTGTAACTCCTCTTCCTAACTGAAAATTTAAAGATGATCTAATGAGATTATTCCTTGAGTTATTTTGATTAATACTTTAGGAATATCATTTCAAGGTAGCATTTCCTACAGATCTTTCTGTGAATCTGTGTAGCTGTTAGGGACTTGGTTTCAGATGGAATCACAAAATGATGCAGGCTATAACATAGCTAAGCATGAGGCGCCATCTTCAGGACAGCTTATTAAAAAACCAAGGACACTGAAAGGAGAGCTTCTGTCCCGGACACTTTTCTAGGGAGTATGACTGACTCCATCTTGTTTGGCAATATAAAGCTTTTTTTTTTTTTCTACCAGCTCTGATTGTATGCCTAAATTCTTGTCTTCCTGAGAATTATAGTTCCTCTTAGGATCCAGGAAAGACAGTGGCCATTTCTCCTTTGAAATCATTCCAGTTTGAAAGTACCTGTGAGCTGGAGGATGAGCTTTATTGTGGTAAAGCCTGGAAAGGAAAATTAAGACAGAAACACATGCAGTTTTCCACCTCGGTGCCTAGATTTTCTGGGGCTTTTCCAACTTCATGTCAAGTGTTTATATTCTCCACTAGGTGCTTTATTAAATGTACAGCCAAGTGGAATTGAATTCTTATGCATTTGTAACAGTGACAGTGACAGCATAAATATAAAAATTAAAAAAAAGATTAGTCTTTGTATCCCAATTTTTTTTGGATAGGAAATGTAGTATCATAGACTTCTGTTATCTATACTTTAAAAAGAAAAGTAAATAAATCAATATTTTACCCATGGCTAAGCATCACTTCATGGGAAATAGATGGGGAAACAGTAGAAACAGTGTCAGACTTTATTTTTATGGGCTCCAAAATCACTGCAGATGGTGACTGCAGCCATGAAATTAAAAGACGCTTACTCCTTAGAAGAAAAGTTATGACCAACCTAGATAGTGTATTCAAAAGCAGAGACATTACTTTGCTGACTAAGATCCGTCTAGTCAAGGCTATGGTTTTTCAGTAGTCATGTATGGATGTGAGAGTTGGACTGTGAAGAAGGCTGAGCGCTGAAGAATTGATGCTTTTGAACTGTGGTGTTGGAGAAGACTCTTGAGAGTCCCTTGGACTGCAAGGAGATCCAACCAATCCATTCTGAAGGAGATCAACCCTGGGATTTCTTTGGAAGGAATAATGCTAAAGCTGAAGCTCCGGTACTTTGGCCACCTCGTGCGAAGAGTTGATTCTTTGGAAAAGACTCTGATGCTGGGAGGGATTGGGGGCAGGAGGAGAAGGGGACGACAGAGGATGAGATGGCTGGATGGCGTCACTGACTGGACGGACGTGAGTCTGAGTGAACTCCGGGATCTGGTGATGGACAGGGAGGCCTGGTGTACTGTGATTCATGGGGTAGCAAAGAGTCGGACACGACTGCGCGACTGAACTGAACTGAACTGAAGCATAATAATGGGCTTCACTGGTGGCTCAGATGTTAAAGAATCCACCTGCAATGCAGGAGAGCCGGGTTCAATCCCCGGGTTGGGAAGATCCCTGGAGAAGGGAATGGCCACCCTCTCCAGTATTCTTGCCTGGAGAATCCCCATGGACAGAGAACCCTGGTGGGCTACAGTCCATGGGGTCACATAGAGTCAGACATTACTGAAGTGACTAATACATAAGCACAATAAGGAGTAATAAAACAGCTTATAAGATGACTTTTTTATTATTTATTTTAATTTTTATTTTTTAGTTTGTTTTGCTTTACAATACTGTATTTGTTTTGCTATACATTGACATGAATCAGCTACGAGTGTACATGAACTCCCAATCCCGACCCCCACCTCCCCCCTCCCGCCCCACACCATCTCTCTGGATTATCCCCGTGCATCAGTCCCAAGCATCCTACATCCTTAAAATACCCTCAGCCTTTAATCATTCAATTTGGAGAAGCCCCACTCTCTCTTTTGGCAGGGTTTGGTCATGAAAACATGCATATACGTGTTTATCAGAATGTATCTGCCACCTTCACACACAGGATGTGCTGTTAACTGACACTGAGCATTTAGCACAGTCTTGCAAATAACTGGGAGATAAACAGCTTGGCCTCTATGTGGAGGCAAATGGTTTCTACCATCTTGTGGCACCCTGCTTGCAAATGGGCTTTCTTCCTAGACTGCTCTCATTAAAAATGCATGTCTTTCCATTACAGAATTGTGAGTCCCAAAGTTCCTGTTAGTCTTGAGATAACATATTAATCTAAATTCAATTTCTCGATATATGGGGGCCCAAGCCACCTCATTAGTGACAGGTTTGGATTTCTTGAGGTTCAAACTAGGCTTATGGGGGGAGGGGAAGGGTGGGCCATATAGAAATATATCTAATAACAGAATCTAATAGTGATTATGCATCTGCAGTGTGCTGAGTGTAGGGATGCGAGAGCTGGACTGTGAAGAAGGCTGAGCACCGAAGAACTGATGCTTTTGAACTGTGGTGCTGGAGAAGACTCCTGAGAGTCCCTTGGACTCTGCAAGGAGATCCAACCATTCCATCCTAGAGGAAATCAGTCCTGAATATTCATTGGAAGGACTGATGCTGAAGTTGAAACTCCAATTTTTTGGCCACTTCATGTGAAGAACTGACTCACTGGAAAAGACCCGGATGCTGGGAAAGATAGAAGGTGGGAGGAGAAGGGGACAACAGAGGATAAGGTGGCTGGATGGCATCACCGACTCAATGGACATGAGTTTGAGTAAACTCCGGGAGTTGGTGAAGGACAGCGAGGTCTGGCGTGCTGCAGTCCATGGAGCCGCAAAGAGTCGGACGCGACTGAGTGCCTGAACTGACTGACTGCTTTTATGTGGACTGTCTCATTTCATCCTCATAACCTATGGGTACTTTGGGGTACTCTTTAAATGAATGAGTACTTTCATTATCATCTATATTCTATAGATCAGGATACTGAACTTCTCTATTTAATTCTCTATTTAAAAATTCTCTATTTAAAATATTAATAATAGTCTGAGCAAGAAAATTCAGAAAGCAAAAGGGTGGGGATGGAGGGCAAGGAGTCCCAAGCATCCTACATCCTTAAAATACCCTCAGCCTTTAATCATTCAATTTGGAGAAGCCCCACTCTCTCTTTTGGCAGGGTTTGGTCATGAAAACATGCATATACGTGTTTATCAGAATGTATCTGCCACCTCACACACAGGATGTGCTGTTTAACTGACACTGAGCATTTAGCACAGTCTTGCAAATAACTGGGAGATAAACAGCTTGGCCTCTATGTGGAGGCAAATGGTTTCTACCATCTTGTGGCACCCTGCTTGCAAATGGGCTTTCTTCCTAGACTGCTCTCATTAAAAATGCATGTCTTTCCATTACAGAATTGTGAGTCCCAAAGTTCCTGTTAGTCTTGAGATAACATATTAATCTAAATTCAATTTCTCGATATATGGGGGCCCAAGCCACCTCATTAGTGACAGGTTTGGATTTCTTGAGGTTCAAACTAGGCTTATGGGGGGAGGGGAAGGGTGGGCCATATAGAAATATATCTAATAACAGAATCTAATAGTGATTATGCATCTGCAGTGTGCTGAGTGTAGGGATGCGAGAGCTGGACTGTGAAGAAGGCTGAGCACCGAAGAACTGATGCTTTTGAACTGTGGTGCTGGAGAAGACTCCTGAGAGTCCCTTGGACTCTGCAAGGAGATCCAACCATTCCATCCTAGAGGAAATCAGTCCTGAATATTCATTGGAAGGACTGATGCTGAAGTTGAAACTCCAATTTTTTGGCCACTTCATGTGAAGAACTGACTCACTGGAAAAGACCCGGATGCTGGGAAAGATAGAAGGTGGGAGGAGAAGGGGACAACAGAGGATAAGGTGGCTGGATGGCATCACCGACTCAATGGACATGAGTTTGAGTAAACTCCGGGAGTTGGTGAAGGACAGCGAGGTCTGGCGTGCTGCAGTCCATGGAGCCGCAAAGAGTCGGACGCGACTGAGTGCCTGAACTGACTGACTGCTTTTATGTGGACTGTCTCATTTCATCCTCATAACCTATGGGTACTTTGGGGTACTCTTTAAATGAATGAGTACTTTCATTATCATCTATATTCTATAGATCAGGATACTGAACTTCTCTATTTAATTCTCTATTTAAAAATTCTCTATTTAAAATATTAATAATAGTCTGAGCAAGAAAATTCAGAAAGCAAAAGGTGGGGATGGAGGGCAAGGGCAAAACCTGGAGTGATGCTTGGAGGTGCAGAAGTTCCTCTTCCTTTCTTGATGGTTCCAGAATCCTGGCACTGCCTGGGCAGGGCAGCCCAGAACCAAATACAGTCAGGTAGTGCCTTGAGGCTTCTGAGGGTGAGTCTGACAGGGATTGGGACTTGGAGAGATGAGAGGGTAGAGCAAGCAATTACTGTTGTCTTCTGTGCATTTTGTCCTAGGATCAAGGCTTTGAGACAAGAGCCACTCTCTCTGATAATAGAAACTACTGTGAGAAGTTAGTCATATACACTTAGCCCACTGAACAGGAGCAGAAATAAATAACATGCTTCACTCTGTGCAGTCAGGCGGCGTTGGAGCACAGCTCACGGCATGCGCATAGCTGAGGTCTGCTGAGAGCCCAGCGGGCAAGTCAGCGGTCAGCAGTGACCAGCGCAGCGGCACCAGCCAGCTACAGGGAGGACGAGCACGGGCCTAGTGCCTAAAGCCCTGCTTCTAGGCTGAACACGGCTACGCACTGTTTGACTTTAGGCAATTCATTTAGATCATTTGATCTTTAACTTGCTTAGCTGAGAAACAGCAGCAATAGCTACTGAATAGGATTGCTGGGATATCACAGAAACAACATGTGTGAAACACTGTATGCCACACTCCTACTGAGCGTCTTGTATGTGCTAGACAGTGGGAACAGCAAATCCCCAAGATACAATCCTTGCTCTCAAGGAATTCACAATTTAATGACATATGAATATTGGTTATCTTTAGTATCGTGAGCCTCCTTTCTGGTTATCCCTTTTACCTCATCAGGTGGATATTGTCTTAGTTTGGACAATGATATGAGAGCAAGAGGCTTATTGGGAAGTGCGATGAAACAGAGGAAAGCTATGGAAAGTGATGCAGGAGAGGAGAGGTGGCCAGCCCAGGGGGCCAGCCAGCACTGTGAGGCACGCTAGAAGATGCTTCCAAACACACAGCTCACCTAAGGAATGCGACCGCCAGAGTAATTTTATCTAACTTTTAACCATGTTAGTAGAAGACTCCTTTTACTGGGTGTTAATTCCTTGGCACCTGCCAGGGGTCCAGGCAGAATCTCTCACAACACTTTCAGAAAAAAAAGCTTGGACGCAGAAATGGAGATACTGGCTGTTGGAAGATGGTTGCAGCATCCTGAAGTCACAGAGCCAAAGATGTGTGCAGGTTCCTGACAGCATCTGCAAAACTTGGCCCATGGTGTCTGAGGGTGCCTGAGCGGGCTGTCTCTCCCCCAGCACCCAGAGCAAAACCAGGAGAGAGGACTCTTCCAACACTTAGCACTATGGAGGAAAGGGAGGAGAAGGCTAAAGGTTTGCTAACACTTTCTAAAGGGTCATGAACTCTTGAACTATTGTGCTTTTTCAGAAATTTGGCAGAGCTGTGTAGGTCAACAGAATAACTGCTCCGCTGTTGAACTTTATGTGATGGTGGGAATATTCTACAGCTGTGCTTTTCAGCGCACTAACCAACAGTCCCCTGTGGGCTGTTGAGCACTTGCACGTGACGGAACTACATTTCTACTTTTATTTAAATCACTTTGAATAGTCTCATGTGGTTAGCGGCCACCATATTAGACAACATAACTTTACAGCAGTTAAATTATGTTATTCATAAGAAACTTGTCAAAAATCATCCTTTTCTTCATTAAGGACAAGGGTATCAATGATGTCAAATGACTGACTATTAAAATCAACATTAAGCTGGAACTGAGTACAACTGAATATTATACCAACTTAATAGAAACTTCTGGGGAATGGGAATAAGTGTGATGTCTTATCAGTGTTTGTTAGAAAAATGTATTATACGAAGTTTAGTGGTCAAGTTTCTAACGTTTGACACTGCAGTACAGAGAGAAGGTGTGGGGCGGGAGAGGGGAGGTGGGGGTCAGGATTGGGAGTTCATGTACACTCGTGGCTGATTCATGTCAATGTATAGCAAAACGAATACAGTGTTGTAAAGCAAAACAAACTAAAAAATAAAAATTAATTAAAAAAAAAAGAATAATAGCATACACCGAAGCTTTAGTACACAGGATGATTTTAAATGACGATGGGACTAAAGTTGGTAGAAAAGCAAGATATTTGGGGGTATATGATTTTTCTTTATGGTTTTGTCATACATATGCTGCTGCTGCTGCTGCTAAGTCGCTTCAGTCGTGTCCGACTCTGTGCGATCCCTTAGACAGTAGCCCACCAGGCTCCTCTGTCCCCGGGATTCTCCAGGCAAGGATACTGGAGTGGGTTGCCATTTCCTTCTCCAGTGCAGGAAAGTGAAAAGTGAAAGTGAAGTCGCTCAGCCGTGTCCGACTCTTAGCGACCCCATGGACTGTAGGTAGGCTCCTCAGTCCATGGGATTTTCCAGGCAAGCGTACTGGAATGGGGTGCCATTGCTAGTTTTCATTAATTATACCTATCATTGTTTATATTTCTATAAGCATTTATGGGCTCACAGTCAATATAATGCACTTTACAGAATTAACTGATATATCCTCCAAGTCAGATTAATCACTATCTCTTTTGCCTGTGTTTTAACTCTTTAAAAGTTTGTAATGATTGGTTTTGTACATAATCAATAGCTTCCAGAATCATCGTTCTTGTTGTTCCCGGCAGTGTTTCTGCTTTAATATGTGTTCTGCAGTGTGACTCAGCTCCTATGTAACTGAGGTTGAGGAATGACGTTAGCTTGGAGGTCATATTGGTTCACTTGTGATCTTTCCCCAGCATGTCCATGCTTTATACCGCTGTGTAACAGCAGCTGAGTGCAAAGTACACTGAGACAGCTGGACGACTTGGGCTAGGCCGCCCTTGCCACTCACCCCGCCCTCTATCCTCCTGGCGCCATCTGGCCTCCTGCTCCCCCAGAGGTGCTCCTGGCGTGCTCCTCCCTGACCTTTGTGCTCCTGGCCCTCATCTCTATTACTCAGCAGCCCCAGCTCTTCTATAAGCTCCTTTAGATGCTGTTGCCATTTTATGTGTTTTTCTAATGCAAGGACCTATTTATAAGATAGTACTTCTTTATTAGTATATAATAATTTGTAAAGCTGTGCTGTATTTTTATTAGAAATACCATTCTGTTAGCTAACCATTGTAAAGTTTTGTATATTTTGAGTAGAAATTGCTTGTTTTGAGTGGCATGATTCTGATAATAATTTCCCTATAAGCCCTATTATGTTTTGTTTTTGAAAACGAAGACAATAAATGTCATGACACTGTAGGCCTTCAAACCATTCAAGCACCAATTTTACCAATGAATCATCACAATTGAGCCTAGGGATTTAACTTTACCCAGCAAAATTAGTTAGTTTAAAAGAGAAAGGCTATAATCAAAGAATCTAATTTTATAAACCATGCATTTCAAACTGACATTTTAAAATCTTAAGTTTAAAAAAAATTTTTTAAGTTTTTTTGTTTACAACCAATAGCCTGAAATCACAAATTTTATGTATACTATTATGTACATAAAAATCTTGATATTAATTGGAACTGGCCTGGCCCTAATGAAGAGGAAGCTTCATAAGCCAAGTAGCATAAATATATGTGTGTGTGTGTGTGTGTTACACACACACACACATATATATATACACACACACTCCCTATTATGTTCAGTGTGTGATTTTGCAGATTTGAATAACCTTTTCTTTTTTCACAGATATACATGTTGCATTAAGGAAAAAGCACCTGTACATTGATTTTACAATTGAATGAGAAAATACCTGCAATAATAAACCCATGAAGAGATCTGGACCCCAAATCACTTCCAGAATGATAAGCTGGTTTGGAAGTGAATATCTGCATATGAGCAGTGTTCCAAGAAATATACACTGCTGATTTATTTATATCATGGATTTTGCTAAACTGATTATAAATGATGATAACTTTGTGACAATCACTGGTCACACACAAGTCCTGGGTGCCAGAAATGATAGTAAAGGTGATTATCTGATCTTCCAAAGACCTAGAAAAGCATGATCAAAAACAAAGTAAAGCATAGATTTTGGCTGAATAGCCAGACTGAAAATGAAGTTCCATATCTATATTAGAAAGAGACAAGTACATTAACCTACATAATCATATACTTAATTTCTTTGAGAGTCTAGTGTGATGCTCTTCAGGGCCTAAAAAGCTTGAAAAACATGGCACACTACTTTCTAGCCTCATCTCTTTTCTTACCCAGTATAATGCCCCTTAGAATATTTCTAGGAAAAGGGTTCATAAGTGTCATGTCTGTATTCTAGAGCTACACTGCTTCTTCCCTTGATAAAAGAGGCCAGCTAGCAAGTGAAACTCATGGAGAAGTTGTTCCCTGTTGTGTGTTTGTAGAAACAGTATAAAGATCAATTCATATACACTCACCCCAGCTTAGTGCCCTTGAAGTATTTCTCAAAGAAAGCTATAATAAATTACATCTCTTAAAATATGTGCATTCTATTTACTATATATATATATATATATATATATAGCATGTCTTCTTTATCCATTCACCTGTTGATGGACATTTAGGTTGCTTCCATTTACTTCCATATATATATATATATATATATATATATAATGGAATATTAGCCATAAAAAAGAATTTTCAGCAACATGGATGGACCTAGAGATTATTGCATGAAGTGAAGTCAAAGACAAATGTCATACGATATCACTTACATGTGGAATTGAAAAAAAATATGAATAAATTTTGCTGCAAAATGGAAACAGATTCACAAGCATAGAAAAGAAACTTATAGTTACCAAAGGGGAAAGCAGTGGGGTGGCAGGGAGAGGGACAAATTAGAATTGGGGATTAGCAGATATATATTACTATATCTAAAATAGATAACACAGTCTTACTGTGTAGCACAGGAGACTATATTGAATATCTTGTAAAAACCTATAATGGAAAATAATTTGAAAAAGAATAGATATATGGGTTTGTATAACTGATTCACTTTGCTGTACACCTGAAATGTTATAAATCTACTACTTCAATTAAAAAAAAAACTCAGATTCAGTAACTTTGAGGAATTAGTTAAAAATAAAATATACAATAAAAACAAATACTTCCTCAAAAATATATATGCATTTGTGTGCATGCTAAGACACTTCAGTTGTATCCAACTCTTTGTGACCCCATGGACTGTAGCCTGCCAGACTCCTCTGTCCATGAAATTCTCCAGGCAAGAATACTGGAGTGGGTAGCCATTCCCTTCTCCAGGGGATCGTCCCGACCCAGGGATCAAACCCAGGTCTCCTGCACTGCAGGCCAATTCTCTACTGTCTGAGCCACTAGGGAAGCCCATATAAGCACTGAGTTGAGCTACAACCCTTTTCAATGCTTCCATCAAGTTTGGGGTTTCTCACTGCCAGCGAAACTCAGGAGTGCTGTCCAGCGACAAAGAGGAGAGTCCGTGACACTCACAGCTTAATACAAAACGTTTTCCAGGTTGGCCTCCACTGTTCAGGTGTTGACTGTTCAGGGGCCTCCTGCAAACCAGGTGTCTGGAGACTGGGCTCCATGTTACTGTATTGTTGGGAAGGCAGGCTCTGGTGCCAGATTCTCTGGGTTCAGAGTTGAGTGATATTACTTCCTTACTGTGTGACCTTGGTAGGCTACCCGGTATCTTGACTTCAATTTTCTCATTTTTAAAAGTAGGGATAAAATAATTCCAATCACACAGGGTTACTGGAAGGATTAAATGTAGTATATGTAAAGTAATCAGCATACTGCTTGGCACAGTATAATTGGCTAGAGCATGTTAGCCTTCATGCTGATGTTTTTTGAGTGGGCTTCATTTCTAAATTATAAGGAAGTATATCACCATGAAATAGTTAACAGTGCCAGGAGGCTTCTAGCTGAAAAAGCATGGAATGCATTCAGCACTGGAGAATGGAGTTAACGGGTCACACAGAAAAGAGCTCATGATCAGAATGGGTTGGCTGCTTCTCCTTCTCTGAAGCACAGTGTCTGTCCCTACAGACAAGAGGATGTTACACCCTATTGAATAAGAATTTTTATAAAAGTGTATGTGGGAAATAATGCAACTAATTTTTACAGGCTAATGGCTAATATGGGGCTTTCGTCATAGCTCAGTTGGTAAAGAATCTGCTGCAATGCCGGAGACCCGGGTTTGATTCCTGGGTTGGGAAGATCCCCTGGAGAAGGAAATAGCAACCCACTCCAGTATTCCCACCTGGAGAATCCCATGGACAGAGGAGCCTGGCGGGCTACAGTCCATGGGGTCGCAAAGAGTCAGACACGATTAGCGACTAAACCACCGCCACCAACGGCTAATATGCAAGCTGGGGCTTTTGGTCTATCTCATCAACACATGCTTTTATATTCTTTTCTCCATAACTTATTTCTGTACACGTTCATGTACACTGTAAAATGACTTGGTGTCTCTGACCACATGTTGAGGAGCCATGGAGGTCACAATCAGAAGAGTACAGGTTCTAGCTTCATATCGTCTGTCCCTCCCATAAACCAGCTGTATGACTTTGGCACCTTGCCAAGTGCCGCAGGTGCTGGTTTTTCCTGCACAATGGAGGTCATAACCATACCTACTGGGTAGTTCTATTAAAAGGACGTTACAATTTAACAACATAAAATACTTATATAGTGTTTTGTGTGTACAATGGGGCTTCCCAAGTAAAGAATCTGCCTGCTAATGCAGGAGACTCGAGGGATATGAGTTCAATCCCTGGGTTGGGAAGATTCCCTGGAGAAGGAAATGACAACCCATTCTAGTATTTCTTGCTTGGGAAATCCCATGGACAGAGGAGCCTGGCAGGCTACAGTCCACAGGATCACAAAGCATCAGATACAACTGAACACACACACAAATCATGGCTGTTACTTAAATTTTAAATTTAGTTTTAACCATTTAAGAATAATCCACCATTGGGACTTCCCTGGTGGTCCAGTGGCTAAAACTCTACACTCCTGATGCAGGGGGCCTGAGTCTGATCCCTGATCAGGGGACTAGATCCCACATGCTGCAATTAAAGATCCCACGTGCTGCAGTTAAGACCTGGTGCAGTCAAATAAATAAATATTTTTTTAAAAATGAATAATCCACCATTTTCCAGGAAAGTAAGCATCACCTACATCCAGAGACCCTGTTATAATGAAAAAGAATGGAGATTGGAATAAAAATGGAGAGGAAAGGCAATGTCTCTATCTCCATTCAGTTGGGGAAAGCTTACAGGAAAGAATCTTTGCAGCTCTTAAGGAGACAAGGTACAGAACTTCATGGTCTTAGGGGAGATGAAGTAGAGAGAGAATAATGCATGATTGAGGAGGGAGATAATGAATAAAATGTGATTAGGTTTACTTTTGTGAAAAAGAAGGCTGGATAGTGGAGAGAGTGAAAAATGGATGACGCAGGGCTATAACAAGAATACCATTAAAGCTATTAGTTAAGATAACAGTACCAGCTATCATACAAAAATGCTGAACTATCAGTGGCTTAACATAAAAAAAGTGTTTCTAGTTCATGAAAGTGTTGCTTTCAACGTTCCAGCAAATTTGGAAAACTCAGTAGTGGCCACAGGACTGGAAAAGTTCAGTTTGCATTCCAATTCCAATGAAAGGCAATGCCAAAGAATGCTCAAACTACCACACAATTAAGCTTATTTCACATGCTAACAAGGTAATGCTCAAAATCCTTCAAGCCCGGCTTCAACAGTATGTGAACCAAGAACTTCTGGATGTTCAAGCTGCATTTAGATAAGGCAGAGGAACCAGAGATCAAATTGCCAACATCCACTGGATCATAGAAAAAGCAAGGAAATTCCAGAAAAACATCTACCTGTGCGTCATTGACTACACTAAAGCCTGACTGTGTGGATCACAACAAACTGGAAAATTCTTAAGAGATGGGAATACCAGACCAGCTTACCTGCCTCCTGAGAAACCTGTATCCTGTTCAGGAAGCAATAGTTAGAACTAGACATGGAACAAGGGACTGGTTCAAAATTGGGAAAGGAGTACATCAAGGCTGTATATTGTCACCCTGCTTATTTAACTTATATGCAGAGTACATCATGTGAAATGTTGGGCTGAATGAAGCACAAGCTGGAATCAAGATTTCAGGAAGAAATATCAATAACCCCAGATATGCAGATGACACCACCCTTATGGCAGAAAGGAAGAGGAACTAAAGAACCTCTTGATGAAGGTGAAAGAGGAGGATGAAAAAGCTGGCTTAAAACTCAGTATTCAGAAAACTAAGATTATGGCATCTGGTCCCATCACTTCATGGCAAATAGATGGGGGAGAAAATGGAAACAGTGCTAGACTTGATTTTCCTGGGCTCCAAAATCACTGCAGACAGTAACTGTAGCCATGAAATTCAGACCCTTGCTCCTTGGAATAAAAGCTATGACAAACCTAGACAGCATATTAAAAAGCAGAGACATCACTTTGCTAACAAAGGGTCAGTCTAGTCAAAGCTATGGTTTTTCCAGTAGTCAAGTATGGATGTGAGAGTTGGACCATAAAGGCTGAACGCCGAAGAATTGATGCCTTTGAATTGTGCCAGAGAAGACTCTTGAGAATTCCGTAGACTGCAAGGAGATCAAACCAGTCAGCCCTAAAGGAAATCAACCCTGAATATTCACTGAAAGGACTGATGCTGAATCTGAAGCTCCAATACTTTGGACACTGGATGTGAAGAGGCAACTCACTGGAAAAGTCTCTGATGCTGGGAAAGATTGAGGGCAGGAGGAGAAGAGGGAGACAGAGGATGAGATAGTTGGATGCCATCACTGACTCAATGGATATGAGCTTGAACAAATTATGGGAGATAATGAAGGACAGGGAAGCCTGAGTTGCAAAGATTTGGACACCACTAAGCAACTGAACAACTTCATGTTACAATCCAGCAAAGTAGTTCCTGGTTGGGTAGCACTCCTGTAGTGCTGTTTTGGGATCCAATCCCCTTCCATCTGTGAATCCACTATCTTTAACACATGGATCCCAAGGGTCACCCTGTGGGAACCTGGTCCAACCAACTGGAAGGGGAAATCATGTGGAATATTGGAGGTGGGAGCTTTTTACAGGCCAGGCTTAGAAGCAATGCTTATTTGGCCAACATTTCACTAGTCAGAATTCAGTCTCAGGGCTAAGTGAAAATCTTAGTCCCTTAGTCATATCCAGCTCTTTGTCACCTTTGGACTATAGCCTGCCAGGCTCCTCTGTCCATGGAATTCTTCAGGCAAGAATACTGGAGTGGGCTGCCATGCCCTTCTCCAGGGGATCTTCCTGACCCTGGGGTTGAACCCTAGTCTCCTGCATTGCAGGCAGATTCTTTACCATCTGAGTCACCAGGGAAAGCCCCTAACTGTATGTTCAAGAGAAGGGATATACATAGACTTTGAAATGCATCACAGCCTGTGCCTCAGACACATTTATGCAAAATGACCACATCACTATTATTAATACAAATCAATACAAGTTCATAACCTACCTGGGAACAAGAAAAAACTGAATTGTCCCTGGAGATTCAGGGACAAATGAAATCAATCTATCTCATGACTCAGATCTATGGATAAATTTTTATGCAGATCAAAACCATCTTCTCCAGAAATCCTTTCCATTATTACATTATAAGAACAGTAGCCAGTACTGAGTCCTTAAATTGTGTGGTACTATAGTAACGGCTGTATGTATGTTATCCAATGTATTTCCCTTTTACAAACTACTGTGAAGTAGGAACGATCATTTCCATATCATATATTAAGAAACTGAATCTCAAGAAAGGTCCTGACTTGCCTAAGATCACAAAGATCGTAAGTGCTGGGGTAGAGGTTCAAACTTAGGTTTTAGTGCTAAAGCTGTAAGACTCTCTGCCTATGACTTTTCATTTCTCCTTAATTCAGAATTCCTTGCATGTACTCATTCTGTGCTATCATATGACTCTCTGCAACTTTGGTGTGTATTTTGATTTGTAAGTTTTTATCAGTTAAATATTTCTGGTTAAGAAATATCTCCTCTCTCTCAGGTAGAAGTTTACATTGGTCAATTGACTAAGTGTAGAGAAATCACTGGAGAAGGCAATGGCAACCCACTCCAGTGTGTTCTTGCCTGGAGGATCCCAGGGACAGCGGAGCCTGGTGGGCTGCCGTCTATGGGGTCACACAGAGTCGGACACGACTGAATCGACTTAGCAGCAGCAGCAGCAGCTTAAGATGCCTGAGGGCTTGTGATCTGTGGTAAGTTTTCCACCTTGCTTTTTCTCCCATGTAAATTGTATAGGTTATGATTTCTCTGCTGCTGCTGCTAAGTCACTTCAGTTGTGTCGACTCTGTGCGACCCCATAGACGGCAGCCCACCAGGCTCCGCCGTCCCTGGGATTCTCCAGGCAAGAACACTGGAGTGGGTTGCCATTTCCTTCTCCAATGCAGGAAAGTGAAAAGTGAAAGGGAAGTCGCTCAGTCGTGTCCGACTCTTCGCAACCCCATGGACTGCAGCCCACCAGGCTCCTCCCTCCATGGGATTTTCCAGGCAAGAGGACTGGAGTGGGGTGCCATCGCCTTCTCCGCATCTTAAGCTGCTCATAGCGAAATTCGGTAATTCTTTCTAACCATTTTCTTCCCAGAGGGGCTTTGGCAATTTACTGGCATATCTTTATCACTAAGTTCTCTACTTCTGTGCTCACCTGTTTTCATGCTTATCCACCTGTCTGAGCTGAAATATGGAGCCTTTCTGCTGATTTGTGTCACAAAGCCTTGACAAATGGTACCTTTGGGATCTAGGGAAAATGATGATTTAATGCTGTTCAACAGATTTAAATTATACAAAAAGATTCTGCTAAAATAAGACCTCAGTATGTTATTTTTTGGCTATCTCTTAAAAGAAGATGAAATTACCCAAGGCATACATGCCTAGGCATACGGAGGCATACAGGTGCTCGAGGTCTCATCCTAGGCATAGAGAGGGGCGCCACGACATATGCGTTCACTACTTTAGAAGAGGTTTTTGCTAGCTAAGGTGCATGTGTACATGTACGCATGCCTGTCCAAGCCAATAAACAAGATGAAAAATAAAAGATAAAACTGTACAAACATAAAAGAATGAGACTGAATAGAAATCAGCTATTAGGTGATCTTATCAGTAAAACACCAGGATGGCTCCCGAGAAGGTGAAATAGCTCAGTTAAATTTACCTTGCTTTTCTTTTTATTAAATACTCTGAAACGGACACTCGTATATGTTTCTGTACTAAAAGTAACATTTTCCCCTTCCATTCAGGCCTCTTTCTCTGCCAAGCTCCCTGTAAGTAGAAAATGACAACAAATTTATGAAGGTTTCATCCAAAAGCAGAGGCCTTGGGCGTATTGTTGGAAAGATAAAGACTGTTCATTGGGGAGTTCTCTGTTCCTTTATTACCTGAGAAAAGATGGAGTAGTAATTGACATGTGGTTCTTGACAGATGTTGACAAGGGAAAAACATGTAACTGAGTCCCTTGGAGTTTCTGCAAAGGATGATTATGATGCTTGTCTCCATGTTCCATACCCTCAAGGGCACAATCAAATTTCCCCCCTTACCCTAAGTGCCACGCAGACATCCATGCAGATGTCCTAGGATGATATCAGCATCTGGCCAAAGAATAGCATTCTCTCATCTCCCATCAAAAGCATTCACAACAGAGACCACTGAACATGAAGTGAGTGCTGTGATACATTCTATTGTTAATCTGTCTTGAAATAGACTGATGGCTGTGGAGAAAGAATTCACCAAAAATATTTCCTTTTTAACAATCAGAGCTTGTACATGGGCAGGCACCACAACAGTAAACAATTCATGCTCCAAAATTGTATTTGATAAAATAATGGGATATTAGAAGCATTAGCAAATATGCTATTAGAATAGCACTGTGTAGGAATTAGATTTAGAAAGGAAATATTTTCTCTGTATTCGCCAAACATCCAGATGAAAAGTTGTGCAGATGTTCCATAGGTCCAGATGTTATGGAGAGAAGATATTTGGCAACAAACGAAACTTTTTTTGCATCCATATGTTTCATCCTAGTTTCTTTTTGTATAGAATTGTAGAACAAAGAAAATTACAAGCATATTTTAGTTTTTAAAAATAAAGCAGAGCAAAATCTAAGAATACCATGTTTGTTTTTTTAAAGTATGTCTACAGTAGTAAACTGAAAATTCCTAAGGATTTTAATGAAAGAGAATTGTTCATGATAAGCAAAATACCACACTGATCTGATTTCAGTATACCTGCATTCTTTTCTCACATTATATTACTTCGTAAAGAGTATGACTAAATAATAATTTGAGATTTGTTTTCCCCTTATATTTTCCAGTCCTTCCCATATGTTTAGTCCAGCAATAGTCTTAGTATCTGTGGGTTGTAAGCAGAGAGGAGTACATAGCAAAGTGAAAAGCACAAATAGCCTTAACCTTTCTTAAATTTGGTTTCCAAAAGCTTTAACCTCAAAGAAAGGGGCCCAGTTAATACACAGAAAATATACATGCTCTTTCTTTCATACTAGTTTGTGAACTGATACACACACTGAAATTGAATGGCGCACTTAGACACTATGCTATTAAGACTCAATCAGTCAGCTTAGGTGGACTTAGGTGGGCTCTAAGAATAATCAAGTGCTTTTGCAGCAAAAAAATGAATATTTATTTCTCTTTCACAAGCTATGTCTGCAATGAGTTCTCTACACTGGATATCTAAGCCGAAGGAGAAGCCTCTATGTGAAACACTGGCTTTTTCAAGTTAAATGAGGATAGCAATGGTGGGCCATATGACGGTTCTTAAAGTTTCTTCCTGGAAATGGCTTACATCATTTCTAATAACATATCATTGGACAAAGCAAATCATGTGGCCAAGACAGATGTCTTTGGTTAGGGAATACAATCCTGTCACTCAGAGGGGCTTGACTGGAAAGACCCACCAGGGAGGGACAGTAAATATTTTTACCTCAATACAACTTACCATGATTATCATTATAAGCATCCATTATGAGCTTAATTGTGTTGGTCACTGGGTTAGATATATGTCAAAATAATTATTCATTTTGGGTATTTTCCCTTTGAAAGACTCAGTTCAGGCACTCAGTCATGTCCAACTCTTTGCCACCCCATGAACTGCAGCACGCCAGGCCTCCCTGTCCGTCACCATCTCCCAGAGTTCATTCAAACTCACGTCCATTGAGTTGGTGATGCCATCCAGCCATCTCATTCTCTGTCGTCCCCTTCTCCTCCTGCCCCCAGTCCCTCCCAGCATCAGAG
>SJXQ01000409.1:0-10756 GCA_006408695.1 Aepyceros melampus | reverse complement strand
CTTCGGTGCTCAGCCTTCCTCACAGTCCAACTCGCACATCCATACATGACCACAGGAAAAACCATAGCCTTGACTAGACAGTCAGGGTCTCAATAATCTGTCTGTGAACTCTAGATTTTGTTAACTTTCTTAAGATTAACAAGTTAAACATGTTTCTTATCGATTCCATTATGTAGGTTAAAGGTTTCAAATAAAGACCTCTACTGCAGAAGAGAAAGGAATAACATCCCAAGAGAAATAAATTTGGGAGCTGATCGGCTGTTACAGTCTGGGAAGGCAATCTATCAAAGAACAAAGAACAGGTCAATCTAAGATAGTAATCTAATAAAAATCTGCAAAGTCAGAAAAAGCTGCATGAGGAAGTTAAAATGAGATCTCATCAGTTCAGTTCAGTTCGGTCGCTTAGTCATGTCGGACTCCGCCACCCCATGAACTGCAGCATGCCAGGCCCCCCTGTCCATCCCCAATTCCCGGAGTTCACTCAGACTCATGTCCATCGAGTCGGTGATGCCATCCAGCCATCTCATACTCTGTCGTCCCCTTTTCTGCCTGCCCCCAATCCCTCCCAGCATCACAGTCGTTTCCAAGGCGTTAGATCTTTGCATGAGGTGGCCAAAGTACTGAAGTTTCAGCTTCAGCATCATTCCTTCCAAAGAAATCCCGGCACTGATCTCCTTCAGAATGGACCGGTTGGATCTCTTTGCAGTCCAAGGGACTCTCAAGAGTCTTCCCCAACAGCATAGTTCAAAAGCATCAATTCTTCAGCACTCAGCCTTCTTGTCAGTCCAACTCTCACATCCATACATGACCACTGGAAAAACCATAGCCTTGACTAGACGGACCTTTGTTGGCAAAGTAATTTCTCTTGTTTTTAATATGCTATCAAGGTCAGTCCAAACTCAAGGTCGGTCCAAACTTTCCTTCCAAGGAGTCAGCGTCTTTCAATTTCATGGCTGCAATCACCACCTGAAGTGATCTCATAGGCATTAACAAAAATGAAAAAGCAAGGGAAGCCAAAGAATGCATAGGCACAGATGGTGAGATCAAGAATAACAGAGCACAGACTGAAAGGTCAGTGTGATTGAAGAACAGAGTTAAAGGAAGAATGTGAAGCTTGAGAATAAGGTAGAATCCAGAGTCCTCAGTGGCTCTCCTCAAGATCGTGGCTTCTGTCACACGGCTTGCTGGTGAGTGTAGCAAGGTAGACAGTGTGCGAGATACATACGTGGATGCTAGGGAAGGGATAGGAGACCACTGAGTCATCTGCAGTTGAGAAACCCACACATTTGGGGCCAAGGGGGTGGCAATAAAGACAGTGGTACGTGGCTGAATCTTTATGCATGATAAGGAGTAAATTTAAACATAATTGACATAGGGATAGAGTGAAGTGGGTTAGAAAAGGGAGTGGTCAAGAATAAATAATAGTGTGAATCACAGAATGAGGGAATTTGTATTGTTGTTCAGTCAGTAAGTCATACCCAAATCTTTGGAATCCCTTGGGCTCTAGCCTGCCAGACTTCCTTTCCCTGTCTCCCAGAATTTCTTCAGATTCGTGTCCATGGGGTTGATGATGTTATCTAACCATCTCATCCTCTACTGACCACGTCTCCTTTTACCTTCAATCTTTCCCAGCATCAGGGTATTTTCGAGTGAGTCAGCTCTTTGTATGAGGGGGCAAAAGGAAGAAAGAACACTGAAAGACAGCTAAGTTTTACAATGAGAGGTCCTGAAACTGTTTAGGATACAGGTGCAGAAAACACTTTTGACAAAATTCAACACCTGTTTATGATGGGTGTACTGGAAAACCTGGACAGGCAGTGGAATCAGAGGGAAGCTTCATCAGTCTTCCTAATACAGACTGCCACATATGGATAAATTCACCATAAACATGATTCCCAATGGTAAGAAAGCAATGGTGAGAGCACGTCTCCTAAGGTTATCAATAAGCCAAAGGTGCCCACTCACACCATCGTTATTCAGTATAGTCTTGGGGCTCCAAATGACAGCCATATGAGGAGAAGAAAACCATTTTCAAACAAAGTGGAAAGAAGAGGTAAAACTGTCACTATTTGCACATGACATGATAGTATGCCCAGAGAATCCAAAGATGCCACTGGGAAATGACTAGAACTAACCAAGGACTTTAGGGAGGTTTCTGGATATGAAATTCTAATCAAGGACTTTAGGGACGTTTCTGGATGTGAAATTAACAGAAAGTTTGCTTTCCTATGAAATAAAAACAACAAATCAAAAATAGAAGCTAGGGAAGCAGTTCCATTCACCATGGCATCAAGAAGAGCAGAATCTCTGGGAATAAACGTACTTAGGCTGGGAAGAGGCTGGTGCACAGAAAATAATAAGGCACAGATGAAACAAAGGTGACACAAAGAGATGGAGAGAGACACCATTCTCCAAGCAAGTGAACACTACAAAATGCAGTTTATAGATTCAGTGCCAGTCCTATGAAAGTACCCATGGCATTTTTCACAGATAATAGAAAAAAATGTGTTTTTACAACTTGTGTGGAAAGAGAGGACCTTAAAGAACAATGCTGTCTTGAGAGAGAAAAAGAAGAGATGGAGGATTCCGACTCCCTGACTTCAGTCTCTACTACAGAGCTATGGTAATCAGTGCAGCATGGAACTGACACAGAAATAGGAATATGGACCAGTGGAACGTGATAGAAAACCCAGAGATAAATTCATGCCCAAGTGGTCCCTTAATGTATGACGAAGGAGGCAGGAATGTGCAAAAGAGAAAAGATAATCTCTTTTATGAGTGATGCTGGGAAATCTTGACAGCTAAAGGTAAAAGAATGAAATTAGGTCACTCCCTTCCAGTTGGCCAGTGGCCAAGTCGTTTCTGAAACTTCGTGAAGCTGTGGAAGGCAGCACGCCAGGTCTCCCTGTCCTCCACCAACTCCCAGAGTCTGCCAGGTTCATAGCCACTGCCTCGGTGACACCATCCAACCTTCTCATCCTTGTCTCTGGCTTCTCATTCTGCCTTCAGTCTCTCCCAACACCCGAGTCTTTTCCAGCGAGTTGGCTCTTCACACCAGGTGGGCAAGTATTAGAGCTTCAGCTTCAGCAGCAGTCCTTCCAATGCGTATTCAGGGTTGATTTTCTTGAAGATTGACTGGTTTGGTCTCCTTGCTGTCCAGGGGACTCTCAAGAGTCTTCTCCAGCCCCACAGTTCAGAAAGCATCAGTTCTTTGGTGTTCTGCCTGCTTTATGGTCAGTCTCTCACAACCATATGTGACCACTAGAAAGACCATAGCCTCTATTATATGGGCCTTTGTCAGCAAAGTGATAGCTTTGCTCGTTTACACACTGTCTAGGTTTGTCATAGTTTTCCTGCCAATGGTCATTTGTTCTCTAACATCTTGGCTGCAGTCCCCACCTGCAGCACTTTGAGAGCCCAGGAAGAGGAAATCTGGTACACCTTTCCCTTCCCCCCCACCCCCGTTCTGTTGGCCATGAAGGGATGGCATCGGGTATTGTGATATGGGTTTGTGTGTGTGTGTGTGTGTGTGTGTGTGTGTGTGTGTGTGTGTGTGTGTGTGTGTGTGTGTGTGTGTGTGTGTTTAATGAGTTTTATGCCTGCTTCTGCACTGTCCTCTTTTACCCTCATCAACAGGTACTTTAGTCCCTCTTTGTCTTCTATCATTAGAGTGGTATTCATATGTATATGTTAGGTGGTTGGCATTTCTCCCAGCAATCATGATTCCAGGTGTAACTCATTCAGCCTTTCTCATGATGTGTTCTGCACTTAAGTTAAATAAGTAAGGTGAGAATCGACAGCCTTGTCAACTTTTCTCAATCCTGAACCAGTCAGTTGTCCCATAGGTGGTTCTAATTGTTGCTTCTTGACCTGCTTACAGATCTCTGAGGATCCAAGTAAAGATGGTCCTGGATTCCCACCTCTTGAAGAGTTTTCCACATTTTGTTATTCTCCACATAACCAAAGACTTTATCAAGTGGTCAGTGAAGAGGAGATAGAGGTTTCTCTGGAATTAATTTGTTATTTCTGTGATCCAGAAAACGGTGAGCACTTGAGCTCTGGTTCCTCTGATGTTTCTAAACCTACCTGAACAGGTGGCATTTCTCAGTTCATGTAAAGCTGAAGCCTAGCATGAAGGATTTTGAGCAAAACTTTAGGAGCATGGTAGACAAGCACAATTGTGTGGTGGTTTCAACAGGTTCTTTAGTCCTGCCCTTCCTGGGAAGTGGGAAAGGATGGATCTTTTCCAGGCCAGACTTGCTGATGTCTTGAGTGCAGCACCACCATGATACCACTGTCTCTTAGGATTTTAAGTAGCTCTGCTGGAATTCCATCACCTCCCTTGATTTCACATTTTGGAATGGCTGGCTCTCATTCCCTGCTGACCAGGGGTGCTGGCTCTGGGTGAAGGATCACACCATCGAGCTTATCTGGGTCATTTATCTGCATGTTGCTCATCCCAATCAATTTTAGTTCCTTTAAACCTAAGGTGTTGAGGTTTACTCTTGCTCTCTCCTGTTGACCCCATCCAACTTAGCTTGATTCACGAACCTGTGATTCCAGGTTCCTCTATGGTACCATTCTTTACAGCATCAGATCTTTACTTTGGTTTTCAGACACATCGCTACTGGAGCTTCATTTCTGTTTTTGTCCAGCCGCTTTTGATTGCTGGAGCCATTGTTGCAGCTCGGTGAAGAGGCTTTTGCTAGTGGCATCTGGAGCAGGCCCTGCGACAGAGATTTGCTGCATCATGCCTGGGTCGACAGATTTGGTTTGGCACAAGAAACAGGGCCATGGGTTCAACTTTCAACTTGGTAACAGGTTCTTTAGTCCTGCCCTTCCTGGGAAGTGGGAAAGGATGGATCTTTTCCAGGCCAGACTTGCTGATGTCTTGAGTGCAGCACCACCATGATACCACTGTCTCTTAGGATTTTAAGTAGCTCTGCTGGAATTCCATCACCTCCCTTGATTTCACATTTTGGAATGGCTGGCTCTCATTCCCTGCTGACCAGGGGTGCTGGCTCTGGGTGAAGGATCACACCATCGAGCTTATCTGGGTCATTTATCTGCATGTTGCTCATCCCAATCAATTTTAGTTCCTTTAAACCTAAGGTGTTGAGGTTTACTCTTGCTCTCTCCTGTTGACCCCATCCAACTTAGCTTGATTCACGAACCTGTGATTCCAGGTTCCTCTATGGTACCATTCTTTACAGCATCAGATCTTTACTTTGGTTTTCAGACACATCGCTACTGGAGCTTCATTTCTGTTTTTGTCCAGCCGCTTTTGATTGCTGGAGCCATTGTTGCAGCTCGGTGAAGAGGCTTTTGCTAGTGGCATCTGGAGCAGGCCCTGCGACAGAGATTTGCTGCATCATGCCTGGGTCGACAGATTTGGTTTGGCACAAGAAACAGGGCCATGGGTTCAACTTTCAACTTGGCAAGTTTGAGATGCCTGCTAGAGTCCTAGGTGGAGAGGACATGAGGGCAGTTGGAGGCCAGGTTAGGGCAGAACATAATTCGTAATTCTGGACTATACATTTATTCATGGGATTGGATTCAAAGCAGTAGGTCTCCTAACATAGGGGAACTGGGGAACGAAGGATGCTGCTGGCAGTGATTGTTGATCAGGGATGCTGCTAAATTTCTGTGGTGTGCAGAACAGTCCCCATGACGGAGAATTATGCAGCCATGATGGCGGTAGTGCTAACCGTTCAGAGACCCTGGCCCAGAGCATAAAGGGAAAGGGAGAGGACTGAGCCACTTGCCGGTGTCGTTGTTGTTTAGTTGCTCAGTACTGTGCAACTGTTTGCAACCCCATGGACTGTAGCCCCCGGCTTCCTCTGTCCCTGGGGTTTTCTAGGCAAGAATACTGGAGTGGGTCACTGTTTCCATCTCCCGGGGACCTTCCTGACCCAGGGATTGAACCTGTGTCTCTTGCTTTAGCAGGAGTGTTCTTTGCCATCAGGAAGCCGAGTTGTGCATGTAGGCACTAGGAAACATGAACAAAGGAGGCTGAGAAAGGAACAGGAGACAAGCAGAGAAGAAACACTTGGGATGTGTTATCCGGAGCCCTTTGAATATACCAGGTTTTAGGGATGGATGGACGGGAAGCCACTGGTGTGCAGTGAACCAGCCTGAAGACACAGACTCTAGCGGTCGGTGCCCTCCGGGCTCCTCTTGTCCTGGGATGCCATTTTCAGATGGAAGAACTGAGGACTGGAGAGGAGGCCCCAGGGATGGGATTGCAGAAGCAGAGGTGGTGGAGCTGGAGCGAGCCTCTCTCCCCACAGAGGTCAAGCCCTTGTTTATCAGAGTCACCTCGTCTTGTATCCTAGAAGTGATGGGACACTGGCTTGAGGGGCTCCAGCTCAGGTTGGCTGGTGGGAACTCCTTATCTGAACAAGCAAGGACCCGTTGGGCCTCTTGCGTGCACTCTGAGTTCTCAGAAGTGCAATTTCTTTCTTTCTTTCTTTAACTTAAAAAGAAGTGCTTATATTTTTGTTGTAAAACTCTTTTGCAGGTGTGGCATGACTCATGGCATGCAGAATGTTAGTTCCTTGACCAGAGATGGAACCTGTGCCACTTTTAGTGAAAGCATGGTCTTAACCACTGTTCCTCTTATGGCTGGAGCCTTAGGTTCTCTTCTACTGGGACACCACAGGGATGAACTATCCATTCCTCAGTGTGTTCTGATTTTTGCGGAATCACATAGTTGAACAAAAAGCATGTTTTTATATGTAATGAGTGCACAAGGGAACAAGCCATCAAAATGTGATCCCAAGGTCTGTAGCCCACCAGGCTCTTCTGTCCACGGAATTCTTAAGGCAAAAAGACTGGAATGGATTACCATCCCCTTCTCCAAGTCAAAGTACAGAAAGACGATTAATGAAAAGCCAGTCTATACCTGTAACCTCTGATCACTTGATCCTCTTTATCACCCCCCAGCTTGTGGAAACAAAACAAAACAAAACAAAACAAAAAACAAAAAAAGTGACCAGTCTTGGGTCTTTTTTTTTTTTTTTTTTCCCTGTCCATCCTCTGTCCCTGTTGGCTCTATTTAGCCTCCTTGGGGAGTTTTTTTTGACCTCAGTCTGGGCGATCTGGTCCCCATTTAGCAATGTCTAGACACTTTTAAGAGATCCCCTGGAGAAGGGACTGGTAACCCATTCCAGTATTCTGGCCTAGAGAATCCCCTGGAGAGAGGAGCCTGATTCACTACAGTCCATAAGGTCGCCAAGAGTCAGACATGACTAACAAGGACACAGACACTTTTGAAGCAGAGAGTCCATGGGAGGGCTGCACTGTGTGTCTCATGTGGGACCCTAGTTCCCAGGGATCAAACCTGTGCTTCCAGAGTTGGAAGATGGCGTCTTACCCACTGGACCACCAGGGAGTCCCCTGGAGCCCTGTTCATTGTCCCAGCTGGGATGTGAGTGCTACTGCCATGTAGCGGGTGCAGATCAGGATTGCTGTCAAATATTTTTCAGTGCCAGCACTGCTCCTGGCCCTTTACCCCCACCCACGGAGAATGCAATGGCACCCCACTACGGTCCTCTTGCCTGAAAAATCCCATGGACAGAGGAGCCTGGTAGGCTGCAGTCCATGCGGTCGCTAACAGACACGACTGAGTGACTTCACTTTCCCTTTCCACTTTCATGCATTGGAGAACGAAATGGCAACCCACTCCAGTGTTCTTGCCTGGAAATCCCAGGGACCGGGGAGTCTGATGAGCCACCATCCATGGGGTCGCACAGAGTCTGACACGACTGAAGTGACTTAGCAGCAGCAGCAGCTGGGCCCAGATGTGCACACGAGAAGCTCAAGAACATATATATGAGTGTCTGCATTTCCTTTCCTCCCCTACACCAGCACTGATGTCCTTTACTATGGACTTTCCATATCACCACACACAGAGCTATCACGCTATTATTTTAGTGGCTGTATTTTATTCCCTTTAAAGGTGAACAGTAACTTTATACATCCTGACACTTTAGTTTTTGAATAGCTTCACACACACACACACACACACACACACACACACACACAAAAGAACTCTGAAAAGAGACTTGCAGACATGAGGAACTATTGGTTTACTTGTCCAGTATTATGGATTTTGGTAAGCACCTCTCTTTTTTTGGCCCAGTTAATTTTTTCACTTGCTACTTGATCAAGCCAGTGTCCTCTTCTATGTCTATGATATACCCAGGATGGTAAATGGGATTTGCTCATGAGGGGAACTGACATGCAAGTAGGTTGCAGGGTTGGAAGTCCTCACTTGGACAGTTGAGTGACCTGTGCCTGTGTTCTCTACTCCTGTCACCTTGGACTTGCTCACAGAGACAATCAGGTTGGTGTGATTCCATTCCCTGTGCTTTCCTTCCAGAAACGACACAGAAATAGCAAGGGATGTTGAACTTGAAATTGATCATGCACTTCTTTTCCCTGGGGAAAAGAATTCCTCAACAACTTTCTCTTTACAGAAAGGCAAGCCTCAATTCCTCTCACTTGGGTGATGATTTACTGACAATCATGAAGAAATTCGGCATGGGTAACGTTGATCAAGGCAAGAATACAAGGGGTAAAAGTTAATGTATTTCAATCCTGCAGTAGTGTTTTCAGAACACTTAAAAGTCACCCCCAAATCTTTCCTGACAGATAAAAAATTTCCTGACAGATGCATTCCTGCAATATGTTTGCCCTCTGTAATCCTAATTAATATTCTCACTTCAACGAGTGATATTCTTGCCCATCAGGCATTACTGTAACTGTATGGGTATTCTTGTTTCCACATGTGCATCACTGTGAACTATTTCCATGATAAAGCATTCCTTGCTGTGCACAAATATCACGGAAGTCATTAAAAAAAGTCACTGTTCAGATGTTGGAAGCATTTGATCCAGGAATGAAAGAATAGGTCAAATTCACATGCAGTCTAACAAAGATACACAAACTTAAAAAAAAAAAAAGGAGTAAATACGAGCCATATAATGTATGTATGTTGAATAGGGATGTGCAAGACAGATACGGCAGCAGAGCTGTGCTTAATGGCACAAGTGTGGGTGCAACATGAATGAAGACAGGAGGCACAGGCAGACCCACAGGAAGAAATGTCAACTCACAATCATGGGCAAACATGGTGGGGACACCCAGTCTTCATTCTATACAGAGAAAGACATGAATACGTCCAGGGAACAGGAAGCAAATGCAGCTCAGGGTGACTGAGCCAGAACGCTCATGAATTCATCACTAATCCGCCAAGTCTCACACACATTGCTCTTCAGTGGAAGAACACCTTACAATCAAATCCAAGTGTGCACTCAAATCTAATAGCACCTAGACTTGAGGGCCCAAGTGAAAGCCCTAAAGAGACTGGGACACAAGTCATGGCAAGTTTCCAGAGAATGACCATCCATTCAACCATCCACAGTTCAGTTTACAAACTGATCAATGCCCATCTCTGCACTCTTCACTCCAGGACAGGTTAGAGATAAAGCCACCACAGGTCCTGAAGCACTGGCAGGAAATATTAGGCACTGGGGGACCCCGTCCTAAACATTTCTTGCCTTTAACTTCTTTGCAATGCCTTGCTAGAACTTCTGAATGTGGATAAATGCCATGCAGTCTGTAGAATGAGCCAAGTCTAAGGTCCCAAAAACCATGCCCCAATATGCCATTTCACACCTGCTGTAGAGTTAGTACACCATAGTTTCTGCTTTGTTTTGTTTTGAACTAGCACTGAGAAAGACAGGTACCAGCCTTCCAGAGCCCCAAGGATTCTTTGAAGTTTACAGATTAAGAAAGTAAGAAGATATGTTTCCAGTGTCTCCTGGGCTGCTGGTTCAGAAATCCCCCCGAGAAGGCCAAGCCTTGCCTTCTAGGGCTGTAGATGCATCTCTGTAGGAGCAAAGCTGGGCTGTGGATATTGAAATGGAAAAACTGGTCCTGAGCAGAAGATCTCATTCAGAGCATCTTGAAGGGAACATCAATAAACCCGTGAACTTTGACGTTCAACATTTACCCTTTGCCCTCCAAAGAGATGCTGCTTCAGGGAGAAAAGTTGTAGAGTGAGAACTTCCTGTGAGACATCACCCTCAGGCATGCCCTCGTTGGAGCTAACCTATCTGGGATGAGAGGACAACACTGGGGGGACAGACGCTGAACTCTCCCTACCCCCATTTGTGCCAGTCTGTCCTTTGCCCAATGCAGAGGTGGACTGGGTTCCAGAAAGCAGTCATCTACCTCAGGAGGACCACCCTAAGTGGTGACCAGTCCCTCAGTGAGCTCCATATGCTCCACGTGTTCCCATTGGTCCTTGAACAGGTAGCGACACAGTCCTAGAGAAAGGACAGGTCCCTTGTGGTTGAAAACATTCTGTGCTGAGCCATTCAGCAAGGAAGAGACACTGTTACCAGGGGGTTCATGAGAAAAATGTTATTTCTACACCTTGGCCTGATAGAGAGCCTTGAGCAAAGAGCTTAAGCCTTCCTGGTAAAAGGGATATTAACCACTGAGCCACAGCAGCAGCAGCAGAATGGGACACAGAGCACATGGCTGGGTAGGCTGGCCATAACATCCCCATGCCCCTCACTTCTGCCTCTGCACACTTTGTACCTAACCTAGGTTCCTGGAAAAAATAACAAGAGTTCACATGACCTCAAACACCTGTGGTAAGATCTGCTTTCCTTTATGTGATTCCTGGCAATTTATCTTTTCCCCTGGTCACATTTGCCAGAAACTAACATCTTCACTGCCTGCC
>SJXQ01000408.1:328949-380844 GCA_006408695.1 Aepyceros melampus | reverse complement strand
GACTGAGGGACTGAACTGAACTGCTCTTAAACAAATGTATTATTAACTTCTCTAGAACTTCAATCTTTTTTTCATGTATAAAATTGCTTAATGAGACCTGCTTCAAATGATTATTGTAAGGATTAAATGAGAGAATATATATGGTTGGCACATAAGTGCTCACTAAATGGTAGCCATTGTTTCTCATCATCTATCCTGGGTTCAAATATTTTGGTTTTTTAATGGACAGATTCCAATATTACAGATTCTTTTTCTCATACTAAAACAGGAAAGTGATATGCCTACTTGAATCCTGTCTTTCTGACAGCTGAAACCATATGATATATTTCCAGGGTTGTAGATATTCCTCAAGGAAGTCAAGGCTTGGAATGAAAGTTTAAGGATGCTGCATGTAAACTTCAAAGAGATTTACAAAGAGATCAGAAAATTACAGCAGATCTTACAATATTAATATATGAGTCAGCAGTTATCAAAAAACAAAGCCCCATCTTTCTCTATAACTTATTTTGTTGGAATCATTGTATATGTGTATGTGAGTGTGTGTGTGTGTAGATAGATGGATAGATAAATAGACAAAATACACATTTTTGTATATCCAAAAAAAAAGCTTTCACTAGTTCCTCTTTCCACGTCTAATCACCTATCTGCATGTTTATGCCTTTATATTCTGCCTTGCCACCCATACTATGAATGAACACATTGCTGGTAAAGGCAGAAACACACACAAACACACACACCTTGGAAATCAGAGGCCATCACCTCTTGCTTACTCCTGAAACCTGTGCCTTCTGAGTTTTTGACCTTCATTCTACTAAGTTGTTCTCTGGAATGCTACACTTAACCACCATTAACTACAGCAATTGAGGTTTTCAATATTTATATAATAAAAAGTATATAAGGCTTATTGTGTGCCAGGCCCTGTTTCAAACATTGTGACAAATATCAACTGATGGACAGGCTTAGATTATCAGATCCACCAGATAATATAATGGCCAGTTCAGTTCAGTCGCTCAGTCATGTCCACTCTTTGCGACCCCATGAATCGCAGCACGCCAGGCCTCCCTGTCCATCACCATCTCCCAGAGTTCACTCAGACTCACATCCATCGAGTCCGTGATGCCATCCAGCCATCTCATCCTTGGTCATCCCCTTCTCCTCCTGCCCCCAATCCCTCCCAGCATCAGAGTCTTTTCCAATGAGTCAGCTCTTCGCATGAGGTGGCCAAAGTACTGGAGTTTCAGCTTTAGCATCATTCCTTCCAAAGAAATCCCAGGGCTGATCTCCTTCAGAATATAATGCCCACTACCACCCATTTGGTTACTATGAACAGGCCAAGTCTACAAAATGTAGACATTCCAATACCTTATAAAGTGCTTTTCAATTAATTCTAAGTTGACTTGTAAAATTACCTTATAAGGACAACATGTTATAATTAACTTTCAGAAGCAAACACAAGTTTACTATCATCTCAGACCAACTTATTTTGAGCTCAAATTCATACCACCATATTATTTTCTTACTTATTAACCTAGCTTTAGCAGAATCATCATCTAGATTATACAGACTTTAGATCTTGCCATGGTCTTTATCAACTCTGAAAAATAAACATCATCATTAAACACAGAAGGTCATCAAAACCATTGACACTCATGAAAAGAACAATGGTAATTTTACTTTTCAATTAATTCTAAGTTGACTTGTAAAATTACCTTATAAGGACAACATGTTATAATTAACTTTCAGAAGCAAACACAAGTTTACTATCATCTCAGACCAACTTATTTTGAGCTCAAATTCATACCACCATATTATTTTCTTACTTATTAACCTAGCTTTAGCAGAATCATCATCTAGATTATACAGACTTTAGATCTTGCCATGGTCTTTATCAACTCTGAAAAATAAACATCATCATTAAACACAGAAGGTCATCAAAACCATTGACACTCATGAAAAGAACAATGGTAATTTTGGCTGTTTATGAAATCAGTTTGTTAGATGTTTCACGTGTAATAGTTTAGAAAAATCCAAAAAGAAAAAATGAGTGCTCAGCAAGAATTATCTATATGTCAAATACTTGCTAGAGTATTACTAAATAACACAAATAATTATGTTTCATATTTCAAATACAACAGAAGCCAGATTTGCCAGCCAATCTTTTTAAGAAAATTAAAAAGAGTGTAGCTAGCTTTTTTGTCTAGTTCCTGTTTTATTTCTCAGTATAAGTTTTGCCAGTGACTCTGAACCCTGGAAGTAACACTACTGTGCTTTTACTACACAAACATAATGTAGACTTTGAACTGAAGAGAAACAACAATAGAAATAGGACTATATCTAATTAATTTCATTCAACAAACAGTATCAAGCAGTTGCTATGTGCAAAATTCTTGTTAGATTTGGCAAAGTGTACAGTGGGTGGAAATATCACCATATTCAAAAAGATTGCATCCAGTTATAAACAAATGTTACCTCAATTTTAAAGAATAAGTTTTAAGAGATGATTATCTCAGGAGGAAAAAAATGATTGTGTTATTAGATTCAGTATAAACTTGCCAAGTACACAAAAAAACCATTTACAGAGGAGAGGCACTAAATGCAGAGATTTTGCACACAGAATGTGTGAATTAAAAAATGAATTTATCAAATTTTAATGTATTTTCTGAAAAAATATTGTCATTCCTTTAAGTATTAAAGTAGTCCTGTGAGGGAAGTTAAAGGACAAAGTATAAATTTTCTAAAATCCAAAGAGAGCTTCCTTGGTGGCTTAGTGGTAAAGAATCTGCCTGCCAATGCAGGAGACACGGGTTCAATCCCTGATCCAGGAAGATCCCACATGCAATGAAGCAACTAAGCCCGTGCCCCACAACTACTGAGCCTGAGCTCTGCAACAAGAGAAGCCACCGCAATGAGAAGCCCGCACAGTGCAAGTAGCCTTCACTCGCCACAAAAATAGAAATGCCTGCGCAGCAACGAAGACCCACACAGTCAAAAATAAATAAATAAATACAAATTTTAAAATAAATGAATACAATCCAAAGAGATGGGAACCCAGGAGGTACATGTACCAGTTGGTGTCAACTAGGCAGGGGGTAAGGTTAGGCCAGAAAGGGATTCATCTCCTGCTATTTCTCCCCAGTGACTGCTTCCCATCTCTGCAGAATATTTAACCAGGAATGATGTGTAAAATGCTAATTCTTCACTATAAAGCACTTCCCAGGTAGATCAGCCAGTAAAGAATCTGCCTGTAATGCAGGATACCCCGTTTGGATTTCTGGGTCAGGCAGTTCCCCTAGAGAAGGGATAGACTACCCACTCCAGTATTCTTGGGATTCCCTGGTGGCTCAGATCGTAAAGAAACTGCATGTAATGCCAGAGATCTGGGTTTGATCCCTAATTTGGGAAGATCCTCTGGAGGAGTGCATGGCAACCCACTCCATTACTCTTGCCTGGAGAATCCCCATGGACAGAGAAGCCCAGCAGGCTACAGTCCATCGCGTCACAAAGAGCTGGACACAACTAAGCAACTAAGCACAGCATACTATAAGACCTCTTCCACACTTGTGAGTAGTGAAGTTCAGAAGTCATATGAAATGCATTCCTCCAACATTGAAATAAAAATAGCTTTATCCTATCAAGTGTAGCTGCTCAGCCCTGTCCAACTCTGCGACCCCATGGACTGTAACCCACCAGGCTCTTTTGTTCATAGGATTCTCCAGGCAAGAATACTGAAGTGGGTGGCCATTCCCTTCTCCAGGGGGTCTTCCTGACTCAAGGACCAAACCTGGGTCTACTGCATTGCAGGCAGATTCTTTACCATCTGAGCCACCAGGGAAGCCCCTTATCCTATTAAAGGCTATGTATATAAAGAGTCTTTGTATTATATGATGAGTTACTAGAAATAGCAAACCTACAAACAGTTAAAGCAGTTCACAATCCACTAAAGAAAAAAACTAAATAACACCTTGGTATATATCCTGGATCGCTCCAGATCCAGTTAATTTTTGTGTTACTTCCGTTTTCATTGGTTGGCCTCTTTAAGTTTCCTCATTTGTGTACAGGATCAGATTGTTTTTGCAACACACTGGCTCTGCACTTTCTGGCACCTTGTTTGTCTCATGACCTGCTATTAATGTAGTTCCTGCTTTCAGGCAATGTTTTCCACAGGGTTACTTCCCATGCTGATAACCTAGGTAAAGGGTAAATGCTTAATCCAGTCTCCTTCATTATAAATCACAAGCTTCAAATCTCACACCTCCACAGGTGCAGAAAAAATTCAGTACAGACTCACAGACAGTTCCAGTCACTATACTAAAATAATAAAATGCATTTTTCTTGCAGGCATGAATGCTATTAATGGAGTTTATATCTCAACCTTTTACTATCTGAACAGCTGTTTTCAAAGGAGGGACAATAGAATTGATCCAAGAGCAGCACCGCTACCACCGCTCAGAAACCTTTTCAGATCTTGTTAACTCTGTTTTAAAAAGATAAAGTTCAAGTTCATCTACAGAGACAAACTGTTTCGAAACAAGCTCTGAACAATGTGCCTTTATCTCACCAGTGAAAAAAGTAAAGAGATTCTTAAATAAAGACTGAAAAAGGATACTTCAAACCTTTTGGCACTTTTCCCCCCTAAAGGAGGCTTATCTATTTGCTTCACAGAATGATTTCCATAAAGGAAAAATTTTTACAAGTCTGTCCTCTAACAGAATTAATTATCAATAAATAAACACAACAACGAATGTCTGAATGCAATTCCTACAATTCAAAAATATGAATACCAAAAAGAAAAATTAAACAATGATGAAATAGACAAACAATTATAACATAGATTTTGGGGGAAAAACACAAAACCAAGTAGCACTTCCTTTACGTTTATTAAGAGCATAACTGCAAGGCATTTAGAGCATAGAGTGTTCTGAGTACTCAGGTATTTCTTTTTCTACAGTGTTGAAAAAATATTCTTGTCAAAGAATAGACACATTTTCAGATGAGAAGAGTGGGGTTTTCAGCAACTGTGAAACTGGAAAGATCCCAGCTTTGGAGGACATTGGATCTCATTGTCTTCCCGGTCCTTCAACCTTCCCCCAAAGCCCCTCAATCATATGTCTTGATCCCCACCCACCCAAAAAAGATTCAGAAGGTTCACCCATACACATGTTTTGGAGAAACTATTTTAAAATATGCTTGAACAAAACAACACAGTAAAATAAGAAACAGGAAGTCACAGGATGAACGAAACAGTGACTCCAACCTCAAGGGCTGTGCCACAGGCACCGGTGCCATCAGTCCGACTGAACAGGATAGCAGAGGCCTATACTGGGGGAGAAGTGCCTAGGAAAGGAAGGGCTTTCAGGCTGGCTAGTAGGCTTGAAACATTAGAAGGATTTAAGGATATAACTACAGCAGAGAGGGCAAGGAAAAATTGGTAGAGATTCCCGGAAAACAAAAAACAAAAAAAAAAAGTTGTAAAACAAAAGACATATAATCATGGCACACTGATGCTTTGGTGAATGTGTACAGAGTTACAACAGCATGACCTATTACTAATGATCAAATCTTAGAATCAATCTAAAAACAAAGCATGAAATTAACTGTAATGATATCATACTGTAATGATATCAATTTTATCAACATAAAAAAGTACAGACACCAGAAACTAGAAAGTGGAAGTAGAAGAGATTTTAAAAGGCAAAGGTTGTAGAATTGACATAGAAATTTTAATAAATATCACTAAAGAAACACTAATATGAAAAGATACACATACCTCAATGCACATAGAACATTATTTACAAATGCCAAGATATGGAAGCAACCTGAGTCCATCAACAGATGAATGCATAAAGAAGTGCTTTAAAAAGATAAAGTTCACAGTTTTCTTATCCATTCATCTGCCGATGGACATCTAGGTTGCTTCCATGTCCGGGCTATTATAAACAGGGCTGTGATGAACATTGGGGTACACGTGTCTCTTTCAATTCTGGTTTCCTCAGTGTGTATGCCATTGCTGGGTCGTACGGCAGTTCTATTTCCAGTTTTTTAAGGAATCTCCACACTGTTCTCCATAGTTAGCATTCATACACCAACAGTGTAAGAGGGTTCCCTTCTCTCTGCACCCTCTCCAGTGGAATATTACTCAGCTATTAAAAAGAATGCATTTGAATCAGTTCTAATGAGGTGGATGAAACTGGAGCCTATTACACAGAGTTAAGTAAGTCAGAAAGAAAAACACCAATACAATATATTAACATATATATGGAATTTAGAAAGATGGTAATGAAGACCCTATATGCAAGACAGCAAAAGAGACACAAATGTAAAGAAATGACTTTTGGACTCTGTGGGAGAAGGCAAGGATGGGATGATTTGAGAGAATAGCATTGAAATATGTATATTACCATATGTGAAACAGATCGCCAGTCCAGGTTCGATGCATGAGACAGGGTACTCGAGGCTGGTGCACTGGGATGACCCTGAGGGATGGGATGAGGAGGGAGGTGGGAGAGGGGTTCAGGATGGGGAACACATGTACACCCATGGCTGATTCATGTCAATGTATGGCAAAAACCACTACAATACTGTAAAGTAATTAGCCTCCAGTTAAAATAAATAAATTTTTTAAAAAAGATAAAGTTCAAAGACTGTCTTGAAACAAGCTATGAACAATTTCCCTTTATCTCATCGGGGTAAAAAACAAAGAGATTTTAAAGACAAAGGGGATACTTCAAACATTTTTGCATTTTATTTCCTATGAGTGTAACATATAATATATATAAAAAGAATGAATGAATATATTAAAAAAGAATAAAATTTTCCCATTTGCAACAACATGGGTGGACTTGGAATTTCATGCTAAGTGAAATAAGACTTACAAAGAAAGACAAATACTATATGATACCACTTATAAGTGAAATTCATTTTATATTGGAGAGGAAGACCAGGTAACTTCTCTTAGTTCACAGCTTTCTGCATCTGAGAAATCATACCCAACACACTTCATCTGCACCTAGCCATGATTTAGCAAATGAGATTCTGCTATTTGAGTCTGAATCACATTCTATCTGTTGTGATAGAATGAGACTGCTGAGCATCTTAGAAATGGGTGAGTATATTTTTCCTGTCAAAGGATGTAAATAATTTGTGGACAGAATTCAGACTGTGGTGGATTAAATATATGTCCATAAATTATTTCATGGGGCTATTTCCCATGTCTTAAATCTCGCCTGGACCTGTGACTGCTCTGACCAATAGAATGCAGTAGAAATAAGGTCCTGAGATTTCTAAACCCATGCATTAAGAAAGCCTTCAGCTTCTATTTTTGTACGTTGATGAAAAAAATAGTTGCCATATAAGAAGTCAGACTACCGTGAGGCTGACACACTATGAGGAAGCTAAAACTGGCCCTGCGGAGACACCACAGAGAGATTCCTGGCCAACTCCAAGTTGACAGTGACCTCAGCTGAGGCACCAGACAGGGAAGAAGCCATGCTGAAGATTCCAACTCTGTCAGATGCCATATGGAGTAGCGAGAGCTATCTTTACAAAGTCCTGCCCAAACTGTGCAATAGTGCCAACTAAATAACAGGTATCAGCTTAAGCCAATTTTAAGGTGACCTGTTATGCACCCAGGAAAGTAAAAAAGTCTAATTTCTCCCTCTCCCTTCACTCTGCAGTTCATGGGGTTGCAAAGTTGGAAACGACCTAGTGACTGAACAACGATAAGCACAACAATACACAAAATATCATTAATTTCTCTCTCTCTACCTCCCCAATACTGCTCTAACAAGTTCACCCTCTTCTTTACTCCCACTGTTTATATTCAGTCTAAGCACTTTTTGAATGAATTACTCCAGCAACTTTCTAATATTCCTTTACCACTCACCACCACCCTGGACATTAATCATTCTCCAAATTACAGTCAAAGTCGCCTTTCTAGATGCAAATCTAATGTCACACCCTAAAATCATCACTAGCTCTCCCGCACACATAAGAGACATCTCAGCATGCATACAAAACCTTCCACAATTTTGATTCAGACCACCTCTTCAGCTCCATGGCCCATTGTCTCCCACAGGCAATGAGCACTCCAGAAAAAGAATAAGTCAAGTGTGAAAAATCCAAGCATAGGTTCTGGAATCTAGAAGCTTATATGTTGTTGTTGTTCGGTCGCTAAGTCATGTCCGACTCTGCAACCCCATGGACTGTAACCCACCAGGTTCCCCTGTCAATGGGTTGCTATATCCCTCTCCAGGGGATCTTCTCGACCCAGGGATCAAACCCATGTCTCCTGCATTGGCAGGTGGATTCTTTATCGCTAAGCCACCAGGGAAGCCACAGATATTATATAGCCTGCCACCAATTAACCCTATGAACTTGGTAATCACTTGAAATAGACTTTAGCTTCCTTTACATACACATTAAAAGTGCAAAAGCAGAGGGAAAAAGTTGGCTTAAAACTCAACATTCAAAAAACTAAGATCATGCCATCTGGTCCCATCACTTCATGGCAAATAGAGGGGGAAACAGTGGAAACAGTGAGAGACTTTATTTTCTTGGGCTCCAAAATCACTGCAGATGATGACTGCAGCCATAAAATTAAAAGACACTTGCTCCTTGGAAGAAAAGCTATGACCAACCTACACAGCATATTAAAAAGTAGAGACATTACTTTGCCAACAAAGGTCCATCTAGTCAAAGTTATGGTTTTTCCAGTAGTTATGTATGGAGTGAGACTTGGACTATAAAGAAGCTGAGCACAGAAGAATTGATGCTTTTCAACTGTGGTACTGGAGAAGACTCTTGAGAGTCACTTGGACTATAAGGAGATCAAACCAGTCAATCCTAAAGGAAATCAGTCCTGAATATTCACTGGAAGGACTGATGCTGAAGCTGAAACTCCAACACTTTGGCCACCTTATGCAAAGAACTCACTCATTAGAAAAGATTTGATGCTGGGAAAGATTGAAGGCAGGAGGAGAAGGGAACAACAGAGGATAAGATGGTTGTATGGCATCACCGACTCGATGAACATGAGTTTGAGCAAGTTCCAGGAGTTGGCGATAGACAGAGAAGCGTGGCATGCTTCAGTCCATGGGGTCGCAAAGAGTCAGACACAATTGAGCCACTGAACTGAACTGACATACACATTAGTGTTAGACAAGAACTAGATGATTTCTCTTTCACTTTCCATCTCTGTATGCTGTCATTCCCCCAGTTTTTTGCTGTTGCTATTCAGTCACTCAGTTGTGTCCAACTCTTTACAACCCATGGACTTGAATTTTGGAAATTAGAAAGAAAGAAAACGTGTTTCAAAGGGGAGCTTATACATACCATCCTTCTCCTTGGCCCCAAGCCCTACCCTCCTGCCTGCTTGTCTCCAGGATCAGCTCTCCTTATCTGTTCTTAATTCCCCCTTTACTTTGTCCTGTTATCTTCACAAAGTCCAAGCTTCCTTCTCATGGTCACCCTCATGATGATGGGGTGAGCAGAATGGGGGAGGGTACCTGCTGGAATTTGCACGCATGACTGTTTATGAGTCACATACCTCACAGGTAAGAATCACCTCTAGAAATATTTCCAAGTCAGAACATGACATTGAGTGATCTTGACATTAGGCAGTATTTCAATAGCTGAAAGTAAAGTACAATCAGAAAGAACACAATATTCTAACTTCAGAGACATAATCAATTCTTTCCTATCAAAAGTTATGTATAAAGTTTAAAAATATAATACTCTGGCAAGGAGACATTTTCTTCTTAAAAATAGTTAGTGCATTTGCAGATTAATCTACAATTTCTCACCCACAGAATGTAGCATATTTATTGGCCAGATTAAGGAAGATGTTTTTATACATTACTGTTTTTTCAAACTCCTAGAAAGTAAAGGCAAGAAATTCAAACTACTTTTAGAATGTGTCTATAAAACTTGAAGTTGTAAATAAAACTACACTGTAAGCTCCATGAAGACGGATGCTTTTTCAGTCCTGGAGCCTAGACTATTTGTGAAATTAATGAACAAGTTAATAAAAGGGAATATGAAGCAATGAGGTGTTACTCAAATTATGAGAACCTGTGGACTTTGCTCAAAAGGACACTTCACATAAAAGTTCAGACTAGCACCTGCGAAAACATGTAGATCTTGAACTGTTCTTCTATCTCTTATAAAGTTACCTAAGCAAAGCTATGCATATTCTGTAGGATGTCTAACAGATGTCTAACAATGTCAGTTTAGTTCAGTTCAGTCGCTCAGTTGTGTCCGACTCTTTGCGACCCCATGAATCGCAGCACGCCAGGCCTCGCTGTCCATCACCAACTCCTGGAGTTTACCCAAACCCATGTCCATCGAGTCAGTGATGCCATCCAGCCATCTCATCTTCTGTCCTCCCCTTCTCCTCCTGCCCCCAATCCCTCCAAGCATCAGGGTCTTTTCCAACGAGTCAACTCTTTGCATGAGGTGGCCAAAGTATTGGAGTTTCAGCTTCAGGATCAGTCCTTCCAATGAACACCCAGGACTGATCTCCTTTAGGATGGATGATGTCAGTCAAGGGGTGCCCAAAGTCAAGGATATACATGACATGAATTCTAGCAGAATCTTTCCTACCTATAGATTGGAGGGAAGGGGTTGAATAATTTTATTAGCAAGCAATTTAAAACATTTTTATATGAAAATAAATAGGTTTATTAAAAAATAGTCTAAAATCTGCATTAATTCTTAACATAAACAAAGCTTCAAAAAAATTTAGAGCTTGTAGGAGACTGTAAAGTTGTCACCCCCACTCTCTCCACATGTACAGCTTCACTTTCCTCTGACCTTAAGCTTTGGTTGAAAAGTTCAAAAAGACTGAATAGAACATTTCAGGATTATTTCAATGTAAGAAAGATCCATTACATAATAATGACTCTACTCTAATAAAACGCTTCCATTCTCAGGTAATGGCAGCAAAGAAAAGGAAAAAATATTTAAAGGTAAACTTCTATCACTGGAGAAGGAAATGGAAACCCACTCCTGTACTCTTCCCTGGAAAATCCCATGGACAGAGGAGCCTGGTAGGCTATACAGTTCATGGGGTCGCAAAGAGTCGGACATAACCACTTCACTTTTCTCATCACGTTCTCTATTTTAAAGGTCATCTGCCTACCTGATTCTATATATTTTATTTGGTACCTAAAACTTTAAAAAAACATTTTCCATGTGGCCTTCCACTCTTTTGTAAACGCATGCATACATGCTCACTCGCTTCAGTTGTGTCCGACTCTTTTCAACCCTATAAAATTATTTATTGCTAATAAAATTATTTAACCCCTTCCTTCCAATCTATAGGACTGTAGGCTGCCAAGCTCCTCTGTCCATGGGATTCTACAGGCAAGATTACTGGAGTGGGTTGCCATGCCCTCCTCTAGGAGAAACATATACTCACATACCAAATATTATAATCTGTGTTATAGCAATTTTAATTCAGATGAGCACAGAATAAATGTACCCCAATAAATTGACCCAAAAAATGTAAAAGTGAGAGAGATACAGGATGCTTTTATACCTAAAAACATACACTGCCTAAGAACAAAAAAGAAAAACAGAATTCACAAGAGAGGTAAAGGTACACACACAAGATGTCTGAACTTTTGTCTCCAGCCAAAAGCAGAGGAAGTGTGAAGCATGCCAGCCACTGGGCCTTGGGTGAATGGAATGCACAGTCCAGTGTCACAGAATTTCTGGCATTTGCAGCCATGAGGAAAGAGCACACAGCTCCCATGCTCCAGGGCCCCTCTCTTAAGGGCTGCTCCAGAAATGCAGGTCCAAAATAAACCAAACCAGAACACTGAACTGCCTTTCACCCATGGATGACAACCTACTCCTGTACCTGGCCAGGTATCATAGATCCAAAATCAACAGTTTTAATTCCTCCCTGTCCACCACATCCTCAGCTTCACATCATCACTATTTTTCAGAGAAAAATGTGTGAATTCTTTTGGTGGGGAAACAGCATGAAAATAACTATTAGTTCTAATTTCACAGGTAGTAATAAAAATGTTCACTAACAACTTGCTTTTATCATTGCTAAACAAAATGTTTTTATTATGATATCCATTCCTTATATTGCTTAAAATACATTCTGAAAGACAGTGAGGGTTGTGTGGGTTTTTTTTTTTTTTTTTGGCACATTACCATGTTCACAATTTATTAAGTTTTTACTAATTTTGATCTGGTAGATACCTTAATGAATAAAGACAAGTGTAAATAATTTTGCTAAATATGCCAACATTTTCAAAACTCACATGTTGTTGCAAAATAATTAATATATATATACAAAAAAGTAATTTACTACTTACTATTATTTACTTTTTACCTAGTTTTGTTGAGATATAACTGATACACAACACTGTTTTAGATTTACAACATGATTTGATTACTACCATTTCTATATTCTTATGATATAAATTTCAATTGCATTAGATTTTATCATGGGAATTTATACTTTCTCCTCTTCCTAGGTGTACTATGACATTATAAAAGAACACAATACTTCATCCTTCTGTGTTTTCTGTTAAATTTGTTGTGTTTACCATTTAAAGAACTCAAACAAATTAAAAAGAAAAACACATATTCAAGTAGGACAAAGGATATGCACGTATAATCTGTTTTTCACTGATGTATAGTTGATTTACTTTATATCAGTTTCAGGGGTATAAATTGTGATTCAATATTTTTATAGATCATACTCCATTTAAATTGTTATAAAATACTGACTACATTTCCCTGTGCTGTACAATATATCCCTGTAGCTTATTTTTTTATACCTAGTAGTTTGTGCCTCTTTACCCCTACGCCTATCTTGCCTCTTCCCCTTTCTCTCTTCCAACTGGTAGCCACTAGTTTGTTCTCTGTGAGTCTGTTTTGGTTTTGTTATATTCATTCATTTGCTTTATGTTTTAAATTCCACATACAAATGATAACAAACAGTATTTATCTTTCTCTGCATGACTTACTTCACTAAACATAATGCCCTCTAGGTCCATCCATGTTGCTGCAAATGGAAGAATTTCATTCTCTTTTACAACTGAGTCATATTCCACTATGTATATCACCATATTTTCTTTATCCAGTCATCTGTTGATAGACATTCAGGTTGTTTCCATATCTTAGCTATTGTAAACAAATGCTGCTATGAATATTGGGGTGCATGTATCTTTTTGAAGTAATGTTTTCATTTTCTTCAGACATACCCAATCACAGAATTGCTAGATTACATAGTTGCTCTATTTTTAACTTTTTGAGGAACATCTATAATGTTTTCCAGACTGATGGCACCAATTTACAGTCTCACCAACAGAATACTAAGGTTCCCTTTCCCCACAACCTTGCCAGTATTTGTTATTTGTGGTCTTTTGGATGATAGACATTTTGACAGGTGCAAGGCACTATCTTATTATGGTTTTGATTTGCATTCTCTGATGATTAGTGATGTTGAGCATCTTTTCATGTGCCTGCTGGCCATCTGATGTCTTCTTTGAAAAAATGTCTATTAAGGTCTTCTGCCAATTTTCTAATCATGAGCAGATTATTCTCAGGAGAAGTAAAATAAAGATAATTGAAAAATAAAGAAATATAGATTAAATCAAGAAGATGTTAGTTTTGGAAAAGATTATTTAAAAAAATTATACACAGTGCTGGAGAAGATCCAGTAAAATGAGCCCTTGGTGATATAACTGTAAATAAGAATAGGCTTTCATAAAACAATTGGGCAAAATATTTAATACCTTCATACAACTTGACTTTTTAACTTCTTAACTCCACTTTTAGGAATCTAGCCACCACCACCTCAAATTAAATATAGAAATATTTCTGAAAATTATTAAATTTGTCTTAAAAATAAATTATTTTTTCAAAAATCCTTTTAGAACAAGGTATAAACAAATGATACAGCCATTCATCAGAGCATTATTAATTATTAGAAACAATTTATATGATATATATATCCCACATGAAAGAAATAGTTAGGTGAATTATAGTGTATTCATTCTGAGTAATAAAAACAATCATTAGTTTTTGAAAAGATGACACAGTAAGAAAAAGTAAAATACAAAACTGTATACATGGTATCATTACAACATAATTCTTTTTTTGTTTTACTCTAGAATCATTTTAGATTTACAGAAAAAATGTCAAGGTAATATGAAGGTTTTCCATATAATTTAAAAACAATTTCTCCTGTGGTTAACATCTTCCTCTAGCATGGTGAACTTATCACTATTAATCAGCCCATAATGATACATTTTTATTAACCAAAGTCCATGCTTTATTCAGGGACTTCCCTGGTGGCTCAAATGGTAAAGAATCTGCCTGCAATGTGGGACACCTGGGTATAATCCCTGGGTTGGGAAGATTCCATGGAGAAGGGCACGGCAACCCACTCTAGTATTCTTGCCTGGAGAATCCCATGGACAGAGGAGTCTGATGGGCTATAGTCCTGGGGTCACAAAGAGGTGGACACAACTGAGCGACTAACACTACATGCTTTATTCAGATGTCCTTAGCTTTTCCCAAATGTCCTTTTCTGTTCCAGGATCTCACATCACATTTAGTAGTCATATTTTCTTAAGCACCCCTTGGTTGTGACAGTATCTCATATTTTCCTTGTTATTTATAGTTTTAAGACATACAAGGCATTTTGTAAAATATTCCTTAATTGGGACTTTCCTTATTTTTTTCTCATGGTTATGATGAGTTTTGAGGAGAAAGGTCACAGAAGCAAAGTACTGTTTCCAACAACATATTTAAGAGACAACATGGGGAAAAAGAAATATAATAAAATGTTAACCAGAAATGTTAACAATAATTAAGTTGAGTAATGAGGGTCTATGAGTAATTTTTTTCTTCCATCATTGACCTAAATCACTTTTTAAAATGCTTCACTAAAACCATTTTTATTATTATAAAATGAAACACCTAAAAAGAAAGCATATAGTTAAAAATGGAACAATAGCAGAAATATGTCATCTGCTGTCCCTCCTCCCATGCTCAGAAATGGGTGGCTACACTTGTCTACCAGCTGCTGCTTCTCCTCTTGTCACCAGAAGCCGTGTAATTGATTTGACAGCTGTTGAATGACTTCTAGGTACTGGTGCATCTATTCAGGCTAGACAGAGAAGGGCAAACTGTTTGGGTAGGGCTGTCATTCTTTCTGACATCTTTCTTATATATAAGGCAACATGCAATATACCATTATGTACATGAAAAGGGAGAATTCAGCCCATTAAATTCTAATCTATGTGGAGAAAAGATCATGAACTATTAGGTGAAAAAAATCAAGTTGCAGAACAGTGTAAATGGTAGGCACAATTTTTATAAATAGAATATATAAATGTCAAATCAATTTCATATATGTATTTTTTAAGCCTAGAAGGGTGTGCATCAGTCTGCAACTTCCTGAAGGAAAAGAGAATTAAAAGGGAAGTTGATTTTTTGCTTTCTTACTGCTGATACATTGATAATTATATAAACTTTACCATAAAGCTTCTCCATATTTTAAAATACTGTTTAAAAATGATAAAAGATGCTTATGGAAAGTTTACATAATATGAAAAAGTGAAATGATTAACACTTTCATTTCACTTTTTCATATTACATCAACTTTACGATAAGCATCTTTTATCATTTTAAAAACCACTTTAAAATATAGGGACACTTTTAGCCAAAAATTCATCAGTTTAAAGAGTTAAACTAACCACCATATACAAAATTGGGCAGAGTTGCAAAGAGTAAACCAAAAGAAGGAAGTTTCAAAAAGTTTTAGAAATGGCATACCAAGATTACAATTCTTCACTCAGCTTCCAAGAATGTAAATAGCATTTTTGTGTGTTTAGAACCCTTTTTCAAATTGAAAATAAATGCAGCTGTCTATATTCTCTCCCCAACCACCAGTATTTTAAGAAGGGTGTTCATGGCAAGTACTAGCTAAAGTCAGAGAGAAGGGCTTTTCAGCCATAATTTAATTAGTTCACTCAGGCCTTTCCAACAGCTGCAGTGTCTAAAGGCAGCCAACTGTTAAGGCAATATGCCCACATGTTCCTTCATTTTTTAATAAGCTGATTTGATACACATATCTCAAGAGAATCTGTGAAGAAACCTATTCAAGAGTCCAACCCAGAGATGTAACAGTAATCATCTTCACAGCTACTCGCAGTGAATGCTGTGCTCCTTGTCATTGTATTTTTCACATTTTTTATTATGTCAAAGATCATCGGACATCATCTGGACTTGAAAAATGGCAAAGGTATCCATGTTTCTACTCAACTTCTCTGAGTTAAAGCATTGCAAGTCTTTGTAAAAACACAAATAACAGACAGCACATTTTACGCCTTGAAACTCCATTTCTATCTCAGCACAATTTCATCAAACTAAATGTAGTGAAACACAGAGCACCAAGAAGAGGGAACCCTGGGAAGTAAGTGGTGACGAGGCTGAGAGACTCGGGAAAGACATGGCATGGCCAGACCAAGGCAACTCGGAAATTCAGAAGAATGATGGGACCTGAGGAAATTCTTCTTTTTAAGATATATAGCTCTATTTACTAAGTTTTCAAAGTTCCTAGGAGAATAGTATAAGTAAAAGTGATTTATTAGAGAAGCAGAGAGCTCAGGAAAGATCAGGCAGTTTTCCCCTGCATCAGATTGAAAAGATTCTGCATGGCAAGATACTATCTCATACACGTGGTTTATTTACCCACAAGAAAGGTTAGTTAGGGTAAAGCGTCTGCCTCCAATGCAGGAGACCCAGATTCAATCCCTGGGTGGGGAAGATCCCCTGGAGAAGGAAATGGTAACCCACTCCAGTATTCTTGCCTGGAGAATCCCATGGACGGAGAAGCCTGGTAGGCTACAGTCCACGGGGTCACAAAGAGTTGGACACGACTGAGCAGCTTCACTTACTAGGGTTAGAGAATGAATCTAAAGCTATGAAGGACCTAAGGGAATCTAAGACTTCTGGGACAGAGACCCAACACCTCGGGGACAATGAAGGATCTAACACTTTCATTCTGGTACTTCTAGAATTCAGGCAACCTAGATCATCAACATCCTAAGAGTATTGAAAACTTACAATTCTTATCATTTCTCAATAGTTCTTGATAAACTGAAGCAGGTAATGCAGTTGAATAGCTGCCCAAAGCTTCAGACATGTTTCTGATTTACATGTGTAAGGAGAGGAAGCCATCCAAACAGGCCTTCATTTGTCAACACTGGCAAGAGGGCGCTGGCTACGAATTCTAGCGTGCTCTCCTTCAAGAAGTCGTTCATCGCTGTGCACTTCTATTTACTCAACACATGTTTATCTGGGTGTTATCCTATGCCATGGCCTGTGCTAGGTGCTGGATTCAGAAAGCCAATGAGCCACAGGCTCTTCCTTCAAGGATAAATCTCCAGGAGGATGTCTTGTTTTTGCCAGACTAATTCTTTCCAAATCTCTTCCTCAAGTAGTCAGAAAGGTTACATTTCTGAATTCTAGAAAAATGGCAGTCATAGCAATGGAAGCATAGCTTGAATCTTCCCAAATCTCCACATAAAAACAACTGATACCAAAACCAAAATCCCTGGACAACATCCACAACAAAACCAGGTGAGAGAGTATCTTCCTGAATCCCCAAATACAAATCATTTGGTAGAAATCACATGCGACTACAAGAATTGAACAGTCCCAGATTCTCAAAAGAAAGAAAGAAAGTGAAGCAGTAAGGTGACTAAGGAGCCTGAGAACCACAGAAACCAACAGGCACTTACCACAAAGCCTGGCTGGCCAACGTCAGAGCAGCAGCTGAAACTGGAAGGCTTTTGGCTACTCCAAAAACAGGTGAATGAGAAAGCCAATGGCCCAGGCTAAGAGGCTAAACTCTGGAAACTGCTCCCCTCAGCACTCACACTCAAGATGCAGACTCAGACTGACAAGAAACTGCTAGATATGAAATGAAACTTGAATAGAACAGGAAAAGGAAAGAGAAAAGAAGAGAATAAGCCAGGACATCTCACAAAATAAGCTACCGCATTTTTTAATGCGGTCTTATGAATATATAATTTACATATCCCAGTTTGCCTTTTTAAAGCATACAATTCATTCATTTTTAGTGTATTTACAAAGTTATGCAGTCATCAGGTCAGTTCAGTTCAGTGGCTCAGTCGTGTCTGACTCTTTGCAACCCCAGGGACTGCAGCATGCCAGACTTCCCAGTCCATCACCAACTCCAGGAGCCTGCTCAAACTCATGTCCATCGAGTTGCTGATGCCATCCAACCATCTCATCCTCTGTCATCCCCTTCTCCTCCTCCTTTCCCAGCATCAGGGTCTTTTCCAATGAGTCAGTTCTTTGCATCAGGTGGCCAAAGTATTAGAGCTTCAGCTTTAGCATCAGTCCTTCTGATGAATATTCAGGACTAATTTCCTTTAGGATTGACCAGTTGGATCTCCTTGCAGTCCAAGGGACTCTCAAGAGTCTTCTACTATACCACAGTTCAAAAGAATCAATTCTTTGGCACTCAATTTTCTTTATGGTCAAACTCTCACATCCAACATGACTACTGGAAAAACCACTGCTTTGACTAGATGGACCTTTTTCAACAAAGTAATGGCTCTGGTTTTTTACATGCTGTCTAGGTTAGTCACTGCTTTTCTTCTAAGCATTAAGCATCTTTTCATTTCATGGCTGCAGTCACCACCTGCAGTGATTTTGGAGCCCAAGAAAATAAAGTCTCTCACTGTTTGCCATCAAGTGATGGGACTGGATGCCATGATCTTAGTTTTTTGAATATTGAGTTTTAAGCCAGCTTTTTCACTCTCCTCTTTCACTGCAGTCATCACCATTACCCAATTTTAGAACATTTTCAACACCCCAGAAAGAAACCTTGTACCTGTTACCACACTTCCAAATCCTCAGCCTTCCTCCTCTCACCCAACTCCTAGAAACCACTAATTTATTTTCTCTATTCACAGTTTTGATTTTTTACATAAATGGTTGTTACACAATATGGTCTTTTATGACTGGTTCCTTTCACTTAGCACTTTTTGAGATCCATCTATGTTGTAGCATGTATTAGTAATTCATAAACTTCATTCCTTTTTATTGCCAAGTAATATTCCATTGTATAAGTATACCACTTTTGTTTCTCTATCACTTAAAGGGCATTTGAGTGGTTTACACTTTTCGGCTGCTATGAACAATGCTGTTATGAACATTCACCTATAAGTTGTGCATACACTATGTTTTCAATTCTCTTGGAACTGTTGAGTAATATGGTAACTCTATGTTTAACCTTCTGAGCAATTCCAGACTATTTCCCATAGTGGCTGTATGATTAATGTTTTACATTCCTGTCAACAGTGTATGGAGGTTCCAATGACTCTACTTCTTTGTCAACACTTGTTACTGTCTGTCTCTTTTGTCACTGCTGTTCAGGTAGGTGTCAAGTAATAATTTGTGGGTTTGATTTGCATTTCAATAATGGCAAAAGACACTGAGCATTTGACCATTTGCATATCTCCTTGGGGAAAATGCCACTGAAATACTTTGCCCATTTTTAATTGGATGATTTGTTTTATTATTGAGTGATAATAGTTCTTTATATATTCTGGTTATAAGTCCCTTTAGAAATATGATTTGCAAATACTTTCTCCCATTTTATGCATTGTCCTTTCATTTTCTTGAAGGTAAAAGTGCACAAACTTTTAATTTTGATAAAGTCCAGCTTAGTCTTCTCTTTTGACCTTTATATTTTGGAGGCCATATCTAAAAAGACATTGACTAAATCCAAGGTCATGAAGATTTGCTCCCACATTTACTCTAGGAGTTTTATAGTTTTACCTCTTACATTTAGATCTATGATCCACTTTAAGTCAATTTTTGGATAGTGCGTGAAATAGGCTGCAAGTTCATCCTCGTGGCTACAGTCCATGGGGTCACTAACGAGTTGGACATGACTTAGCAACTAAAACAACAACAATACAGCTTTCCCAGCATCACTCGTTGGAAAGATAATTTATTTTCCCACTGAATTGTTTTAGCACTCTAGCCAAAAGTTAATTTACAATAAATTTAAGAGTTTATTTCTTTCTTTGGAATTCTGTTCTATAGATCCATATGTCTATCTTGATGTGAGTACCACGCTGTCTTGATTACTATAACTTTGTATTCTGAAACTGATAAATGTGAGTCCTCCAACTTTGTAATTTTTTTTAATGCTTTGAGTATCCTAGGTCTCCTGAATTTCAGGATAAGTTTGCCAATTTCTGCAAAAAAAAAAAAAACAAAAAAAAAAACAAGCCCTCGGAATTCCAAAAGTGATTGCATTGAATATGTTGATCAACTTGAGGATGCCATTTTAGCCATATTAATTTTTCCAATCCACAAACAAAGATGAATTGCCATTTAGTAGATTTCATTGTTTTTCAATAACATTTTGTAGTTTTTTAATGAAGAAATTTTCTATTTTGTTCTTTTTCATGCTAATGTAAATGTAATTGTTTTTTTGACATCATTTTTGGCTTGTTTATTGCCAGATGGAAATTTCTGGTCTTAATCATTTCACCTAGAGCAAACTCTAGATTCTCTCTCTCCATTCTTACTTCCTTGCATCCAAATATATTGAAATTTCAGTTTTTCAGAAAGAGCTACTGGTAAGTTATCAGTCTTTTATTAGACGTTTTGCTTTGAATATATGCATGTGTACATAATTATACACATATGTGTTTTTTTTACAGTTTTTTTTTACATATGTTTTAAAAACATACGTGGTTTTTTTTTTACAGTTAATGAATCTACAAACAGAATCTTACCAACATTCATATTACAATGATGGTAGGTTATGGGAAATTTTTTTCATCATTGCTAAATTTGTTTTCAAATTTTTTCTATAATTAATATGTACAATTTGTTTCTACTTTTTAATTCATTTTTTAAAATGTTTTTTCACTTCTGTCAAGGAAGTTTGTCAACTGCCCCGATTTAAGACTAAGAAAATGACTATAATTTCAGTTAGTATAAATTCATTTCAATAGTCTTAGAAAACATTTGATTCTTTTCCAGTGTGGATTCATTCAAAAACACTCATTAGACTTTTTTTTCCTTCAAAATACTCTAGTTGACTGATAATTTAAAGTATTTGAGCCCTTCTTGAATTTTTATAAGTTGGTTAGTTCACTCCAGCTTGAGGGGCACAGTTTGATTCAGACTAATCCTTGGTGAAGTTTCACAGTAAAATAAACAAACTCCTAAATATAGCTTTAAGGGACAAAACCATAAATCTCTTTAACAAACTAATATTCTGCTGCCTAGAAACATCTTCAAAAAGGGCATAAATGTTCTCTGTAATCCATCTTTTAGATATCTGTATAACATCAATTAATAAATTTTACAACCCCCTTTTCCAGATAGCTATAAAAGTCCCTTCTACTCTTAGGATGTTAAGTTACTGCTGTCAATGTATCCTTATCCTGTTCTGTCACCTCTGGGGGAAATGAATCTGATGCAAAACTTTTAAATGTTCTATTAAAAATTTCCTCAGTTTCAGGATTTTAATATTTGTTCCCCAAATTCATTCTTGTTTACTTTATCCCTATTTGCCACAGACCTAAACTTCAGTGCCTATTTTGTTCAAAGGAAATCAAAGTCTCTGGGAATACTGTTGTGAGCTTTAAATAAGCTGATATACATAAAGCTCTTAACACAGTGTATGCTGGTGATAATCACTCAATAAATGGTAGCTCCAATTAGCTCTATTTAATACATTTTCAAAACTTTTCTATATTCTCTCCCCCTTTCATACTCAAGGTTCTTCAGTCTATCTTCCTCTAAGGGCTGCTGAAACCACACCCTCCCTTAATGTGTATAGTAATCTGAGGGTGGACACACCTCAGTATTATACACAGTAGGACAATGTGCCTTCTGTCTCCTTCTCCTCAGCTGACTCCTTAACAATTGCAAACCATAGCCCTAGTGAACTACGCCCCAAATAAACTAGGAGCCAATGAAGACTAGATGTCAAAACTATAAATAAACTCCACACGTGCTATATTTGCTTAAGAAGATGGGTCATGGCACACCGCAAAGAATACTATTGAATGATGTGCAGTCAAAAAATTAAATACCTGTTTTGTTTCAGAACAACCACATGGAAATTAATAGTGAAATCAACTGACTTAAAAGTACTGAAAGGGGAAGTTCACAACCTATATTTCAAGCATAGATATAAAATATTTTCACCAATCTCAAATGCCAGACACTTCACACAGACCATGACTGCAAGTGGCAAAGGCTATATAAGTCCACAGAGATGAAGAAGCCAAAAGTACCCTAATGCTGTGCAGTGTATTTTGCAAGTGATTTAAATATTCTTCTTCAAAGCTCTTCTTTACTTTGCTTTACTGAGCCCAAAAGGCAAGCAGATGGTAAACATGACAACAACTCAAATTTTAATGCAGATAATCAGTAAATAAAATACACACTATCATTCTTCCCATCTTTACAATGTAATGTAACAAAATGAAACTAGTTACCACATGGTAGGAAATGTGAGGTCTTCTGTAAAACCCAATTAACATTATCAGTATTATAGCTGATATAATTATATATCAATATATGATATACCAACAAAAGCCTTTGCCCATGAGGCCTTTAGGATCCCTCTCAAGCTTACAAACATTTGAGGGAAAGGACTTTTCCAAAAATGCTTCAGAGGCTGGGACATTCTGAACAAAGAAAGTGTTTAGAAAGAACAATACTGGAATTGTTGTATAATAGGTGGTAATAGCCCCAAGCACAGGATGTTAACAGTGTCTCTTAAGACCCTAGGGCTCAAAAAGTATTACCTCTACTGGCAATATTAACTTTACTTAATCCTAAAAATTTTCAGAAGACTAAGGGTGGTTTCCCAGATAGCTCAGTGGGTAAAGAATCTGCATGAAATACAGGAAACAAAAGAGATCTGTATTCAATCCCTGGGTCAGGAAGATCCTCTGGAGAAGGGCATGGCAACCCACTGCAGTATTCTTGCCTGGAGAATCCTGTAAACAGAGGAGCCTGGAGGGCTAAAGTTGGGACTACAAAGAGTCAGGCAGAACTGAAGTGACTAAGCACAGCACAGCAAGGATAAATCAGTCAGCTTGCCTGAGTATATTCTCAGTTTTTTATGTGAGACAAGGAGGATTCTACACCCAAGCCAGTGGACAATTCCAACTGAGTCCTGGATGATGCTGTTAAAAGAGTTGACTTTATTAAACAAATGCTAGTTCATTGTAGAAAATCTCAATAAAGAGCTCTGAAATCTCCTTCTACATATGAAAAAACTCAGGGGCATGGCAAAAGAAGAGTTCTCAATAAAGTGGACTAAGAGGTGAACTGCCTACAAAATCAGACTGAGAAGCCCATATCACATTCTAGAAGAAGGAAGAACCATCCACTGAAGGATTTTTAGTATGTTGAAATAATGGAAGTACTTAGAGAAAATAGACACAATTAGACTAGTTAGGATGCTATGTCAATAATTCAGATATGAGGTGATCCAGCTCTGAACTAAGGATTTGGAAGTAGAAAGGAAGAAATGCATACAAAGACTATTCAAAGTCAAAATGTGAAGAATGTTTGAATGAAAGGGTGGAAAGAAAGAAAATCATGGTAAAGTATGAGGTTGAGGAGAGGTCACTGAATTACTACCATAGATTAAAGAGGGATGTCAGAAGAAATAATCAAGAGTTTAAGAGATGAATTCATTTTAGACATACTGAGTTTGGAGAGACGTAAGACATTCAGTTGCAGTCAGTCACCAGCACTGCTAGCAGTTATGATGAAAGAGACCCAGTGGCTACCACACTGCTGAGAATGGCTAACACTAGAAAAAGTATTAGACTGATGAAATTTCCCTCAGAGGTCACTACATTCTGCAAAAACAAGTTTATCAAGCCATTTTTACATAAACATACCATTTGAAAGTACGTCTAACCTTGGCACTCTTCGCCTTAATGCTTTAAACTGTGTGAACACAAAAAAATAAAATAACAGATCACCAAATGTAGTTCTGGCAAACAGCAAAGTGTGTATCACATTATAAATACAAAATTCATTCTGTTGCTTGAATTTATTTTAGACTTTGGTTTTTCAAACATTTTTCTTACATTAAATGACTTTTTCTTTCCAATTATCTTGTGAGGAAGATCACACAATTTGTTTGGATCAAAAATATTAAGGCTGGTTTACAAGGAGGAAAATTTCTTAGGTTAAAGAGTTTTATTTGATCAGCTCCTGATATTCTTGGTTTGGTATACAACCACCTGAACCAAAAATAATCTTGACTTTTAATTCATGTTATTTCTGGCAGCAACAGGAAGCAATCCATCATGGAATAAAGAAAATGACAGCTCACATAAATATCAAGTTCCTCCTTAACCATTTTAAAGAAAAGCATAACTGCTTTGTGAAATTCAAGGGTCAAGGGACTGAGTGATATGACTTGCTAGGAATTTTGCAATATATTTTGATTTATAACTGAAACTGGGAAGCACATTACTTATATAAAGCAAACTCATGAAAAAGTTTAACAAATACCTGGTATAAACCCTTGATCCACAAATCAAAATGACTACTCTTTGCAATAAATACTATGGCATATTTTCCTTTATTTCCTCCCACTGTAAGAAGTAGAATTTGCACATATAAAAGCAATCACTCATTCATCAGTAGTGACAAATATATCATATTGAAATCATAAAATGTTAACAAAAGGAGAAGCTGAGCATGAGGAATGTAGGAACTCTTATGTGCTATCTCTGTAATTTTTCTGTAAATCTAGAACAACTCTAAAATTTAAAATTCTTTTTAAAAAATCACTGTACTTTTATGCTTTTTAAAGGTCATGTTTTGCTTTAGTCTCACAACCAAACATTCATTTGATACATACATATTGAACAAATGGGTATATTAAGCTTTGCATAATATACAAAGATGACTAAGACCTGGGGACTAAGACATCAGGACATGCATGCTCAGTCACTCAGTTGTGTTCAACTCTTTGCGACCCCATGGACTGTAGCCTACCAGGCTCCTCTGTCCTTGGGATTTTCCAGGCAAGAATACTGGAGTGGGTTGCCATTTCCTTCTCCAAAAAGACATCAACTCCCTCTAATTTCCAAGGTCTCACCCTCAAGGACTTTAATGTCAGAAGAAGAGATAAGACTGAGGACACAAACTGCAATACACAAAAGTCATAAAGCAACTTTTCCTCCCTCTGGTGGTTCAGTGATAAAAATCCTCCTGCCAATGAGGAGCCACAGGAGACGTGGGTTCAATCCCTGGGTTGGGAAGATCTCCTGGAGAAGGAAATGCAACCCATTCCAGTCTTGCCTGGAGAATCCCATGGACAGAGGAGCCCTGCAAATCTTTTCGGGCAGGCTGAATCTTCCTGTGGATTTAAATCTAAGGCCTCACAGTTGTGTGCCAGGTGTTGTTGGATAATGAAAAGTCTCTAAAGAGATAAGACTGAGGACACAAACTGCAATACACAAAAGTCATAAAGCAACTTTTCCTCCCTCTGGTGGTTCAGTGATAAAAATCCTCCTGCCAATGAGGAGCCACAGGAGACGTGGGTTCAATCCCTGGGTTGGGAAGATCTCCTGGAGAAGGAAATGCAACCCACTCCAGTCTTGCCTGGAGAATCCCATGGACAGAGGAGCCCTGCAAATCTTTTCGGGCAGGCTGAATCTTCCTGTGGATTTAAATCTAAGGCCTCACAGTTGTGTGCCAGGTGTTGTTGGATAATGAAAAGTCTCTAAAAGAGTCTCAATCCCAGAATTAAATACCCATTTCACATAGAAAGCAAATTCCGTACTTCATTCAAAAGTAGTGTCGCCCTCCTCTGGCTCAGACCTGCTGTTTTCTCTTCCCTTGACTAGCAGCTTTCCTTGGCTGGCTCCTGTGCAGTTGCCTGCGACCCCCTTGGGGGAGGCAGAGAAAGTCTTAATGTGCTGGTCATTCAGCCCTGTATGACTCTCTGCGACCGCATGGACTGTAGCTTGCCAGGCTCCTTTGTCCATGGAGAAAGTCCAGCCATTCACTTCTCCAGGGATCTTCCTGACCCAGGGATCAAGCCCGGGTCTCCTGCATTTCAGGAAGACTCCACCATCTGAGCTACCAGAGAAATTCTTAACTGCCCTGCAAATACCTATATTGCTTTGCCATTCAGATGCCCAGAGATGTCTGCTCCACCCACATATGGGCTCCCTGACCCATCTGTGACCAACGCCAGCAGACCTTCTCTGGATGGTCACTTACAATTCCATGGAATATCTCCAGCCCACTGTCAGTAGGAAAACAGACTCCCCACCCACTGTTCTCTACTCTCTGCCACTGTTTCCATCAGCCAGCTTCTTCCCTTGAGATTCCTCTGGCATAAATGTTACATGGTCCTCTCTGTTCCCCAAGCTCCAGAGAACACAGTCAGGCTCCCTTTTCTTTCTTTCTCTCTCCCTCCCTCCCTCCCACCCTGACTCTCTCTCAGAAGCACAAATGGATATAATAAGTATAAATAACTCAAGGCATTTTTACAGTAATTCAAATTTGAATATGAACCTTACCCAAGGAACCCCATTACTATGCAACTGACTTTATAATTCCCTCAGATAATTGCTTCAGAAAGTTTGGATGGAACTTATTCTGCTAGTCAAGTTCTGTTGCAATCTAAGAGGTGTTTTTAAGCAATCATCTGGCCTCTTTACAGTTCTGACCTCTTCCAGTTCCAGTGCTGGATTAAAAAAAAAAAAGTTGTTGAAGATGTTGCAACATTCTTACCCCCCTAATTCCTTGGACTGCTCCCTAAAAATGCATCTATCTAGTTTTAATCTGATCTCAAATCACAGATTCTACCAACTTTGTAGTCTCACAGCCTATTACCAGCTTTAAGAAAAAACAGACCAGAAGAAGACAAATATCTTAGTTCAGATTAAGCACCCCCTGATGTTGGTGATGGACAGGAAGGCCTGGCGTGCTGCAGTTCATGGGGTCACAAAGAGTCGGACGTGACTGAGCGACTGAACTGAACTGAACTGATTTATATGGGGAAAGCTATTTAAAATAATATTAAATGAGGAAAAGTATTCTTCCAAATACTCTAACAGATGTTGTTTCTTACATTACAGAAGGAAATGAGGGGGCCTTCCCAGTGCTCCAGTGGTTAAGAATTTGCCTGCCAATCCAGGGGACACGGGTTTGATCCCTGGTCTGAGAGGATCCCGCATGCTGCTGGGCAGCTAAGCCTGTGCACCCTAGAGCCCGCACTCCTCAACAAGAGAAGCCACTGCAATGAGAAGGCCGTGCACCGCGACTAGAGTAGCCCTGCTGGCTGCATCTAGAGAAGGCCCACATGCAGCTACGAAGACCCAGCACAGCCCAAAAGAAATTTTTAAAAAATTTTTAAAGGAAATGAGGGACTTCCTGGTGGGTCCAGTGGCAAAAACTCCCCACTCCCAGTGAAGGGGGCTCAGTATCGATCCCTGGTCAGGAAACTAGATCCCACATGCTGCAACTAAAGAACTGGCATGCCCATTGAAGATCAAAGATCTGCGTGCTGAAACTAATACCCAGTGCAGTCAAATAAACAAATGAAGGAAACAAATACAGGTGATAAATGGGTGGATAACAATTTACAATCTGCTGAAGGATGAGACTGGCAGGCATCATATATTAACTATGGCCTCCCAGCCATCACTACTTTACAGGTGGTGGTACATTTGGGATTCACAAATTGCATTAAATTCAAAAATCTTTACTGAGTGCTTGGCTTGATACCAGGCTATATGCTGTAAAGAATATTTTAAAAATTATGATACAGTGGCTGTCCTCAGGGGTGATAAGATATATACAAATAACCACACAATACCACATACAATAAGCACTAAAAGAATATGACACTACGAGATTACATTTTCTGAAAGGATTAGAAGACCTCATACAGGAAGAGGCTTTTTGCTAGATTTTAAAGCAAAGAGCAGGATTTCATGGGGCAGAAATGGGAAGAAGGTTGCATTAACAAACACAAACGAAGAGGGGGAAAAATAAAGAACGGCTTGTAACACGTTTTAGAAGAAAGGATAGCACCAGAGAATGACAAAGAGCTTGGATCTGGAGAATTCCTCCCGAAAGAGTGAGAGATGAGTGCTGGGTGGAGCAGCAGGAAACAAAAAGGAAAAAGGACTCCTCTTATTTCAAAAACACTTGATCCCAGAGAAGGAAGTTCCACTGACTGAGGGCTGCCAGCCACTCCTCACCAGCTGCAGCCAGCCCTGCAACTACAAGGCCCTATCTATAACATGTAAATCCTAAGCATGGAGTTTGGGATTTTCAATTTTTGGTTCTGAGCATAAGTTTTGAATTTTAAAAGGTTTGAATTTCTTTTCAGAGTGCTGCTGCAGTACATACATAGTCACAAAATCTACATGTGCAGCCTTCCTTCTGTAGTTTGAAACTACCCAAGTCTCAAGGGGGATTTGATGAGGTAAGAAAATGAGAAATTTACAAGTGCTAAAAACAATCTGAAATGCAGATCTCTCTATTTTCAAGAAGATAATCGGGAATCTTAACCAGATGGCTATTAAAGCTCCCTGGAACATAATCAGAAATAACAAAAGTTTCAAATAACCCCATACAATTTTGCCTTGTGAATTCTATCCAATGAGAAAGTAACAAGTGACATCTAATAGACTGAAGTACCCAGATGCCATGGGAACAAGGCAAAGAGCAAGAAAACCTAAAAGCAGGAAATCGTTCAGGAAGGAGTGAACTTCTAGCGAAGAAACACCACATGCAAGAGCTGAACAAGGCCATTAGTTATTAATAGAACACGGAACTTGAGTGAATAGAAAACGCCAAGAAGTTAATAAAAGTAGGAATGATTTAAGCAGGCTTACACATTTGGCTATTATTAAGAGCCCAACCTCAGGTATTCAGACAGTCAACAAGTAAAACTCTCTCTTCATTCAAAATTTAGATGTTTAATGAGGTAAGAAAATGAGAAATTTACAAGTGCTAAAAACAATCTGAAATGCAGATCTCTCTATTTTCAAGAAGATAATCGGGAATCTTAACCAGATGGCTATTAAAGCTCCCTGGAACATAATCAGAAATAACAAAAGTTTCAAATAACCCCATACAATTTTGCCTTGTGAATTCTATCCAATGAGAAAGTAACAAGTGACATCTAATAGACTGAAGTACCCAGATGCCATGGGAACAAGGCAAAGAGCAAGAAAACCTAAAAGCAGGAAATCGTTCAGGAAGGAGTGAACTTCTAGCGAAGAAACACCACATGCAAGAGCTGAACAAGGCCATTAGTTATTAATAGAACACGGAACTTGAGTGAATAGAAAACGCCAAGAAGTTAATAAAAGTAGGAATGATTTAAGCAGGCTTACACATTTGGCTATTATTAAGAGCCCAACCTCAGGTATTCAGACAGTCAACAAGTAAAACTCTCTCTTCATTCAAAATTTAGATGTTTACCTCTCAACAGAAACCCTGCCCACTTACCCCAAATGAGGCACGAAGAACATCTTGGCAGCCATGTCACACTGGCTTTCCAAGTTTCTTTCAGAGAAATGATGAGCTACAGGAACAGCTGGGCACCACAGCACAGCAGAAGCATCGGAGAGGCTTCTGCAAATCTTTCAAGGGCACAAATGATGCCTCAGAACACTGACAATGAAACAAACCCTTGACTTCACAAAGTTTTTTCTGGCCATTTTATTTGGCCACATACAATCTCTCCATCCTTGGATTCATCATTGGTTTCGGTCTGTGACTGTCATTGGTTTTGGAATCTCTGACCCTATTTTCAGTCTCCCTAACTGTGGGGTCTTATCCCCAAATAAGTTGACCAAAGTCCTTGAGGATAGGCATTGAGTTCCACACATCTTTGCAACCCCCGAGGGTCTGGTATAGGTCTTCAGGGATTTCTTGTAGAATTGGAAGCCCTGTTGCTAAATATTTCTTTGGCATATATTTATACATACTTTCCCATTACAAAATGTTCTATAACAAGGATTGTAGAATAATTGTTTTTGCTAGGAACAATTACACTTCAAAGGAGCACAGCTATTCCATTGGTTGTGTGTGGTGTCTTGGAAGAAAAACATGATATAAATCAGCATATCATAGACTAGACAAATAGAACTTTTCTAATAAATCTTGCTTTCAAAGCAGCAATTGTGGGCTTTAGAAATGTGCCTCATTCCCTTTATTATCAAAACCAAGTAAAATATTTTTTTAAATGAAAACAAGTAAGGAAGTATTTTGACAACATTTTTAGCGAAAGAGAAGATGAAAGTATCAGTGGCTCAGTCGTGTCCGACTCGTTGGGAACCCACAGACTGTAGCCCACCAGGCTCCTCTGTCCACAGTGTTTCTCAGGCAAAAGTACTAGAGTGGGCTGCCTTTTCCTTCTCCAGGGGATCTTCCTGACTCAGAGGTTGAACCCCCATCTGATGCACTGGCAGGTGGATGCTTTACCATCAGGCCACTAGGGAAGCCCCCAGCATAGGTTCATGGGTTATAAAGATTGTGCACTAAAACGCACAGTTAGTAAACAAAGGACTATTTTTTTTTAACTTTTTGTTTTGAGTTGGGGTATAACTGATTAACAATCATTGTGATACTTTCAGGTGAATAGTGAGGGACTCAGCCATACATATATTTGTATACTAAGGGCTGTTTTTAATGACACCTAGTGACTGAGCGACTCAACCGAACTGAACTGAACTGAACTGATTGTGTTTCCCTGGTGGCTCAGCTGGTAAAGAATCCATCTACAATGTGGGAGACCTGGGTTCCATCCCTGGGTTGGGAAGATCCCCTGGAGAAGGGAACAGCTACCCATTCCAGTATTCTGGCCTGGAGAATTCCATAGACTGTATAGTCCATGGGGTCGCAAAGCATCAGACATGATTGAGCGACTTTCACCTTCACTTTCATACTGAATACTTTCACACTTTCACTGTAATACTTCCCTGGTGGCTCAGACACTAAACAATCTGCCTATAATGCAGGAGCGCAGGTGTGTACTAAGTCTGACTCTTTGCAACTCACTGGACTGCAGCCCACCAGGCTCCTATGTCCATGGGGATTCTCCAGGCAAGAATACTTGAGTGAGTTGCTGGGCCCTCCTCCAAGGGATCTACTCAATCCAGGGATCGAACCAGTGTCACTGGCAGGCGGGTTCTTTACCACTAGTGCCACCTGGGAAGCCCGTAATGCAGGAGATGTAGGTTCAATCCCTGGGTCAGGGAGATGCCCTGGAGAAGGGGATGGCAACCCACTCCAGCATTCTTGCTGGAGAATTCCATAGACAGAGAAGCCTGGTGGGCTACAGTCGGTGGGGTTGCAAAGAGTTGGACACAACTGAGCCATTAAAACACACTGTAATACACAAAGACCTTATTAACACTTCAGTTCAGTTCAGTTCAGTTGCTCAGTCGTGTCTGACTCTCTGCGAACCCATGAATCGCAGCACGCCAGGCCTCCCTGCCCATCACCAACTCCCGGAGTTCACTCAGACTCACGTCCATCGAGTCCGTGATGCCATCCAGCCATCTCATCCTCGGTCGTCCCCTTCTCCTCCTCCCCCCATCCCTCCCAGCATCAGGGTCTTTTCCAATGAGTCAGCTCTTCGCATAAGGTGACCAAAGTACTGGAGTTTCAGCTTTAGCATCATTCCTTCCAAAGAAATCCCAGGGTTGATCTCCTTCAGAATGGACTGGTTGGATCTCCTTGCAGTCCAAGGGACTCTCAAGAGTCTTCTCCAACATCACAGTTCAAAAGCATCAATTCTTCAGCACTCAGCTTTCTTCACAGTCCAAGTCTCACATCCATACATGACCACTGGAAAAACCATAGCCTCGACTAGATGGACCTTAGTTGGCAAAGTAATGTCTCTGCTTTTCAATATGCTATCTAGGTTGGTCATAACTTCTCTTCCAAGGAGTAAGCGTCTTTTAATTTATGGCTGCAGTCACCATCTGCAGTGATTTTGGAGCCCCAAAAATAAAGTCTGACACTGTTTGCACTGTTAACACTTAAGGGGTTAATATTGCTGATCTACATCCATTGTGAACTACTGAGCAAAGATGAGTCCATCTGTTCCTGACCTCACAGAGTTCCTTGGGATGCTATCTGAAAAATACAGTATTGGGGGGAAAAGTCAAAATAATTCAGGTCTGAAATCAGAAAGCCACTGCTTCTGGGACAACTACAGGATAATATTAGAGCATCCTTTTTCCTTCATAATCAAGATGAGAAGCTGTAACAAACAATGCCAGATAACGATTTCCTTTATCTCCACCTTAAAATACCCTTTGATAGCATGTTATCTATCATCAATTTATAAAGCCAAGATCCATTAATCATTTCAAATGGAAAATTAATTACTTTTGGATCAGAAGAAAATTCAGAAGTTCCTTTGAAAATACTGAGAATTTCTATTGTATATTTTTCATTATCAAAGAAAATTCTTGCAAAAATTCAACCCTTTCCAATATTTTAATCCATCTTTTAAAAACTGCTATACTTCTATTACACATTTATTCAGTTATCTTTCATAACTATCCAGGAAGACAGTGAAAAGGACATTTTCTGGGCATTTATGTTAAAGGTAACATCAATGTAATGTGTCTTCTAAGAAAAAGAGTCTTTTCTAATAAAAATAAGGATGGAGGGATCGTCAATGCATTTCTAAATGTCACAGAATAGGAGATATTTACTGTGATACTTTGTCTATAAAGGAAAATACAGAATTTGGTCAACTATTTTTAGGTTTTAAAAGAATTTTTGCTTTAGTGTTCCATCAGTTTGTAGGTCTAGCCACCATCTGTTTACCAGTTTTCCTTTAATTTACCTTATAGTTTTAACTCAAATTATATTTTCAAAAAGTCAGGCCAATTTTAGAGCTGCAATCTCTACTAGTTAGACTAAATGACCTAATTGACAAAGAAAATGTATTATAATGGCATTATACCAAAGCTAATTTGGGAGGGAAAGTTTCAAAAACCAATAATAGTCTAAATTAGAAACTAAAAACATTAGCCCCAAGTAATAATCACAAACTAGATCTACACAGGCAGCTGGTATTTGTCTTCAGTCAAGAGAAAGTTGCTACCATTTTATTGTAATTTTACCTATATTAATGCTTAATTTATACGGATATCTATATATTTAAGGGTCTCTTCTCTGTTTAAAGCTAACTGGTGGGTTTTAGGGAAATATCTCAGTAAGTTTCCATATAATTGATTTCTAAAAGAAAGGGACACAATAACATGTATATTTTTCCTCTGGTTAATACAGCAGTAAGAACACAAGGAAGCACTGTTTTAAACAAGAGGTGATTTGTTAGAACTAATAACTTGCTACAATTTATGAAAGAGAGAGAGTTTTCTTTTCAAATTGGAAAAATAAATATATAAAAAGGCAATAAAACTGTAAAAAAGAAAGGAGGAGATTGAATAACTAAGTTGGAGGGGGAATAAACCCAAGCAGGTGAAGACATCAATGAATTCCAGACACTATTTACTCTACAATTTTAGGTACTGAAAGCTGGGGAAGGAAGGTTTCTCTGTGAGACCATAAACAAAAACTTACATGATCTAGTAATGCCATAGCTACTTCTGTTCAGTCTCCATTTTAAGACTTTTCTAGTATAATTCCTGTGGGAGTAGGTCTTTACTAAATTTTTATACCACAGGTTTTATTCTCTCTCAACATAAATTAATTTTTTTAAATTACAAAACATTGATCCAAGAACACAGTCATTTAAGGAATTTTAAATCTTTTATACATAGCCGATTATACAGAGTGAAGTAAGCCAGAAAGAAAAACACCAATACAGTATACTAACACATATATATGGAATTTAGAACGATGGTAATGATAACCCTGTATGTGAGACAGCAAAAGAGACACAGATGTATAGAACGGACTTTTGGACTCTGAGGGAGAGGGAGAGGGTTGGGATGATTTGGGAGAATGGCACTGAAACATGTATAACATCATTAAGAAATGAATCGCCAGTCTATGTTCAATACAGGATACAGGATGCTTGGGGCTGGTGCATGGGGATGATCCAGAGAGATGATATAGGGAGGAGGTGGGAGGGGGGTTCAGGATTGGGAACTCATGTACACCTGTGGCGGATTCATGTCAATGTATGGCAAAACCAATACAGTATTGTAAAGTAAAATAAAGTAAAAATAAAAGTTTTTTTTTTAAGTAAAATAACTTTGAAATCAAGTGAATACCTAAGACTCTTTGGAAAAAAATCATTTGGAATTAATAAATCATGGTTGTATAAACTCAAAAAATAAAATAAAATAAATCTTTTATTATATTGGCTTTTTTGCAACGACCTTTTAAGAATTATTTTAGATCATGCTTAAGGCAAGTCATTTTTTCAAAACTAACACAAGATTGATTCCTGTCACTAAATGATTTCACAAGAAGCATCAGGCATACAGCTAACAACTGAGTGGAGGTTAAGCTTTTTGTTTGTTATGTTTGGCTACTTCTAACCCTGTGATTCTAGACATATTACAATAAACACATATAAATCAAATAATGCTTTTCTTTGTCTCCTCAAATTTAAACCTATTTCCGAGCAACATTAGCTGAGATTCTAGGAAGTACTCAGCCACTGGCTCAAGTTCTTACCTCATGGAATAAATGTCTACACAGGCTTGAAAGCAGTCTTGCTCAACCCCATGTCTGGTAATAACCACAAAAGGCTTTTGATTGTCCAAAAACTACATGAAAGGGGAAACACCCCCAAATCAAAAATCTTTAAACCAAAGGAGAAAGAGTTAACATCAGCAAACACTAACTCTGAAATACCATGTATATCAACATTATTAAAACAAATCTTTCAAAGTAGCCCATCAACCTCACACTGCTGTCACCCACTCTAGAGGCTTGAGCCTGGCCCCTGCTGCAGAGAGACCTCATGGGCACTTGCCCTTACTCCCACATTCACCTCCTCAAATTATTTACAAACATCATTCTCCTCCAGACTTGATGATCACAAAGGGGTGGGACCACTGGTCTCATTCATCTTTGCATCTACTACAGCATTTACAACAGTGCTTTATTCACAATTTAAATAACTTTCTGTTGCTTAGAAGAGCAAAAAGAAAATGCTAAATTATGTTTCTTCTAACAATTCATTTTGTGAACTGTTCATCAATTGCTGATGCACTTTGGTAAACACTCCCCTAATAGTTTTGAAGTAACTTAGAATACATCCCTAATAGTGTGTGTGTGTGTGTGTGTGTGTGTGTGTGTGTGTGTTAGTCACTTAGTCGTGCCTGACTCTTTGTGATCACATGGACTGTAGCCCACCAGGCTCCTCCATCCATGGGATTTTCCACACAAGAATAACGGAGTGGGTTGCCATTTCCTTCTTTAGCAATAGGAAAAAGATCTGAACAAAAGTATGAACCACAAAAATAAAGTCAGGAAGCAAATAACATAAAACTTGGCTTTTAATACTTGATATACTCTATAGGTATAAAAGCCAAAGATTGCTAAAACGCAGCCTTTATTAAAGGAGTACCTCAGTACTGTTTATTATAGTTTGGGAAGATTTAGGGGGGCGGGGAGGACAAGGCAGAAAACAAGCTAAGCTCACACACTACAGTGTAAAAGCTTCATCCCAAGAGACAGATCTCAAACATACATCTGCTTTGTACCATTCTACACTAAGGTCTGATGTTAACTACCAAATCAGACTTTTGAAGGAGGAAAATTTGAAAATTTACTTAGGAATCTGTCATGTGTTTTGCATACCCCTCCAGCACATTTCTGCTCTACCCTTACTTTTTAAAATCATATATATAATAACAATGATTAGAAAACTGGAATGGTGTTTACTGATCTGAATCTATAAGAGAGTTTTCTTTAAAAAAAAAAGTCAAGAATTAATGTATAACCATTTCATTTAACTCTTACAAAGAACAGTAATATTCTTAGACGCTAAGTCACTCTGTGTATAGAATCAAAGACTGAACAGCACAGAAACAAAAACATAACAGGCAAATGAGAAACAATTTATTCCAAAGTAATTTTGGAGACACAGGTCCCTGAATGAGTTGATTGGTTCACTCTGAAATGGAATCATACAGCACATGAGGCAGTATTACAACATCTTTGCCTTCCTGGAACAGAGCCTGTCACAAACATACACAGGGCAGATGGAGAGAGAAGTAAACAGGAGAACACAAGTTGTCACTGAGACCCTTTTCATCACACATTTCCTATGGCTCCCATATTTCCAACCATTACAGCTTTGGTCTTTAGTTGCTAACTTTAAGAAAAATAATGATGATGGGTGCCTCATTAGCTAAAAACCAAAGCGTCCTAAAGATAAGAATACATTAACTGTGGAGACTGCCGCTGCTGAATCACCAATCATCAAATCTCTCATACTACATGTCCAGATTACCGTTACATGGAGTCAAAGTAGTGACAATCCTAGCTTTGCGTGAGAAAGTTTTCGGTTTTTAATTCTTAAGCATCAGTGACAAAGTAAAACTACCACACCATGCCGTCATGTCATAAAATCACCCACTAGAAAAAGGAACTCCAGGAAGGCTAAGGAGGCTGAAGTCTTTTTCCTGCAAATAAGAAGTGAGACACAGAAAGGATTTGTACCTGAAGAGTCCCACAAGATCTCACTCTGCTTCATTTCCACACCGATTCTCAGAGCTTCGGGGAAAACTGGCAGAAAGAAAACGGTGAGGTCATATTCTGAGGGGTTTGTTCAATTTGCTTGCCAGTGGAAAGACTAAGAGGAGGCCAGGTATCTTCTCCTGTGAGAAGTCCAAAATTACAACTTACCGTTGAACAACCATCAACAGGAGAATGTTGGATTCCACCAAAAAAAAAGATAGATACCCCACATCCAAAGGCACAGGAGAAACGCCAGCAAGACGGTTCAGTTCAGTTCAGTCGCTCGGTCATGTCTGACTCTTTGCGACCCCATGAATCGCAGCACGCCAGGCCTCCCTGTCCATCACCAACTCCCGGAGTTCACTCAGACTCACATCCATCGAGTCAGTGATGCCATCCAGACATCTTATCCTCTGTCATCCCCTTCTCCTCCTGCCCCCAATTACTCACAGCATCAGAGTCTTTTCCAATGAGTCAACTCTTCGCATGAGGTGCCCAAAGTACTGGAGCTTCAGCTTTAGCATCATTCCTTCCAAAGAAATCCCAGGGTTGATCTCCTTCAGAATGGACTGGTTGGATCTCCTTGCAGTCCAAGGGACTCTCAAGAGTCTTCTCCAACACCACAGTTTAAAAGCATCAATTCTTCGGCGCTCAGCCTTCTTCACAATCCAACTCTCACATCCATACATGACCACAGGAAAAACCATAGCCTTGACTAGATGGACCTTAGTCGGCAAAGTAATGTATCTGCTTTTGAATATGTTCTCTAGGTTGGTCATAACTTTTCTTCCAAGGAGTAAGCGTCTTTGAATTTCATAGCTGCAATCACCATCTACAGTGATTCTGGAGCCCCAAAAATAAAGTCTGATACTGTTTCTACTGTTTCTCCATCTATTTCCCATGAAGTGACAGGACCAGATGCCATGATCTTCGTTTTCTGAATGTTGAGCTTTAAGCCAACTTTTTCACTCTCCTCTTTCACTTTCATCAAGAGGCTTTTTAGCTCTTCTTCCCTTTCTGTCATAAGGGTGGTGTCATCTGCATATCTGAGGTTATTGATATTTCTCCCACCAATCTTGATTCCAGCTTGTGCTTCTTCCAGTCCAGCATTTCTCCTGATGTACTCTGCATAGAAGTTAAATAAGCAGGGTGACAATATACAGCCTTGACATACTCCTTCTCCTATTTGGAACCAGTCTGTTGTTCCATCTCCAGTTCTAACTGTTGCTTCCTGACCTGAATATAGATTTCTCAAGAGGCAGGATAGGTGGTCTGGTATTCCCAGCTCTTTCAGAATTTTCCACAGTTTATTGTGATCCACATAGTCAAAGGCTTTGGCATAGTCAAGAAAGCAGAAATAGATGTTTTTCTGGAACTCTCTTGCTTTTTCCATGATCCAGCAGATGTTGGCAATTTGATCTCTGGTTATACTCCTTTTCCTATTTGGAACCAGTCTGTTGTTCCATGTCCAGTTCTAACTGTTGCTTCCTGACCTGCATACAGATTTCTCAAGAGGCAGGTCAGGTGGTCTGGTATTCCCATCTCTTTCAGAATTTTCCACAGTTTACTGTGATCCACACAGTCAAAGGCTTTGGCATAGTCAAGAAAGCAGAAATAGATGTTTTTCTGGAACTCTCTTGCTTTTTCCATGATCCAGTGGATGTTGGCAATTTGATCTCTGGTTCCTCTGCCTTTTCTAAAACCAGCTTGAACATCAGGGAGTTCACGGTTCACATATTGCTGAAGTCTGGCTTGGAGAATTTTGAGCATTACTTTACTAGCATGTGAGATGAGTGCAAATGTTCGGTAGTTGGAGCATTCTTTGGCATTGCCTTTCTTTGGAATTGGGATGAAAACTGACCTTTTCCAGTCCTGGGCCACTGCTGAGTTTTCCAGATTTGCTCTATACCAATGATTATATAACAACAATTTATCTTGTTCGAGGACATTTTTCTCCTTTTTAACAAGAACCTTCTGACTAATCTTATTAATTTAAGATGTATGTTGTGGGAATCCGTCTGGTAAAAGCCTTGATTAGACTAGGGAGAGGGCTAGTCTATCCCATGCCCCTTCTGATGTCTATGTCAGAAGCCTTCTCTGTCCTTTCTCACTGTAATAAAACTTCTGCCACACAAAAGCTCTGAGTGATCAAGCCTGATCCCTGGTCCCAAAGCTAAATCTTCAGAGATCACAAATCTGACATCGTTCACTGTAAGCTATCACTGCCACTCTGCCCCAGGTCCTCACCACAGGGTCCAGGCCCCGGACTCCCGAGTAGTGTAGAGCGGCAGGGAGGGTGACCAGGAGCTGGGCTTCATGAGCATCATCCCCATCAGCCTGGGGCTGGGCTGGGTCCGAGGGTAGGTTGGTGACCTTCAGCTCCAGGCCGATGACTGGCTGCCCACTCAGAGCAAACAAGGCTGTCGTCCCATCCGCATCCCTGCAGGACCAGATCCCAGTTGCTCTAAGACCGGAACACCTGCCCAGCCTCTCCCTCCCGCCCCCTCCCACAATGCATGGGATTCGCCTTCACCCTCTGAACCTCTCCCTCCACCTTGGCCTCCCTAATCTCCACACACTCAAGAAAGAGTCAAGACTGGAGTCAGGGACTTCCCTCATGGTCCAGTGGCTAAGACTCCAAGCTCCTAATGCAGGGGGCCTGAGTTTAATCCCTGGTCAGAGAACTAGATCCCATTTGCTGCAACTGAGATCCAGCACAGCCAAATAAATAAAAATTTAGGGGGCTTCCCTGGTGGCTCAGTGGTAAAGAATCCACCCACCAATGCAGGAGACATGGGTTCAATCCCTGATCTGGGAAGATCCCACATGCTGTAAAGCACCTAAGCCAGTGGGCCACAACTATTGAGCCTGTGCTCTAGAGCCCAGAAGCCTCAGCTCTGAAGCCTGCATGCCCTAGAGCCCATGATCTGCAACAAGAGAAGCCAGTATGATGAGAAGCCTGCGCACCACAATTAGCGAGCAGCCCGGGCTCACCCCAACTAGAAAGAGTCTGTGTGCAGCAATGACAAGCACAGCCAAAAATAAATAATAAAATTTAAAGAAAAAAAGCACTGAGTGGTTAGCACTTCAGTATATAACATAAAAATAAAAATTTAAAAATACATTTAAAAAAAGAAAGACTGGGAGTCAGGGAACCACCCTCCTGGTCCCCAGTCCGCCACTTACTGACTTTGGGCAGGTAACTAAACCTCTCTAGGCTTCCAAGTGGAACTGATAGTAATTCCTACCTCACGGATTGTGAAGACTGAACAGTGAGGTGTATGTGAACTATATAATTTCAAAATATGATGAAGGGTTATTCTTCCCTGCCAGGTGAGCTGCTATGGGCCCATCACCACCCTCATCCTGCAAACTTCCGATCTGTCTGCAGGCCCTTCCCACCTTCCACCTTCCCCTCTGCAGGTTCAGGCCCCTTCGAGCCCTCCCCAGGGGACTTCCTCGAATACTTTGAACTTTTGCCTTCCCACCCCATCTGCTCCATCACTCCCCCTCACATGGGCAGAGGCTGAAACTCCGTGTCACTGACGCGGGCGCAGAACCGGGCGTGGACCAGCTGCAGATTGCTCTGGCAGATCTTGTCTTCACCACAGCCTTGCTTCAGGAAGTGGATCTGGGGAGAGATTTGAAGAGGGGGTCCTTCTCAGGGAATGAATGTGTCACCAAGGCATGTGGCGGGGTAGGGGACCAGAGGAGTAAACAACCTGGATTCAACTTGCAGATCTGCTGCTTGCCAGCTGTGTGATACTGAGCTGGTCTCTTAACCACTCTGAGCTGTGTCCTCATCAGTAAAATGATGTGAATCGCAGTAAAGTGATTACTAGGCCGTGGCAGAGGCCAGAAGGCTAGTCCACAGCAAGGAAACATTTCCTTGGCCTTTCTTGTGTGTAACCAAGTCCCAACTTAGAAGATGAAGAGAAGGGAGGAGCACCACTTTTGAACTGGCCATAAGAACCATACACGGAGCTCCCCTGTCCTCCTCCAGCAGCCCAGGTTAGAGGTGGCCTAAGGACCTCAGAGGCCACATTTGAACACAGCAGACCCCCAGCACCATGGATGTCTGAAAGACTGCCTGAACCCCTGACTAGGAACACATGATCATCTAGGCCATTTTACATCTGGGGTCCACCTGTCACAGCATCTTGATATGAGGAACGACTAAGGTAACATGGGAAAGAATTCTGCAGGCTATGAATGAGTGTCACTGGCAAGGGACCATGATATCTATTCCTCCCATCTTCTCCTGGGCTCAACCAGAGCACACGCTCACCTCTGTCCGCTGGGTGCTGGGCTGGTGGGCGTTGAGGACGGGGGCCACTGGGGGCAGCCCCTGACCAGGAGCCTGTCGTCGGAGCCGAGGGGTCTGGAGACCATAGGACAGGGTCACGACGATGGCCCGAAGCTTGTCTTTGACGTTCTCCTGGGGAGGGAAAAGACAGAGGCGGATATAAGAACAACCCCCCAGGCCCCAGGCCCACCCAAAGCCCCAGCCAGACCTAGGACAGATCCTGAAGCCTGGAAAGAGGCTCTGGGAGATGAAGGAGAGATGGAGAACTAAGCTAGAGAAGGGAGAAAAGCCAGGACTCAGGGCTTTGAGGACCACGCAAGAAGATGGACTTGCCATCACCATCTCCAGGGAGAAGAGAACTTGACAGGAGACGCAAGAAGGCAGCAGGTAAGAGAGAGGTCAGCCCAAAAGGGAACCATCCCAAAAGTTGAAATTTTAGACTGAGGTGTGAGTGTGTTAGGGAAGAAGCTGAGAGGAATCCAGAAAAAGAGATGATGCAATGACAATGACCCTCAGAGGCCAAGGGGTCATCATCCACCTGAAGCTGGAGCATGGTGTCTCCGCAGACTCGGTCATGCTGGTGTTTCAGCCACACGGTGCCTGAGGACTGGTGCTTGGGGTCATCGGGGCCACGGTCAGGAAGGTCACACGGGGCACCTGGCCCCGGAGCCTCCGGTCTGTGTCCCCATCTAACATGTAATTCAGGGCTGTGGCAGGTGGGAGAGGAGGAGCCAGTGAGCTGGGGTGGGGGCAGCTCCTACGGGCCCTTCTCTGCACCCCAGAGTGACCCACCCTGAAACCCAATGCAGTGGGCATGGAGGGGCCTTACTCACCCACAGTAGGGCTATAGCTGCTGGGCGATGCGATATAGCTGAAACAGACCCTTAGGTCCATGCTGTGGGGGCAAATGTAAGGTTGATAGGCCAAAGGCCCTACCCTACCCTACCCTGCCCACTCCTGCCCCAGCCCCAAACTCGGCAGACAGGGGAGAACTAGACTCTGGAGGCTCCCCTCCTCCCTCCCCTCGGATCCCGCCTCACCAGACCAGGTGGCCATTGGCACAGTTGGGCTGTTCTAGGTCGATGGCTCGTGGAAGAATAGAGACCTCGTGGGAGACGTGGAGGACAGGCCTGGCCCTGGAGAACGGGGAGCCCAGGGCACAGGAGACATGAGAACGTCAGGCTGGGAAAGGAGGAAGGCCGAAGATCTGGCTCTGCAGAGGGGCTCCGGTCTCGAGAGGGTGAGGGCAATGGGGATGGAGGACTCACCTGAAGAGCACAGCAGTGTCATCCAGGGAGCCCACCAGCAAGTCTGGATAGTGGTTCCCATCCACGTCCAGACCACCCGACAGGGAGTAGCCAAAGCTCTTTATGCCCACGGCCTCACCTTCCAACACCTGCAGGACCAGACCGTCAGCCCCCGACCCATCATCCCAGCCTCTGCCTCCCTCACCCTCTGCTGCCAGGTCCCCTGGGTCCACCCACACCCATTCCCTCCCCCCAACCCCTCCCCTCACCTGAGAGGGCTTGATGACAACCCCCAGACTGCTCCCATGGTAGATAAAGACCTTCCCGTCCCCATCAAAGGGAGCCCCCACAGCAAGGTCTGCAGGCACGGGAGAAAATCAGTCAGACCTGAGGGTGGGTGTGAGGAGGCGGAGGTCCAGACCCCAACTGTCCTTCAGTCACTCAGCTCCAAACCCTGTTTTCTACTTTATTGAGAAGCTACTAAGTCCTGGACACCTTGCACATGTCATCGCTAATCTCTCAAATACTCTTAGCAGGTATCACTAGCTCAGAAAGGGTATACTTGCCCAGGGCCACAAAGCTGGTAAATAGTAAAGCTCAGACAGGAGCCCAGGTTGCTCCTCTCCCTGAGTCCTCAGAGGACCTTGCCCTTGACCTCAGAGGCCTTTCCCTGCCTACCTCCCCGCACCCTCTCTCCTCGTCCCTTAGCCTTTCCCATTCCCAGTCACACCTGGGAAGCCGTCTTGATTGAGGTCCCCCAGGACTGCCAGGCTGATCCCAAACATGGAGTCAGGGGAGCCACAGAGCCGGAGAGGGGCGACCCCGGCCCAGTGACCCCCTTCGTTCATGTACACATACACGGCACCCCCCAGTTCTTCTTGGCGCTCAAAGAAGTAGGGGGCACCCACTACCAGGTCTGTCCAGCTGTGGAGACAGGGAGGCAGGAGGAGGAGTCAGGAGGAGAGGCCAGAGGCCCCTCCCAGCCTCAGCCTTCCCTGGCTGCACTCGCCTCCCTCACTCTCACCCATCATTGTTGAGATCAGCCACGGCCAGTGAGTAGCCAAAGCCGGAGGTCAGGCGCTCCCCGGACAGCGTCACTTCAGGCACCAGGCGACTGGCACTGTCTTTGCGTAGAATAACCACAGCACCCTTGTGGTTGGCACGGGGGGCCCCTGCCACAAAGCTCAGCTCCTCAGCTCGCACCAGTCCCTTCCCCGAATCGATGGAGAAACCTGGATGGGGACGACTCACTGGTGAGTTCTCCCCCACTAGACTCCCAGCTAGAGTGGGTCTAAGTTCCCCCACCCTGCCCCACCCCACAGGTTAGAGCCTAAAGGTGGAGGTGCCCCCCAGGGTATCTCCACCACAGCTGGACCACTCCTCTGCCCCTCCAGACACCCAGTGGTCCTCCCCATCTGGAGACTGGAGCTGGCACGAGACATGGGATGGAGTAGCCTTGGGGACTGGGGAGGAAGGAGGAAGGCGATGGCTGGGAGGCCCAGGCAGCTGGGCAGCATCAGGAGCTGGGCCAGGGTGCCCCTCATATGATTCCCCAAAACTGCTCTCCCCTCGGCATGCCCAGGAACCCCCCATCCCTCCAATGCACGTCACTCCTGGCAGGGAGAGGAAGTCTCTACATGGACAGGAGGGGAGGAAACAAGGGGGAAATGGGAAAGAGCTGGAGTCACCAAACATCCCCCAGGCCTGGTTTCTTCCCCTTCGGCTGAACAATGCGGATGAGACAAGAAGAGGAACTTACCAACACATCTCGACCTTTCTCTGCACACGCCTGCCATCCACCCCTCAGAGATCCGGCCTCCTTCCTTCCCACTATAGCCTCAGCCCACTTGGATCTTCCTCCATGGAGACCCCTGTTTACAGCCCTCTAGGCTCTCACCCCCGGGGCCTCTTCACCTTGGGCCTGGCCACTGGGCTCAGCTTTTCTCTACAATTTGGGCCCAGTGGGTGTTTCTCTGGGTAGGTGTTGGGGGGCAGGGCAGGAGAGGCGAGGAGGCCAGGCCAAGCCCCCAGGGCCCAGGGGGACGTGGAGGGGAGCTTACAAACCTAAGTAGCTATTCAGGGCCAAGTCGCCGGCCAGTCCTGGGAGCCGGTCAGCAGGGTCCAAAGTTTTATACACCAGCTGGTCAGGGTCTGAGCTATCAATGTTGGTCACAAAGAGCAACCCTGCGGGGACGGGGTGGGAAGACACCAGGGCAGGGACATCCAGAGGACAGGCCACAGAGTGCAGACAGAGGCAGACAGAAGAGCAAGAAGGCAGAAGAGGGAGAGGGAGAAAGAGGACGAGAGAGACAAAGAGACAGAGACAGAAGGATGGGAGTGTGGAGGGGGGACAAGAGAGAGGAGCAGAGGGTTAGAGTGGCTCCGGGCCGGGGAGGGGTCCCTACCAAAGTAGCTGTTGGCAGGGACCGGGATGAGGCGGGGGTCCTGTTCCTTTCACCCCCCGCCTCGTAGGGCCCGTCGTCCAGGTGTGCCAGGTCCGCTGAGCCCTGCACACAGAGCTCCACCCTGGCCGTGCCTGCAAGGACAGACCCGTTAGTGCCCAGGGTGGGGAGTGGAGACCACCCACAGGCCTGGGCGCTCGTCAGGCACCCAGGGAAGCTCCTCCTCTCCTCTCCAGCCCCATCTCCACCCTCTTCCCAGTCCAAGCTGCCTGGGGTCTCTCTCTACCCCTAGACGTGGCATCACACTCACCACGTGTCAGCCCGGCCAGCGGCAGCGTGCGGAGATGGGAATGGGAGTGATGAGGTGTGGGCTGGCGTGTTGTAGCATGCAGGCCCCGGTTGGGCATGTGGGGGCTCAGGCCAGCATGCTGCAGAACTCTCGGCCATGCGGAGGACAGGAGACGGATGGCCCCAGTCGTGTGCGTGCCGGCGAGACGTGGTGGGAGGCGTGGCGGGGCCCCAGGGCTCCGTGGCGGTGAACACACAAGCATGCTTGGCCACATGCTGCCCCCAACCCCCTCTCTGAGGTACTGGGACATTTTGGTTCCCTTCTCCCCTCTCCGGGGAGTGACTCACCCTTCCAGTTATAGGTTCCTGGGGCCCCAAAGAGGAGATAGTGGCTGTCGGGGGAGAAGGCAGCCGCCGTGCCCTGCTGGCAGAAGCCGAACTGTTCGTGGCCCTGGGGGCGTCCCTCACAGAACTTCCACTCCCCACCATCCAGCTCATCTCGGATGGCCAGGTCCTGGCTTAGAACGAAGCAGCGCCCGATCACATCCCTTGTCTCCAGGATCTGGTCTACACGCTGCCGCGCCTCGTATCGGTGTGCACAGGTCTGTGGGAGGAAAGCAGATTTGGTCACACCACCGTGAGGGCCAGGACCCTGCTTGAGCCATGCTGCCCATGTGCAGGAATTTGGCAGATGCTGCTTCGAGTGCAAATACACACGCATGCGTGCACGTGCACACACACACACACACGCCTCTGCCAGCATCACTTGGGCGCCACCTCCCAGCCAGCATCAGGCAGGTATATAGAATACATTACCCCCATCCCTGTCTTCTCTGCACCCACTTCTTTGCCCTGGCAGCAAGAAGTCCTTGCTCCACATTCTCCCCTGGCACCCACAGCATGACTCAGCCACAGAACTTATGCCTCCTTGATCCCACCAGATGGGACTGTCCACAACATGCCCAGCTTGGTCCTCTTCCTGAACCTGAGAGCCACCACCTCGTCTGCAAATAATTCCCTCCATCTCCACTCTCCAAGTATTGCTTATTCTGGAAATCCAGACTCAAATCACCCCCACCTGCAGTAGTCTTCACTCTCCACTCCTCCCTTGAACTGGTCCACACCACTCACCTAGCCTTGACCATATTCTGCCCCAAAGGGACTTTTCTTATCGTGTTTGTGCACGTCGGTGATGAGAATCTCTGTAACTATGCAGGAGGCTCTCTGAGGCATGGACCAGGCTTTTCCCTGTGTTTACATGTCCTCTCTCAGTTCAATACCCGATACTTAAAAGGTTCTCAGTAAGTTTAACACATGGCTGGGTGGATGAACTGTTAGATATTTTTAAATTTATAAGGACAGAACCATGCCTCACACCTGTTTACATCTCTCAGAAGTCATCGGAAGCAGAAAATCATATCATACTGCCAACCTGAGTTCTGTAAGCATATCTGTGTGTATGCACACACCATACATACACACACACACACACACACTCCACACACTTGCAAAGCATCACAAGAAGTGGTACCCACCGCCATGATATTACTGTTACAGAGTCAAACTGTTTTTCCCTCTTTTTAAAAATAAAATTTCATGCTCTTTTTCTATAAAATTGGTAAATATCAAAAGTCAAAAAAAAAAAGATATGGTACTCACAACAATCTTGCCCCCAGGCCCCTGGCTCCGAACACTGACTCCTAGCCACTGGTTCTCCTTACTCTCCTTCTGCACATCAGCTGGTGGCAGGATACTGGGAATTAGGGGAGGAAAGAGGAGGCCAAGTCCTCCCCTCCCCTCCTCACATGTCCCCCATCCCAGCCCCACAGAGCCCTCACCTCCCCGGTCGATGTCCACTCTGTAGCAGTCAGTCTCTTCCAGGCTCAGGGGGCAAGCGAAGAGACCTCCAGTGCGATTTGCCTGCTGCCCTGGCAGGGCCAGAGCCTGGGGAGCACCCACCAGCAGCCTGCATGATGGAGGAGGGGCAGGAACTAGTGGCCAGCGCCCTCCACCTCCCAGAGCCACTCAGGCCCAGCTCCGCAGTACCAGGCAGAGTGTTGAAGGACAAAGGCAAAGAGCCAAAAGTCAGCTTTCCCACATCCGAGTATGGGCAAATTCATACACTTGGCCACGCAATCATTACATTACATATGCGCATACTATCTGGGTGAGGAACGGCATAATAGTAGATACACACACACACACTGGCAACCTGAGCAGCCTGGCCCATACTGCTGATTTGAAAGAACCGCCTGTTCCCAGCACCTGTTCCTGACCAAGCCTTCTTACCCCCACCCCACCCCCACTCCCTGGCCCCATCTCTGAGCTCTGCCTTCCTTCCCAACCCCAGTTCAGCTGAAACCTTCCCAGAAATGCCAAGAATGCTGGGAGCAAAAGTAACAGCACCATGAGGTGGCTCAGAGATCAGCTTCCGGGGCCAAGCGAGAAACTAGATGTGGGTCCCACTCCCTCACTTCCTACAGGGGATCCATCTAAACCCACCACCCAGCAACCCTGCCAGCCCAAGATTCCGTCAGTCACTTGAACTGGCATAGAGGTGGAGGCCAGTTTCTCATTCTGTCTCCAGTCCCAGCCCCATTAGCCCCCTACATCCTGAATCCCCTTTCATCCTTCCTGCGGCTCCCCATGTCCATTTCCCCATTCCTCCCCACCCTGCCCCCGCCCAGCCTTCTCTCCTACCTCCCCCTTAGACTCTTTCCCAGCTACAACGTTCTTGGCAGGACAATTTTCCATGATCACAGCCAAGGCTTCTTCCCCAGGGAGGACTGTGCTGGGAATGGAGGCTGCCTGGGTCCCCGGGGGGCAGACCTCAGGCCAGCAGAGAAGGAAAGGACGAGGCAAGGTGATGGGCACCTGGATGGCTTCAAGGATCCTCTCTTCACAGAAGGAGACTCAAAAGTATCAGCAAGACGAACTTCTAGGCCTCTCCCCCAACTCATTTACTTCATCTCCCCCACTGGGGCATGGGGCGATACGGCAGACAGGCATCTGTGGGGCGCTGTGCCAGTTCTGATGGGCACAGAGCCACTCTCCCTTCCCACAACTCCTCCTCGTCTCTGAGCAGCTGTCATCCTGCATCAGAGCCAATGTCACAGGACGGGGGTGGGGAGAAGAAGGGGAGACGGCATACATCGGGCATATGTTAACAACGATTGATTGAGAATCTATCATCTGAAAGAGGAGGGCGTGGCAACCCACTCCAGTATTCTTGCCTGGAGAATCCCACGCACAGAGGAACCTGACGGGCTATAGTCCATGGGGTCGCAAGAGTCGGACACAAATAAAATGACTTAGCAGAGCACACGCATCATCTGCCAAGCCCTGTGTCAGGCACTGCTGAGACAAGGAAGTAATATTTATTCATCACCTACTATGAATCAGATCCCAGGCTAGATGCCAGGGATGTGAGGAACTAAGATTTATGACTCTACTAGGTGCCAGGCACCAGGCTAGGCATGCTACCTGCATTATCTCATTTAATCTTCACGACAGTCCTATGTAAGGATTCTTTGCTTATCTTTCAGATGAGGAAACTCACTCAGAGACATTGGTAGCACAAAGGAATTCAAACCCACATCTGCTTAATTCCAATATCCATGCCTTTTCCATCCAATGACTATGACTGACCACCTTCAGAAAAGGAAGAGGGAGATGGGGAGAGAAGGGTACTCCGAGCAGAAAAAGAAACTAGGTGGCCTGGCTAACCTCCAGACAAGTCTGTGGTGCCCCCACCTGTAAACACAGAGATGGTGAGCCCTTGGAGGAGGCTTCATTCATCTTTGCATTTGCCCCATAGGAGGCATCAAGCTGTGTTTGCTGGACCCACATGTCTGCAGACTCACAAAGACACACAGTGTCTCAGTTGGTTGGCGCAGAACTAAGTACCAAGAGAGGCTAACAGTCCACATTCAATGCTCACATCTCCCCTGGAGGTCACAAGTAGGGAGCTGAAAGAAGGGGAGAGGTCCATACGGAGGAAAGAAGCTGAGTGCATAGCTATGCCCAGCCCCTCTCTTGATGGAGAACAGACCAGACCATCCTGCCTGGAACAAGATTTCCCACACACAGCCTCCCCATTCTCTCCACCTCTGCCCCAGCCACACACTCTTTCTTGGCTTCATCCCACGATCCCCAGCCACCCCAGACCTCTGGACAAACAGTAGCCACAGTTGCAGCCACTGTAGAGAGAAAGGCAGCTAGGAGCAAGGGACTGTCTGGAAGGCTGGCTAAGTGGAGGTGAAGGAGTAGCCTTTGCACCTCTTAATTTCCCATTCACTCCAGGCTCTGACCCAAGTCCAGCCCTCTCTGACTTTCTCAATCTGGGTGGCCCTCTGGGGAGGATGCTTGGCCTGGAAGGTTGGCTCAGCCCTGGGGGTGCTCCGGCCAAGCCTTTGTATCCAGGCTCACTGTAAGGCACTAAAGCTACGCTCCAGCTCTGTGGATCACCATATAAGAAAAAAGGTACCAACACTTTCATACCACCCACACTGGGCCTTGTGCTATGCTCAGAATTTTACATATGTTAACAAACCTTTCAATATCCACAATTACTCTATCTGGTGGCTTTCCAGATGGCGTTGGTGATAAAGAATCCGTCTGCCAACGCAGAAGATGCAAGAGACATGGGTTCGATGCCTGGGTCAGGAAGATCCCGTGGAGGAGGAAATGGCAACCCACTCCAGTATCCTCGCCTGGGAAATCTCATGGACAGAGAAGCTGGTGAGCTACAGTCCATGGGGCCATAGTCGGACATAACTGAGCAACTGGGCACACACACATACAGTCTATTTGGTAGTACTGTTGATGGTATTACAGTTGATGGAAACAAATGAGGCTGAAACCACAGAAGGTTGACTTCAAAGTCTCATCCCTGGGCCAGACTGAAAGACATCCAAATGGGTGAGGTTTTTCGATCAGAGAGTGGTGGGGACAACAACCTGCAACCCCAAAGCCAGGGACTTAGCCAGGGTATCCCACCCCACGTGCCACCAGACAGCAGAGCACCCCTTGCTGGAGCAAGAGCTGGGTGAGGGGGTGAGCAGGCCCCTCTGGGAATGCCCCCAGCTTGGCTCTGGGAGACAGAATCAGGGGCCACCTTCAGGGACAAGGGGGAAATGACAAGAGACCAAGCCATTAAAAATAACCTAGAATTTGCCTGGAAATAGCTCAGAGACTTCGGCATGTCCTAAAAAGGCCTCCAGTCCTGGAACTCTGGCAGATGGGGGGAGGGGGGAGGAAGGGAGACAGAAATGAGGGAGGAAGAGGATAGTAGACTGAAGAAGAGATGAAGTCAGTAGCTTTCCATTGCTCCCAAAGTGTGGAGGATCTCTGCCCCTGCTCCCTGATGACAGAGATAATGGACAAAGATCAGAGCTAGCCCCTAGTCCCTGAGCCAGGGAAAAGAAATGAGCTCTCATCCCTTCCCTCTGCCCCTGGGCCAACAGCAGAGGGGAGGAGATGGTCCCAGTAGACAGCACTGATCCCAGTAATGGACACTGACTGTGGCTTAGGCACTAGCCGAGGAGAGAAAAGTCCCCTGGCAGGAAGGGGTGGGCCGCTTTCTCTTTCCTGCCTGTCTTTTTAAAATCGCACACAGAGATGGGGCCAATAGTACAGGAATCGTGACAGTCACAGTCCCCACACACGAGTCTATCTTTCTCCCATGGGTCCTGAACTGATTAGAAAATAACCAGAATTGTCCTCTGCCCCTCACCCCTCCCTGTCTCCCCCTACTGCTGAGATTCTTGGAGCTGGAAATCTCCTGAGGAGGAAGGGGAACAGCCTGGCCAGCATCCCCTCTAGATCTCTCACTACTGCTGCTGCTGCTGCTGCTGCTACAACTTTGGGGAGCTCTGATTTCTGGCACTCTCTATCTCAAACTACCTAGTGCAGAGTGCCAAACCCTCCCAGGTTCCCTCCCAGCCTCCCTCTAGTCTTGAGCCACAGAAGCTCAGGTCTCTCCTGGCCTCCCAGAGTCCTGCTGCTCTCATTCCCTCCCATGGCAATGCCCTCATAGGAAATTATTTCTGGAGTCTGCCCTCCATCCCTCCCATAGTACTCTCAGTCTCTCTGTCCTCTCCTTCACCTGTCCTAAGCAGAGGCGAATTGCTCCCTCCCTGAGGGAGTTCAGCCTCCTAAAGAAGGAGGGGAGCCACAGGCCTTGGGACTGGAACAAGAATGCAAGTTGGGGTGAAAAGCGAAAGGGGATAGCTCCCAGCCAAGACTAGACTCTTGCTCTCCAACTCATCCCCAAAGCAAGATCGCCCAGGTCTCAGATCCAAGGCAGACAAGGCTTCAGGCTGGGGCGTGGGATTTCTGGGGGCAGTCTGAGTCTTGATAAGGTTGGAAGATTGAGAGATGGGGCGGAAGAACGGGGTGGGCATCTGTGGCTCGGGCTCTGGGATTCTGGGCGGGTGCGGTGACTCACCAGCTCTGGGGTCGCGGCTGCAGCTGCCGGTGCAGAGCCACCGAGAAGCCAAAGAGGCTCCCCGGCTCGCCCTCCTTACGGAGGGCGCCCATCACGTCCAGATTGAAGGCGGCAGCCCCTGGGAAGAGCAGTCCGGCGAGCAGGGAGCCCAAAAGGTAACAAATCCCAGGGGTCCCCCAAGGATCGCGGCCAGGAGTTCCCGCCATGGGGCAACCCCTTGCTCGCACTCCCGGCAAGGGCAAGGAAATATGCTGGAGCCCCGAATCTCAGATCTCCCGAGGAGGATCTCTGGTCTCCGAGTCTCGCTGGTCCTTTAGGGAGTCCTCCCAGTCTTCCACCTCGCTGCCCCTCTACCCCTCTCCCGCAGCCCCAGCACCGGCCAGGACGACCGCAGCGGCCGCAGCCCCTAGTCTCCCAGAGGCTCCCGCCTCCGCTCCCACGGGCGCCGCCCCGGCCCCGCCCCTGCCCCGCCCCCCGG
>SJXQ01000408.1:299610-320083 GCA_006408695.1 Aepyceros melampus | reverse complement strand
CCGTGATTGAGGAGAAAGAAAGACTATTGCCTAGAGCAGAAGAAAGAGAGAGAGAGTGCGTGTGTGTGTTCGTTCATCTGTGTGGGCGAAAGGAGGACTGGGAGAGAGACAGAGCCAGGAAGCAGCCCTTGGGATGTCTTCTCTTGACCCTGAGTTCCTGGGGAGGGGGTTGCTCTCCCATCCCACCCCGGATTCAGGGAGGGGCCTGATTTCCCTTCCCAACTTCTTGCACCGATCCCTGGCCTCCCAATCATTGCCAGATGTGTCCCTGCTGCTGGATTTTCCCAGCCTCCCCACAGCCCCTTTTCCCTCCCAGCTTCTTCCCCAGTGGTACCCCGTCCACCCCCGCCAACCAAGTGAACCCTCCCTTCTCTCCCCCAGCTTTGGGAGCTCCTTTCGGGGCAGGAAATGGTCTGTATCTAGTTAACTCTCCTGGGAATCCTGGGAGTGGAAGGAAGGGACCGGGCTCACTTGCGTGCACTCGTAGTCACTTGCCTTACATCCAGGAATGGCTGAAATCCCAAGGTTTTCTCCAGCCTGACTCCTGAGCAGCCTACTACTGCAGCCCTGGGATGTTAGTTCTGGAGACCACTCCCTACCAGCTGGGTGAGATGGCCTCCCTCCTCCTCCAACCTCTAGTGTGGCCCAAGCCTACATGAACCAGAGGAAGCTTGACCATGAGGTGAAGACCCTGCAGGTCCAGGCAGCCCAGTTTGCCAAGCAGACAGGCCAGTGGATCGGGATGGTGGAGAACTTCAACCAGGCACTCAAGGTAAGCCACGCTGCGAGCCTCACCAGCCTCACCCTGTGACCCCACTGCACCCTCAGGGGCTCCCCTCTGGCCTGGGGTTAAGAAGGAAGTGGAGATAGTCCCAGAAAGCCCAGAATTCTATGGCCCCAGGGCCACAGAAGTTAGAGGAAGAGGTAAAAGCAGCTGGAGGGTCCAAGCAAAGCCCTTTCTAGGGGATGGATGGAATGTGCCCCCATCCAGCCCCTGGAGCCACACTCCACCCACCCTTACTCTTGGGCTCCCGCGCCCCCCTTCCAGGAAATTGGGGATGTGGAGAACTGGGCTCGGAGCATCGAGCTGGACATGCGCACCATTGCCACCGCGCTGGAGTACGTCTACAAAGGGCAGCTGCAGTCGGCCCCCTCCTAGCCCCGCCTGCTCTCCCTGCCCCTACTCCTCCCACCTGCCCCAGGCGGCCGGAGGGAGGCTGACAGCCCATGAATAAAACACAAGCCTCCATTTCTCTGAGTTTGTCTCTAGGAACTACTAGCTTAGTGCGGGGGGTGGGGATGGAAGATTCAAAGGCTCTTCCTCTTAACAGACACTACTCTTTTGGGTAGGGACTGGAACTAGCTTCCTGTTACAGTCTCAACTCTCTTCTCCTCCTCCGGCCTGGTACCTGTTGCAGGTACCTTCCAGATAAGCTGAAAGTGGGAGTTCCCCACCCCTTCCCAGAGAAGGGCAGTGGGCCTCATCCCAAGCCTCCCAACCCAGGACTTCCGTTTCTGGCAGAGGAGAAATGAGACAGGGAGCAGGCCTGGTCCAGCTCTGGCTCTGTGCCTCTCCACGTGCTCACGGCCTCTCCCAGCCTGGTGCTAAGCAGTGTCATGAGTCTGGACCAGGTGGGAGATTAACTCTTGGGTGTGGGAGCACTTCAGGGCAGGGAGGGGTAGGAATGACAGGTCCAAGGTTACCGACAGAGAAGGGCAGCTGCCATCCTGGACAGATACCCTCGTCTTAAGAATCCGTGACAGAGAGAGCCAGGAAGCCCCACTAGAAAAGACCAAGCCAAGGGGGGAGCCGGGCACTCCTGGCCGGTGCCAAGCCCTGGCTTCAACCCGCAGGCCCAGCTTCCCTGGCTCCTCCTCCCCCACCCCCTCCGCCAGCCCCACATGCACTTAATACTTCTGGCACCCAGTCCACCCGCCGCAGACTTTGGCCTTAGCTGTAGCTAGTGTGGGAGCCTGGGAAGACCTGGACCATAAGTTTCCCAAGCAAAACAAAAGGAGCAGCTTCAGGTGCTATAGTACCTGCCAACAGCTTTCCCCTGAGAGGTAAGCAGGGTGCTGGAGGGAGGGGAGGGGCAGTGGCTATGAGAAGACTAGTGATATTGATAACTCAAAGCCTAAAGCTTGGCCTGTGTCCCCTCACACTTTATCCCCTTTGATCCTCCACAGCTCCCAGGTGGGCATGCTGGGCGTTAGCCCTACTTGGTGGTTGAGAAAACAAGTTCAGAGACACAAGGCAGTGCTCAGCCTCACACAATAAGTTTGGAGCCACCAGGACTAGAATGCAGGGGTCCCTTATGTGTTTCCAAAAACAAGGCTTAGCTGGTTTAGTGGGAGCTAAGAGGTGACAACAAACAAGATCCCTCTGCTCCCATGCAGCTGGCCTGCACAGGACCCAGCTCATGACCTTTCGGTTAAGTTACCCACAGATACAGGGTCTGCCCAGATCTTCACTTTACTTAGATGAACCATAGTTTGTCTGCAGGTTATCTGCCAAGCAGGTAATTTGTCAATTTGCTCAAACCAGAGACTTCCAGCTAGGCAAGGATCTGAGGGGTGAGGGCTGGCGGGCCAGCATCAGCTAGACACATCCCCCGGCCCAGCCTCGGCTACCACCTGCAGGTCACCTGGGCTCCAGCCATGTGGCTGCCTCTGCTGCTGGGTGTCTTGCTCTGGGCTGCGCTGTGGTTGCTCAGGGACCGGCAGTGCCTGCCGGCCAGCGATGCTTTTATCTTCATCACCGGCTGTGACTCGGGCTTTGGGCGGCTCCTTGCTCTGAGGCTGGACCAGAGAGGCTTCCGAGTCCTGGCCAGCTGCCTGACACCCTCGGGGGCAGAGGACCTCCAGAGAGTCGCCTCCTCCCGCCTCCACACCACCCTGCTGGATGTCACAGATCCCCAGAGCGTCCGGCAGGCAGCCAAGTGGGTGGAAACACATGTTGGGGAAGCAGGTGAGTGTGGCGGGGGCCACGGGGGCAAGCATGTGAGGTGTGCACACACAGGGGCTGTGGGAAACCAGAGAGACTGTAGGGGGAGTAACAGGACTCAGATCCTCCTGGGAAGGAGGGGGCCATGGGAATGCCTCCCCTACCCCACGCCTCTCATCCCCCCACAGGGCTTTTTGGTCTGGTGAATAATGCTGGTGTGGCTGGCATCATTGGGCCCACCCCATGGCAGACGCGGGAGGACTTCCAGCGGGTGCTGAATGTGAACACGCTGGGTCCCATCGGGGTCACCCTCGCCCTGCTGCCCCTGCTGCTGCAGGCCCGGGGCCGAGTGATCAACATCACCAGTGTCCTTGGCCGCCTGGCAGCCAATGGAGGGGGCTACTGCGTCTCCAAGTTTGGCCTGGAGGCCTTCTCTGACAGCCTGAGGTGAGGGGTCCAGGGACTCCACTCCCAACTCAAGGGGAGCATGCTCAGCCAACAAATTAGCAGCTGCCCACCACATGGCATGGTGGAGTTTAGGGCTCGACTTCCAGGGTTCAGATCCCAGCTTTCACTCATGAGCCTGGTGACCTTAGTCAGTTACTGTTTTTTTCCCAGTTTGTTCCTTCTGTTAAATCACGATGAGGCCTGCCTCATGGGTGAGTAAAATGAGGGTACATGTGAGGCTCCAGCAGAGCCTGGTACATAGAAAATGTCCCCAAAATCCCACTCTTAGTGTTATTGTTACTAATGATAACCATTAATTACCATGAGTACCTTTACATAACACTTTCTCATTCAATTCTCCCTAAAATCCTGTAAGGATAGGTGTTAACACTCTTAGGGGATGGGCTTCCCTGGTGGCTCACACAGTAAAGAATCTGCCTTCAATGCAGGAGACCCAGGTTCAGTCCTTGGGTTGGGAAGATCCCCTGGAGAAGGGAATGTCTATCCACTCCAGTATTCCTGCCTGGAGAATTCCATGGACAGAGAAGCCTGGTGGGCCAGTCTGTGGGGTTGCAAAGAGTCAGACACGACTGAGGGACTCACACACACCACACAAACATACCCAAAGTCACCCAAGACCACACACTGGTGGGAGCACTGGCACGTATACCTACAGAGCCTGGTCCTCATGTCCTCCGGCCCCTATTTAGACAGAATGTTCAAAGTCCCATGAGAGCACAAAGGAGACTCTACAACCACAGGAACAGGGCCTGAATTTGGAACAGACCTTTGATTCCCTCAAGCTGAGCCCGCCTTCTCAAGGAAGACTTCCTATGTCACCGTCACTCAGCAAATAGCATCAATATCCACTTTTGTCCCTATGCCTCAGTCGTTCAATTTTAATTTAATCAGCATCATGTAAATATGCTTTCAACTTGGACTTGGGTAGTCTGTTCTGGGTACTCTCACTTTCCCCCAGCAAACACCAGTCTAATTTTTCCCCAGCCAAATATCCAGCACTTTGGACCCCGTGTTTTGGAATCTAGAGAACATGATTCTTCCAGTTCAGGAGTTGGCAGATTGTGCTTCCAGGGCCAGATCTCTAGCCAGCTGCCTACAAGCTAATAATGGCATTTGCATTTTTAAATAGTTATACTATAATCAGTTATATAAGTACCTACATAATATTTAGATCTGCAATACTGAAACTGTTTACTATCCGGCCCTTTAAGAAGTTTGCTGGTCCCTGCTCTAGGTGCTAAAGAGAATACAAAAGAAAGAAAAACTCAAACCTCCTTGGGACTTCCCTGGTGGTCCAGTGGTTAAGACTCTATGCTTTGACTGCAGGGTGCCTGGGTTTGAACCCTGGTCAGGGAACTAATATCCTGCATGACACGACATGGCCAAAAAACAAAAACAAATGAAACTCTGCCTTCCCTCTGACCCGCTTGCCCCTCATCCCATGGCAATGGGGATGTCTCTTCCTGTCAGAAATCCTGACCCTTTTCCCATCTCAGCATCCCTACAATCTCCCTGAAGGTTCTCTCCCTATAAAGACAAGAACCCAGAAACCTCTCTCTGCCCTCACTCCAGGCGAGACGTGGCTCCTTTTGGGGTACGGGTCTCTATCGTGGAACCTGGCTTCTTCAGAACCCCTGTGACAAACCTGGAAACTTTGGAGGACACCCTGCAGGCCTGCTGGGCGCGGCTGCCTCCAGCCACACAGGCCCTCTATGGGAGGCCTTCCTCACCAAATGTGAGTAGCTGGGCCCGCGAAGGAGCGTGTGAAGGGAAACAAGGGTGCCGGAAGACCAGGCCTGCATCAGCCTGCTGGGAGGAGACATGCAGGGCAGTCAGGGAGGGGATGAGGGAGAACGGGGTGCCATAGGAGAACACCCCAGCCATAGGCAACCTGCCCACACCCCAAACTGGGGAGGGGACTGAGAGCCCCAGGAGACACGGCCTGGGGTGGGCTGGAGCAGGACAGGGACACTGATCACAACTGTCCACTGGGCTGCAGACCTGAGAGTGCAGCAACGTATCATGAACATGATCTGTGACCCGGACCTGGCCAAGGTGAGCAGGTGCCTGGAGCATGCCCTAACTGCCCGTTACCCCAGAACCCGCTACAGCCCAGGCTGGGATGCCAAGCTGCTCTGGTTGCCAGCCTCCTACTTGCCAGCCAGCCTGGTGGATGCTGTGCTCGCCTGGGTCCTTCCCAAGCCTGCCCAGACAGTCTACTAAATCCAGCCCTCCAGCAAAAGATGGTTGTTCAAGGCAAGGACTCTGATTTATTCTGTCCCCCCACCCTGGTACTGCCTGGTGCCTGGCATAAAACAGTCACTCAATAAATGTGTATTATTCAAAACAAAAAACACTGTGGGTGGGCAGAAATGAAGGTGCATAGTGGGAGTTCAGTTCAGTCACTCAGTCGTGTCCGACTCTCAGTGACCCCATGAATCACAGCACACCAGGCCTCCCTGTCCATCACCAACTCCCGGAGTCCACCCAAACCCACATCCATCGAGTCAGTGATGCCATCCAACCATCTCATCCTCTGTCATCCCCTTCTCCTCCTGCCCTCAATCTTTCCCAACATCAGGGTCTTTTCAAATGAGTCAGCTCTTCGCATCAGGTGGCCAAAATATTGGAGTTTCAGCTTTAGCATCAGTCCTTCCAGTGAACACCCAGGACTGATCTGCTTTAGAATGGACTAGTTGGATGTCCTTGCAGTCCAAGGGACTCAAGAGTCTTCAACCCACAGTTCAAAAGCATCAGTTCTTCAGCGCTCAGCTTTCTTTGTAGTCCAACTCTCACATCCATACATGACCACTGGAAAAACCATAGCCTTGACTAGATGAACCTTTGTTGGCAAAGTAATGTCTCTGCTTTTTAATATGCTGTCTAGATTGGTCATAACTTTCCTTCCAAGGAGTAAGCGTCTTTTAATTTCATGGCTGCACAGTGGGAGACTGACCCCATTTAACTCCTAACCTAGGCTGGGGCTTCCCTGGTGGCTCAGTGGTAAAGGATACACCTGCCAATGCAGGAGAGGCAGGAGACATGGGTTCAACAACCACCACTAAGCTGACATCCTCCAGGGTCTCTGTTGTGTTTAGTACCTGCAAAACATCTAGTACCCACAAGGGGGCGCAAGGGGACAGTCTTGTGTGTTTGAAGCTGCACCTAGAGTCGTGACCACCAGAAGGCACTGTTGGATGTCTCCTTTCTGCGTGAAATAAGGTTGAAATCGAGTGTTAAAGAGTGGGAATAGGGGTGTGGAGAGGTGGTGAAGAGGAGTCAAGGCCACCTGGGTGGTTTCCATGGAAAAACAGGCACCCACCTCTCAAATTCTTCTATTATCTAAAGTAAGTCAAGAAGGACATAAACTGGCCGCACAGGTATAAAAGTAACTTGTCACCACCCTGAAAGAAGCCAGGCCTCCTTGAGGATTAGTGGAGCAGGGAGTACGTCCCTGGTGGCTCAGACAGCAAAGCGTCTGTCTACAATGCGGGAGACCTGGGTTCGATCCCTGGGTCGGGAAGATCCGCTGGAGAAGGAAATGGCAATCCACTCCAGTACCACTGCCTGGAAAATTCCGTGGACAGAGGAGCCTGGTAGGCTACAGTCCATGGGGTCGCAAAGAGTCGGACACGACTGACCGACTTCACTTTCAGAGGCAGACAGAAGACCAGGGTGAAGATGTTGAAAGTGGATATAGGCAGGCCTCTCCCAGGTAGGACCTTTGTAGGGAATCCCATTGACTTGGGAGATGGTTTCTGAACCCTTCAGCACTGAGCCTGGCAGCACAGGGAGGGCAGTGGGCCTCAACCTCCTCTGGATCCCCACATCCACTGCCAGACCAAAGAAAGCCTTGGGCAAAATCCTCCTTTCACCCCACCCTTTCCCAGAGGTGCCTTTCCCAGGCCAGCCTTTCCCAGAGGTGCAAATAGAATAGGGTCCCAGAGGATGGGAACATGGATAAAGAGGGCAAAGGGATAAAGTATCACTTTTTAAGACAAACTGAGACTCTTTCTCTTTGGGGTCTGAAAAAATAATCCGTTTAATTGAAAAACCTGGAGTATATTACCCCACTCCCCTGGATGAGGGGGCTGAAGAGACAGACCCCTACATCACCTCATAGCCACTTCGGATGCTCTTCACAAGGCAGCATGCTAAGACAATACCCAGGATCTAGAAGGGCAGAGAGAGATGGGGGTGAAGAGGAGTCAGGGAGGCAAGATAGAGACCCACCCAAGAGACTCGAGAGACAACCAGGGCTCCCCTCCACAGACCAGCCCCCTGCTCAGCACCCTCCCACTGCCCCTAGTTCCCAGATGCCCAAGGGTGCCTCTCACCTCCACAAAGGCAATGCCCAGGGCTGCTGCAGCCACCACCAGCACATTCTTCCTCAGCCAGGCCGCAATCTTCTCCACACAGCCCTGCCGGGTGGCAGGCACACAAAACAAGACCCCGTCAAAAATTCCCCACACCCCCCTGCCTGCCTACCTGGCTCCCCTACCCTCTGTCCCTTTCATCCCATCCCCAGCATTATGAGATTCCCTCCCGATCCCTGATGCCCAGTTTCCCAGAGCCCCAACCTTCTTCACCTCCACCCCTGGTCCCTCTCACCTCCTGAAACATTTCCCAGCTTCCCCAAGTCCCCTACTATCTCAGCCCCCTTCCTACCTCAGTATGGATGTCCTTCACGACGAAATTAACCCCACAGTTATTAGTGACATTAATGCAGCAGGAGTCAGGAACTCGGTTGGTCATGGTCGGGATCTTCTCCCAGTCTGTGTGTTAGCCGCCCCACAGCACTTAAACTGGGGGAGAGCGGAGGTATAGGGGAAAAAGCTGTTAAGTGACCCTCCATCTTCAACATGGAGCTAAGAATCTCCTTCTACTACGCCTGCTCCCAGCAACCCCACTCACATCTTTCTGCATCTTGTCCAGGATCGATGCTGTCTGGTTGGCTTTTGGATAATTCATCATCTGCTGCCGGAAGTCCTTATTAAATTCTGATCTCACCTGGGAATAGGGAGGAGCACCGTGGAGGTCAGGACTCAGGGCACCTGGGTCCCAGAGCAGCCAGGCCTCTGAGGCAAGGACTTCCCCTTATTCCCTGCTTACCTTGTCTCTAAACACATAGCCAGCAATGGCTGCAGCCACTTCAACTAGCATGATAAGGGACAAGAAGATGGCAAACTGCAGGTGCAAAGGACAGGAGTCAGGTTTGGAGTCTGGGTGGGAGGGCCCTGCCGGTCTCAGGAACATTCAAGGTTACCCTCACCCACCCACCCCCCAAACCCTGCCCAGAGAAATGCCCTTTCAGCAGCCCCAGGCACCCACGCTGGCCCACACCCACTCACCGTGATCATAAGACAGTAGTTCTCCTTGCAGGCTCCACAGCAGCCCACAAAGGCCACCAGGAAGAGGAAGGCCCCCACTGCGATAATGACCACAGGCAACAGGAAACTAGGGGTGGCCCCACGGGTCATGGTCTGATTCAGGACGAGCTGGGTCGCTATGCCCACAGCAATCAGTCCCACTGCACAGGCCTGTGAGGAGGAGGGCAGGTCAGGACTCGGCGGACCCACCTCCCACCAGCCCCCCACGGTGGAAGGTGGGGGGTGACCCAGGACACAGACGGAAGCCCACTCCAGAGAGATTGATTCTCACACCTCCAGGAAACTTAACAGTAGGGGAGGAGGCTGACCCATCCTTGCCCCACCGTGAGGGCTAGGCAAACTGTTTAAGGCTCTCTGGGAGAAAGCCCTCAGGAAGAACCACACCTTCCTTCAAGCAACTTCTCACCAAATACAAAAAGAGAAGTTTCCAGTAAGCCTTGATCCCAGGACACACATGCCTCACAAAGAGCAGTGCTTCCTTTGAGCCTCTTCCTATGGGCCTCCAGGGCTCCCAGAATTGCCCTCTCACTATCCTCATCAGCGACCACATCCTCACCAGCTATGAGAAGGGCTCCTCAGGCCTCCTGGGCCTGGGAGAAGGGAGGGGTTAAAGGGGTCAGAGTGGCCGGTCCCTCCCTGTACAAACAGTAGCCTCTCAAGCCAGGAGCCCAGGACTGGAGCAACAGAAATGGGCAGAGCCCTTACCCACCCCGAGCGGCCCGGAAGGGTGATGAGGGAATGAAGAGGGATGAAGGGGTGGCGGGAGAGAAAGAACTGAGAAGCGGGGAGCAGAGGCACACTCGAGGCGAGGCGCGGGGCGGCGATAGCATCAGAACTGGCAGTTGGCTGGTTGCCCCACTGCCCCATATCACAGGAGGCTGGGTCACCAGACAGGAAGGGCCCGGAGAGCTTACGGAGAAGGAGACCGGCCATTGTCGGCCCAAACCAGCCTCAGAGCTTCCCGAAAGGTGGAGGAGACGGCCGCGCTGGCTTCGGCTGTAGCCCGGGCTTTTTCCTCCCACATCTGGTCTCCAGCTGCCTTCATTGTTGGCCGCTCAGCCCTCATCACTCTGGAGCCAGGTCGCCCTGCACCCTGCCAGCGCGCCCCCGCCGGCCCCGCTCCCTACTCACGCAGAAGGCCAGCAGGAGAACGTAGAGCAGGAACTTGACACATTTCATTCCTCCTTCCACAGCCATGGCTGCCTGGCCTGGGGCAGAGGGGCGGGCAGGGGGATCAGAACCGGTCGAGGCGGGATCTCGCTTTCCGAGCTCCCCGCCGGCCCTCGAGACCTCCCCTGCGCCGCCCCCATTCCCGGCCCCTCCCACCCGGAAACCCGCGGTCAGATCCACGTCTTCCAGCCCCCTCTTCTACCCGCAGGAGAAGGGTGGGGGTGCCCGCAGCCCAGCCCGGACCCCGCCCCGCCGCCTCCCGGGGCCCGGGACCCACCCGAGGGCGCCGGCAGCGGCCAGGACCGAACGCCCACCCTTGACTCTCCAACCCCCAGGTGTTAAGCACCCCTCTCCACTCAACCAGTCACGGAAAACTCTCCTCAGCCCCAGCCCGACCCCCGGGCCCTTTCCTCTGCGTTCTGATCACCGAAGAACAGAAGTGCGGCCGGCCGCACCCCAGCCCGTCCCGGGCCTCCGGAACTTCACCAAGTTGCAAAGTTGCGAGGGCCTCGGGAGCGGCGGATCTGCGGAGGCCTGGGGCGAGCCCCCGAGCTGGGGGCGACCGGTGTCCCCCTCCCCACTCCCTGCCGCAGCCTCGCGGATCCCGCGGCCTCACCTGGGCTCCCAGAGGCTGTGTGCTGCTCTCCCGCCGCCGCTCAGGGGCTCTCTAGCTGCGCCCCCCAGCTCCGGCCCCGCCCGGCGCGCGGCCCCGCCCCGGCTCCAGCCACAGCCCCCTCCCCCGCCGAGTGGCCTCCAGCCTCCCTCATGTGACGCGGGAACAGCTGCGGCCTGAGTCACTGGGCTCACGTGGGGAAGGCCAAGCCCCCCGCCTGGTCGAGGCCACGTGGACCCCGCCCGGAAGACAGCGCCCACCCCCACCAAGCGAGGGCACCCAGGGCAGGACCTCCGGGTGCCTGAGGCCCTTCTGGCGCCCCCAGAAAGGGGCCACCTCGGGGTAGGAGAGCGGGACCCGGCGCCGCCTGGATCCCTCTGGCTCAGGGAAAGGGGAGGAGACATGTGAAAGCCAAAGGAGGGAGAAGCCGCCCGGAGTTACTCTCTGAGCGCCGGGTCGGGCTGCAGAGCTGAGGCGAGATGACCAGATGGTCTTCAGAAGGCCTCCTCATCCTCCACCCAGAGCCCACCCTCTTCCTCTCGCTCCAGCTCCTTGACTCCAGAGTCAACAGAGGAAGCTGCTGGCTCTCTGGGATCTGGTGGGGCCAAAATAAACTTTAAGAAAGGCCCCAGCCTCACAGCCTCCAGCGTTCTGGAGTGGGTGATCCTGTCCCCTCCTCCGTTTTCTGGGGCTCCAGAGTAATGAGCCGAAAGTGGAAGAAGCCCTTCCCAGCACCATGTCACCCAGCCAATCAGGACATGTCAGAGTCACGCTCCTCCCTCTGTGGGAGGGTGGCGGAGGTGGCCTCCCACCCCTCCGGGATCTCCCTGTTGCGATGGGGGTTTGAGGCGACCCTCACGGGGGCATGGCATATATACCCTGGATTGCCCCCATCCCTTCCTGGTGGACAGCCCAGAGGGTAAGGCCAAGAGAGGACTGAAAGGTGAGGGGGTGGTCTCAAGCTGCCTCCCTCCTTGTGAGCCATGGTGGTCCCCAGGAGCTATGTGAACAGTTCAAGAACATAACCAGCCACTACAACCTGCCCGCCCCGCCTGGGCCCCTCCCCTTAGATTCTTCTCATCCAGTCTGAAGAACCATTTCCTGAGCGTCTGTATATGTCAAGGAAGGAAAGAAACTAAGAGCAAAAGGAAAGCAATCTGGGCTGGGCTGAGAACCAGCTTCCAGGATCACAATCTTCCAGTAAGACACACCAAGGCCCTTCTGGACCTTGCGTGCCTGCGTGCATGCTAAGTCGCTTCAGTCCTATCCAACCCTGTGCAGCCCCATAGACTGCAGCCCACTAGGCTCCTCTGTCCATGGCCCTCTCCAAGCAGGAACACTGGAGTGGATCTTCATGTCCTTCTCCACTTCTGGACTTTGTTTCCCAGTTACCACCGCAGGTGGGCTGTGCAGGAGGAGCCAAGATGCTGAAGAAAGGAGTATTCATCTGTTTCTGCCAGTCATGTGCTGGGCACAGGGCCAGTGTGGCAAGAGAACTGGTGGCCCTGTCCTGTGCCAGCAGGCAGAAGCAAGTCCACACTGTGAACAGAGGCAGAAACCCCTGGTGACAGCTGGATGAGTTCAGAGGGAGGGACAGGTGGTGCCTCTGCCCCAGAAAAAAAAAACAAAAAAGAATGAATTTCACCGAGCTGGTTGGTGCTCTCTGAGGTGTATGTGTTAGTCACTCAGTCGTATCGACTCTTTGTGACCCTATAGACTGTAGCCTACCAGGCTCCTCTGTCCATGGGATTCTCCAGGCAAGAATACTGGAGTGGGTTGCCATCCCTGACCCAAGGATCAAACCTGCGCCTCTTTTGTCTCCTGCATTGGCAGTCGAGTTCTTTACCACAAGTGCCACTTGGGAAGCCCCACTCTCTAAGGTGACCTTAAACAATAAAGGAGCAGTCACTCAGTTCCAGGGACAAGGAAAGGGCCAAGTGTAAAAAGGATTCGTTTTAAAAGTCCATGGCAGGAACTTTCCTGGTGGTCCAATGGTTAAGAATCTGCCCTGCGGTGCAGGAGACACTGGTTCGATCTCTGGCCCAGGAAGATCCCACATGCCACGGGGCAGCTAAGCCTGTGTAGCACAACTACTGAAGCCTGCACTCCCTAGAGCCTGTGTTCCGCAACAAGAGAAGCCACTGCGACGAGAAGCCCGCACACCAGAAGTGGAGAAAGCCCACAGGCAGCAACGAAGACCCAGCGCAGCCAAAAATAAATCAATTAAAAAAACAAAGCCCTGCCAGTGCAGGGGCATGGGAACTAAAGATCCCTCATGGCATATTGGGGTTGGCTGGCTCACAGGGCTGGGGAAGGATGTGGTGACAGACGGTGGGCAGGGAGGTGGTCTGCAGTCAAGATTGAGAAACTTTAGCTACCAAAACACCAAACATAATGCTTGGTATTTGACTGAATCTTTGCCTAAACAAACTGACTATGAAAGACATTTTAGGAAGAACTTGTCATTCAGTTGCTAAGTCATGTCTGACTCTTTGTGACCTCATGGACTGCAGTCTGCCAGCTTCCCTGTCCTCCATCTCCCAGAGCTTGCTCAAACTCATGTCCATTGAGTCAATGATGCCATCCAACCATCTCATCCTGTCACCCCTTCTCCTCCTGCCCTCAATCTTTCCCAGCATCAGGGTCTTTTCCAGTGAATCAGCTCTTCACATCAGGTGGCCAAAGTATTGGAGCAACTAGGCAAATCTGAATATAACTAAGATTACACATGAGAAAATAATATTATTGATAGTATGATTATATAGGAAATTTTCTCTATTTTTTTAAAGTGCATACTAAAATATCTCAGAGTGAAATGTCACATCTGTAATGGACCTTGGAATACTTCACAAAACAACAGATGAAGTGAAAAGACAGTCTGACATGTACATCCATGGCTGATTCGTGTCAATGTATGGCAAAAACCACTACAATATTGTAAAGTAATTAGCCTCCCATTAAAATAAATAAATTAAAATTTAAAAAAGACAGTTTGGGTGACACGACTGTTAAGAACCTAGTGGCTATGTAGGGTGTGTTCTCAAGGCAAAGGCGAGGGTGGGAAATTACCAAGAGAGTGAACGCCAACCTCCTGCTGAAAGGAGGAGGAATGAATGCTGGCGCGTCTTGGTCCAAGGGAGGGCTGATGAAGGCCAGAACCAGGGAAAGGAAGGGAAATCCTGGGAGGGGCCTTTCAGAGAGAAAATCAAAACAGAGTGACTGCCTACCTGTGGGAGCAGAAGAGGAAATGGGAAGTCTGAGATAACTCAGAGTTTCCAGACCTGGAGCCCAAGGGAGAGGTGGTGGTCACCGAAGACAGGAGGCACATAAGGTGCAGCCGGGTAGAGATGTCCCACCTGGAATTAGGAATGTGAGACTCAGGAGAGAGGAGCAGTCAGACTAGAGAGAGAAAGTGATATTGAAATTCACAGACAGGACATCCCTGCTGACTCAGGGGTAAAGAATCCGCCTGCCAATGCAGGAGGCATGGGTTCGATCCCTGGGTCAGGAAGATCCCCTGAGAAGAAAATAGTTACCCACTTCAGTATTCTTGCCTAGAAAATTCCATGGACAGAGGAGGCTGGTGGGCTACAGTCCATGGGATCGCAAAGAGTCAAACATGACTGAGCGACTAAACAACAGCAAATGCACAGAAGGGTGAAGGCCAGGGGAGAGAACACTGAGACCGGATTTCAGAAAACCCTTGTGTTTAAGGAAGATGGGGGAGGGGTTAGTAGCAGAAGTGACCCGAAAGGGAAAGGAGGTTGCGGAGCTGGGCTCCTCACTCTGCCAGGCCCAGTGCGGGCACTTGGAGCCATGAGTTCTCTCAATCCTAATGACAACCCAGTGAGGGCTGTGTGATTTGTCCTGTTTTGAAAGTGAAAGTGTTAGACACTCAGTCGTGCCTGACTCTTTGAAACCTCATGGATCGTAGCCGGCCAGACTCCTCTGTCCACGGAATTCTCCAAGCAACAATACTGGAACGGGTAGCCATTCCCTTCTCCAGGGAATTTCCCTGACCCAGAGTACGAACCTGCATTACAAGCAGATTCTTTATCATCTGAGCAGAGATAAGGAAACTGAGGCTCAGAGACAGGGAGTGACATGCCCTGAGTCCAAGCTAATAAAGGGCATTGTTAGGATTTGAACCCAGATTTCTGGGGGTTCCAGAGCCTCTGCTTTTTCCTCTGTCTCACTCTCTCAGAGGCCAAGAGAAAAGAGAACTTCAGAGCAGGAAGAGGGGACAGTGGCCAGAAGCACTGAATAGTAAAGAAAGATGAGAAGCAAGAGAAGGCCATTGAGTGGGGTGGCATTTTCCAGAGCAGAGCCAGGGCAGGATCGTGAGCACCCCGTGGGTGAGTGTGGAGGCCTCCAGGCAGGCAGGGGCGGAGCTGAGAGGTGGCTCAGGAGGATGGGACCCTCCTAGAGGAATACCAAGGGGAGGGCTGGAAACGCACGCGGCCAGGGTGGCATGCTGGCAGCAGCTGGGAGAGAAAGAATGGGGCCGAGGAAGACAAGAAAGGACGGGGCCAAGGAGACCCAGGGGAACAGATCTGTGTGGAGCTGGAAGGGGCACGGCAAGAAAAGTCCATTCCTAGTCATATTCTTAGTCATGTTCATAGAGACTGTTATTGTTCCACTGTTATACAGCTTCTGATTCGGAAGATGAAAAAAATCCGGAGATGGACAGTGGTGACTGCTGCATAACACGTGAATGTACTGAGAGCCACTGAACACTGTAAAAACAGTTAAAATGGTAAATTTGTGTTATGTATATTTTAACACAAAATTTTGTATTGAAGTTTAGTTGACTTACAGTATTGGGCTAACTACTGCTGTCCAGCAAAGTGATTTGGTTATACATATATATATATATATATATATATATTCTTTCTTATATTCTTTTCCATATGGTTTATCCCAGGACATTGAACGTGCTTCTCTATGCCACACAGTAGGACCTTGTTGTTTATCCATTCTATATATAGAAGCTCAGGGAATTCCCTGGCAGTCCAGTGGTTAGGACTCCGTTCTTCCACTCCAGGGGGCACAGGTTTGATCCCTGCTCTGGGAATTAAGATGGCATCACCTTTGCAATGGACATGAACTCGGGCAGACTTCAGGAGATGGTGAGGAACAGGGAGGCCTGGTACGCTGCAGTCCATGGGGTCACAAAGAGTTGGACACAACTGAGCGACTGAATAACAGTTGGGAACTAAGATCCCACATGACTCAACACCGCCAAAAGCATAAATAAAAAGTGCAGGTAAAAAACCTTACATCTGCTAACCCCAACCTCCCACTCCATCCCTCCCCTAACCCTCTCCCCCTTGGCAACCACCAGTCTCTTCTCTATGTCAATGACACTATTTTTTTAAAAAAGAATGGCCTACCCCACTAGCCGGGAAAGTTGGCATACAGCCCTGGGTACCTCTGAGTGGGGAGGCAGCTGACCTCAGACCTGGCCCTTCACATCACATCCTTCAGAGCCTCCAGCACCAACTTCAAGGGCTAGTATCCAGAAATGTCACCTGACTAGCTGGACTTCCCAGGGTAAAGAACCCACATGCCAGTGCAGGAGATGCAAGAGACACAGGTCAGGAAAATCCCCTGGAGGAGGAAATAGCAACCCACTCCAGGATTCTTGCCTGGAAAATTCCATGGGCAGAGGAGCCTGGCAGGCTACAGTCCAAGAGGCCACAAAGAGTAGGAGATGACTAAGCAACTGAGCACACACATACATACATACACTTGATTAGCTCAGGCTTCTGTCCCTTGAGTGCCGGCACAGGTCAGTGGTGGGTGAGCTGGGGTGGGCTTCTCCCCTCCCCCTCCCCACACTACAGAACCAAGCTGCTCGCTAACTCTCCAACCAGACCAGCAGCAGGGCATGGGGGCCACAGGTGTCCCAAGCAAGGGTGGTGCCATCTGAGAGCACGTAGGCATCGCCCAGACCCAGTGCAATGCACAGCAGCTTGCAGCCAGCACCAAGGGTCTCCCACAGCCCAGACCTGCAACAGACCTCTTGTCCCCTCCACTCAGTAGGCCCCTGGCCTGAGCCCCACTAGGAGGGGCCAGCCCAGAGGCGAGGCTGCCAGGCTGGGTCCTCAGCTCTCTGCCCCCATTCTTACCCGCCCCTCTCTCGGGTACTCTGGTAGGAAAGGGAGGCCCCAGTGAACTCCTGCCTGTTGAGGCCCTTGGGGGTAGGGGAGCACGGGAGAGGAGCCAGGAGGCATGAGGAAAGGGAGGAGGGAAGAGAAGGGGAGAGCTGAGGAGGGAAGGTGGGAGAGGAGTGTGGAGACACAGGAGCACATAGAGGAGGGAGAAGACAAGGGAGAAGCTGGGAGAGAGGGCAGGGGAAAGAGGGACGAGGTACAGGGTGGGGAGACGGCAGCGGGAGGAGGCAGGGATAGGAGAAAGCAAAAGGGTGCCCTCCTCACTGGGAGGACAGGGAGGGCGACGTGGGAACTTCGGATCCAGAGGTCGGGTCTGAACTGGGGACCCGAGATTGCACAGAAGCCCTAGCTTTGGATAGGAGGGAGGCAGGGGTGCTTGAGAGCAGCTCTCAGATCTCAGGGTTAGATCAAAACCAGGGCAAGGCTGGAGATGTTTTGACTGCCCAAGTCTGGGAGCACAAAGAGGAGACTCCAGTCACTGTGGGCCCAACCCCAACTCGGGGCAAGACCAGCTCACTGCACTATGGTACCCAGGGGAACATCATTGCCAGTCAGCTCACCTCCTCACCATGAGGAAAGGAAGGCTCAGAGAGATGAAGCCATGGACTCAAGTACAACCTGCAAATGAGGCCAGGGTCTTGACACAGCAACTCTGGTGCCGCATGTACCATGTGCGCCACCAGCAAGCAACACCCTGAGGTCAGAAGCCTTGGTGACAGACAGGCTCTGCCCCACATGAGTAGGTGACTTTGGCTAAACTCTCGCCCTCCCTGAACCGCAGCTTTCCCCCACTTAGGCAGGAGGAAGACCACTGCCTTCCTCACAGCACAGGACAGTTGTGAGCATCAGAGGAAAATGAAAGGGAGAGTTTTGTTACCTTAAGTATTATTGTTGTTACTCAGTCTCCAAATCGGGTCTGACTCTGTGACCCCATGTACACCAGACTCCTCTGTCCTCCACTATCTCCCAGCATTTGCTCAAATTCATGTCCAATGAGTCGGTGATCTAACATCTCATCCTCTGCCCCCTCTTCTCCTTTTTCCATCAGTCTTTCCGAGCATCAGGGTCTTTTCCAATGAGTCGAGTCTTCACATCACGTGATCAAAGTATTGGAGCTTCAGCTTCAGCATCAGTCCTCCCAATGAATATTCACGGTTGATTTCCTTTAAGACTGATTGGTTTAATCTCCTTGCAGTCCAAGGGACTCTCAAGAGTCTTCTCCAAAGGGACTCTCAAGAGTCTTCTCCAGCACCACAGTTCAAAAGCACCAATTCTTTGGTGCTCAGTCTTCTTTATGGTCCAACTCTCACATCCATACATGACTACTGGAAAAACCATAGCTTTGACTACATGGATCTTTGTCTACACAGTGATATTTCTGCTTTTTAATATGGTGTCCAAGTTTGTCATAGCTTTTCTTCCTAGGAGCAAGCGTCTTTTAATTTCACGGCAGCAGTCGCCATTCGCAGTGATTTTGGAGCCCAAGAAAATACAATCTACCAGTGCTTCCACTTTTTATCCTTCTGTGTGCCACAAAGTGACGGCACTGGATGCCGTGATTTTCATTTTTTGAATGTTTAGTTTTAAGCCAGCTTTTTCACTCTCCTCTTTCACCCTCATCAAGAAGCTATTTAGCTCCTCTTCACTTTCTGCATCAGAGTGGCATCATCTGCATATCAATGACTGTTGATATTTCTCCTGGCAATTTTGATTCTAGTTTGTCATTCATTCAGCCTGGCATTTCACATGATGTACTCTGCATGTAAGTTAAATGAGCAGGATGACAATATACCTTAAAAATGATAAGTCTTAAATGAAATTACAAAACGGAAACAGACTTCAAGAATGAGCTTACAGTTGCCAGGGGAGGGGAGGAAGGATGAGAGGAAGGGATGGTTAGGGAGGTTGAGGTGGATATGTACACACTGCTGTATTTAAAATGTATAGCCAACAAGGACCTACTGTACAGCAGATGAAACTCTGCTCCATGTGTGGCAGCCTGGGTGGAAGGGGAGTTTAGCGGAGAACGGATACAAGTATATGTATGGTTGAGTCCCTTCACTGTTCCCCTGAAACCGTCATAACGTTGTTAATCGGCTATACCTCAATACAAAATAAAAACTTTAAAAAAAATGATAACTCTTGACCATACTGTTTTTATTTTATTTTATTTTTTGATCACACTGTTTTTAGACTCACGGAAGTTCAAATGATTTTGCTTTGAGTAATACCTGGATGCCCCCCCACTTTAGACGGCCAAGGAAAGGGTTGGAACGGACAAACCAATTTCCTTCAACACCTCCTACCCACCTTGGCCTTGGCCCAGGGTTCTAGTCGCAGCTCCACCCCACCCCAGCCCCCACTGCCAGGCTGGATCCTCAGCACTCTGCTCTCTTTTTACCTGTTCCTTTCCCTACTCCTGGGGCCCCCAGCGCCTGACCTCTCACTCCTCATTCTCCCTTGCCAGATTCCTGTCCCAACCTCCTCCCAGCCCTCGTCACCATTACCAACAGGGTCAATCAGATACCTGACCAGTGAAGGGGCAAGTTGGGCAGGTCCAGCCTAAGGCCTCTTCATGCACCTCCTGGGGCAGGAGCTCCCTGATGTGTGGTTCTGGCTCCAGGACCTGCCCAGGGGGCAGAAACTGACACAACCTTGGTTTCTTCTGAGAGGGGCAGATCAGAATCTGGGAGAAAGGGGAAAGAGGCAATGTGGCCCGGCGGGTTAGGTAGAATCTCTGCTCCTTGGGGCTGGGTCAGCTCATCCACCAGGGCTTAGTCCTCGAGAGGCAGATTCTGCGCTCACACCCCTCCCTTTCTCAGGCCTGCAACTGGAATAGTGGTGCCTCCTGCCAGCATGGTTGGGCCACAGGACCGCCCCCAGCAGGACCCCACCACTTGGGCCTGGAAAAGCAGAAATAGGAAAGAAAGACAGGAAGAGGTGGGCAGGCCCAGAGAGACCAAGAGCGAAAGTGGAAAGAGGGTGCACCCCAGGACGAGAGGGCTCAGCCTGCTCTGAGAGGTAGGGAGGAGCGGAGAGGGGCAGGGGCACAGGAGGAAGACGTGACTTCAAGTGATCCTCAGGGTTCCCCACTTGTATTCCACCCACCTCCACCCCCAATCCTCCAGAAGCGAACTTTGGGTCCCTCCTCCCTACCTCCTATTTCTCAGAGTTCCTCGGATTCAAAGAGGTTAACACAGCTTCGGGAGATCCAGGGAGGATAATGATAGTTTAGAATGTGGTGAGGGAGACGACTGTAATTACACAGCGAGCTTCTCTCTGAGGGCTTCAGAGTATGTGGCAAGGACCTGAGAGGATCCATTCCACCAGGAGACTCTCCCCAGCCCACAATAGCCTCCTCACACCACATCCCCAGAGGCTCCTGCAGGGAAGGCCATGAGGGGAAAGTTCCCCACCCCTCAATAGGGAATCCCCCTCTCCAGCTGCTTCTCAATGGCCCAGCCCTCCCCCTCCTTGGAAAGACCTGCAGTGCCAGGGAATGAGTCCACAGACCCTAGAATTAGGGCCTTTAGGAGGAAGAAGCAAAAAAAAGGGGGGGAGGGTCAGGGGTCATGAGTTACTGCCCACTGATTCCAGCTCTGATGGACAAGATAGTTTGGGTGTGGGGTGGCCTGAACGGTAGCAGTGCCTCTTTACCCTTAGAGTGGCTCCCCCCACGTCCCCCCAACCCAGCTTCCGCCCCCGCCCCCGC
>SJXQ01000408.1:159771-289337 GCA_006408695.1 Aepyceros melampus | reverse complement strand
CTCCTAGGCTGCACTGCCTGCCCTAGTTCCCTCCACCCTCTCAGGCTCTCCCACCCCAGCCTCCATCCTGGGAACCCAGCCCCCTTGCCCTTCAGGGAGCCAAGCCCAGCCCCTCAGTTTCTCTCTCTCCTCCCTACACCCAGAGGCCCCTGCCCTCTCTGTCCAACCTCCTGCCCCTAGGCTTTCCAGCCAGGGTGAGGAAAGTGTGTTTGGTGTTTGGGAGTTGGGGGTGTGGGAAGAAGAGGAGGTGGTGAGCAGGGAGGGGGTTGGGCTTTGGCTGAAAATAGTGCAGTGACCTCTCTCCAGACCAGAGCCGCCTACTAAACCTGACCTGCTGCCTGCCACCGACCCGATCAATCCAGCACAGATGTGGCTCCTTCCCTCCCCTTGGGAGCTGGGCTGTGTGTGCACTGGGCACACTCTCAAGCCCCTGGTTCCCTCTGTGACTCTACCTGTTTCTTTGTTCCTCCCCCTGTATTCTATCCTTTTCTCCTTGCCCCACTGGTCTTGGCTGCCTATCTCCTTTCAGCTCCTAACCCCCATTCAACTCCTTTAGCATCCCTTCTCCTCTCCCAGTGTTCTCCAGCTCCCGAACATATTTCTCCCCCTACCATGATCTTTCCCTCTGCTTCTCTCCTCCACTTCTATCTCTTCTAGATGTCTGTCTTCATCTCTAAGTCTCTTCTCTATTCTTATCTCTCTCACCCTCTCCAGTCTCTCCTTTCTTCTCCTTTCTCTTTCTCCGAATGTCTGCATCCTGTCCCCTTGTGGTACCAACTGTCCTCATATCCACTGGGGGAGAAGTGTATGATGATTCCCAGCAGTGAGGATGGGGGACTCTGCCTGAAGGAACCCTGGAACCTAGTCTCCCATCACTAAGCCTCGGGTCATGTTTAGGTAGGGATACATGTTTAGAGTTTACAAAACTAACAATAAACCAACTGAGAAACTACTACTATTTTCACATTCTTTATTTAATGCTCAGCACTCCTATGAAGCAAGGATTATTATCTGTAACAATGGAAGCCTGGTGAATAAGGTCACGTATTGGTTAATGAGTCAGGCAGTGATTAAACCCACTTCAATTTTAGCCAAAGAACAGAGTTTATGCCAGGAAGAACTTTCGAGCACTTGCCTATGTAATTTAAGATGGGGAGCTTAGGGAGTTCATTCAGCATGTAGTTACTGAGCATGGCCTCGTACTGTGGGAGGCAATGAAGCTACAGTGGTGAGCAGTACAGAAGCAGTATCAACACAGTGTCTGCCTTCATGGAGATTAGTCCTTAATGGAGAAGGCAGGCAGGAAAATAAAACCATCTCTATACTGAAATTAGGCATAGTATGCTATTTGGATTGTTGCTTGTCACTGTCCATCTCACCAGCAGCTACCCTGCCCCAGGGACTCTCCTCATCCCTGAAACTCCACTCCCCAAACTCTACCCCATCGCCCCATCACTGAAACTCCAGCCCCATCACTGAAAATCCAGCAGGATAACTGGACCACCAGTGCTCTGGAAGCTTGGAGCAAAATTTAGGGAAAGAAAGCTGCAAAGGAACTTTGTGTCTTGGTTCCTGAACATCTGAAGATCAGTGAGCACTTCCCTCCCCATTTCACTTGGAGTATCCTCCTAGTATCTCCTAGGGTGGGGAATGGGGGAATGATTATGAAGCAACAAATGATAAATTCTCCATGATCACGCAGACCTGGGCATGATACATATGGACTTGGACTTCTGATCATCCTTTTATGGCTCTGGAAGTTCATTCCTAGTTCTTCCTCAGGCTATTAAGAGTGATAATGGATATTCATAACCAATAGAAACATGATTTAGGGCATTCCCAACTGAGATTAGAAAGGGGACCTGAGAGGAACTGAAATGGAAACAGAAGCAGATATTAAGAATCATCCTTTAAACTCAAGAATGGTCAGATTATGATCCAAAACAAGGGGAAATTGGCCAAAATGTAAAGCTGGATGTTAATGACTTTTTACAGACTTATTGGCACTGGACTGAAAAACCAAAGGAAGCTCAGAGGAGAGAAGCATTACAGTTGATCTGATCTGTTGAACTTTATTTCTAATGCTTTGGGAAAGTAGGAGAAAAAATACACAGAGGTAGTTCTTCCCTTTCTTGAAAGTGGAGGCATTAATGCTGAGGAAGAGGAAGCAGCTGAGGGAGCTTTTCTCAGGGTCAAGGGATTGAGCAGTCAGATGCATGTGTGCACGCGCACGCTCAACTCTGCAACCCTATGGACAGGCTTGCCAGGCTCCTCTGTCCATGGATTTCCCAGACAAGAACACTGGAGTGGGTTGCCACTTCCTTCTCCAGGGGATCTTCCCAGCCCAGTCATCAACCCCTGGTCTCTTGTGTCTCCTGCATTGGCAGGTGGAGCAACACCAGGGAAGCCCAGATACAGTTGGGAGTGCTTAAGTAGTTCCGTTCTTCTGAGTGTGTTATTTCTAGTGGGAATGATGCAAGAAGCCTAGATTTGAATTCTGGTTTACTTCGTGGAATAAATTTAGTCCTTGCTCCCTATCTGGACCCTGGGTTATCCATACCCTGAGGCCATCTGTTTTGGGGGGGGGGGGGCTGTGCCAGGCTACACCTGGCCACCAGACAAAATAGAGCAAAAATGGGGCAAGGTGACCTGAGGACAGCAGGTGTGGTATGAAGTTTGGCTTTTATGGGGAGCATCAAAGGTTCAGTAAAGGTGGAGCCCTATATGTTGTGAAAGTTAGAGGAAGGGAAGACTGCAGGTGAATTCCCCAATAACTACTTTTGCAGCTTACCTGGTAGAGAGGACCCTATGCATTTAAGGAAGGGGTGCAGATTAGGAAGGCCTGATAGAGCCATTATCTTACAAGGAGAGCGGAGGGTGCTGTTCTAGGTACCAGTGATGCAACAGTGAAGACAGGCAGGGGAGAAGGGTAAAGGACTGGAAAACACAAACTGAGGAGTCTGAGCAGTCATTGCCTCCAGGGCTGCTGACCTCCTCTACAAACACTCTTTGCTGATACTGTGCCCCCTTCTCTCTCATCAGCCGACCCTGCGGTGCAGACAGATGCAGCCCTCTTTGTTGCCATTTCCACTTCAGCCCCAAGGTGATGTTCACAAAGGTACTGAAGGCCCAGCTGTGGGTGTATCTCCGGCCTGTGCCCCGCCCAGCCACAGTCTACTTGCAGATCTTGCGACTGAAACCACTAACTGGGGAAGGGACTGCAGGGGGAGGGGGCGGAGGCCGGCGTCACATCCGTATCCGCTCACTCAAAATTGACCTGCACTCACGCTCCGGCCACTGGCAAAGCATCGACTTCAAGCAAGTACTACACAGCTGGTTCCGCCAGCCACAGAGCAACTGGGGCATCGAGATCAACGCCTTCGATCCTAGTGGCACAGACCTGGCTGTCACCTCCCTGGGGCCGGGAGCTGAGGGGCTGGTGAGCAGGGAGCCTGAGATATTGGCAGATATGCATAACCTGGCCCTGAGGAGGTGGGGTATTGGAAATGGTAGAGCAGGAACGTAAAAGGGGTTAGGGACCAGCATGATTTTTCTAGGCCCGGAGCTGACTCTAGAGGAGTGAGGTGGTGGTGGTGATGGTGGTAATAGGGTGCCACCAGTTTTCAGAGATCCAGGGCAGGCCAACAGTTGAAAACTATTTGGGGTGAAGGTGTGAGTTAATAGATTCACGGGAAAACAAAGATGGGCTGTTGTTGAGACCTTGGGCCAAGGGGCTGATGAGGGTCAGGTTGCCGAGAGAGAGAATTAGGGAAGATGAGCTTAGGGAGACATGGCTAGCTGGTAAGAAAAGTGGGTAGAAAACAGGGGCTGGGGAGGGGAGCACTGGAGAAGCCAAGAAACCACTGGTCTCTGTTCTCCTGCCCCTACCGAAGGGCAGGTGAGAAGAAACAGGGAGTAAGAGCTCCTCGAGGCTCGATTACATCTCTTTCTCCTCTCCCTCACCCCCAGCATCCTTTTATGGAGCTTCGAGTCCTAGAGAACACAAAACGGTCCCGGCGGAACCTGGGCCTGGACTGCGATGAACATTCAAGTGAGTCCCGCTGTTGCCGCTACCCCCTCACTGTGGATTTGAGGCTTTTGGCTGGGACTGGATCATCGCTCCTAAACGCTACAAGGCCAACTACTGCTCCGGCCAGTGCGAGTACATGTTTATGCAAAAGTATCCGCACACCCACTTGGTGCAACAGGCTAACCCAAGAGGCTCTGCCGGGCCCTGCTGCACACCCACCAAGATGTCCCCAATCAACATGCTCTACTTCAATGACAAGCAGCAGATTATCTACGGCAAGATCCCTGGCATGGTGGTGGATCGCTGTGGCTGCTCCTAAGGTGGGGGACAGCGGATGCCTCCCCAACAGACCCTGCCCCTAGACACCCCAGCCCTGACCCCCTGCTCCCCAGGCCCTAGAGCTCCCTCCACCTCTTCAGATGTAACATCACACCTTGTTCCCTGCCCACACGGTGTGCAATACAACCGAAGGAGAAAGGAGGCAGGTGGGGGATTGAGGGGTGAGGGGTTTGGGGGAAAGGGGGAAGAGGAGGGGCATGGTCAGGTGGGGAATGTTTGAGGTGAGAAGGTTTGGCAAGAAGACAGAGAGACGTAGAGACAGAGGTAGAGCAGAGGGATAGAGACAGAGGAACAAAAAGAGCAGCAGTGAGAAGGCAAAGGGATAGAAATGCAGGAGAGACAGAGACTAGGCAGAGATAACCATGAGAAAGAGACAGAAGTGGAGTACTAAGAGAAAGCCCCACGCCAAGCCTCCTTTCTTCCACTGGCAAGGTGAGGGGCTTGGTATGGCTGGGGAGGTCCCCTGACTACCATTCTCAGTAAGAGAGGAAATCAAAATCCATTCTTAGCTTCTTCTCTTTCTCCTTCCAGCAGTGGCTGGGGTAAGGAAAGTGAGGGCAGGGGCAAAAGTGAGGATCTGGGAATTTTATTTATTTATTTATTATGACTTTTCATTTTTTGGTATTTCATTTTTGGTATTTGGCTTTACTTAAATAGATGGGCCCCTGCCCACTGTGCCCCATTTGTACCTTATTCCCCAAACCCTGTTCTCCCTCAATACTCACCTACTTAAGCACTTGTTTAAAGCTTCCAGGGTTGAGGATGGGAGTAGAGGGCAAGAGGGCTGACATGGAAGTTTCCAACCCCAAATCACCCTACTTAAACTTCCTGAGCCAAACGGGTTGAACTGAATTCCAGCAGTCACAGAAATGGTAAGAGGTTAGGGTTTAGGAGCTGGGGGTGTGGGAGGAGGGCGGGCGATAACCCTCAGGTCTACCCTCTCCGTACTGACTTCCTTAGGCAGAGGTGTGGCCTGCTTATGCCCAAACTCCCCCCAGTCAAGAGAGAGACCAAAGAGCCTGCGGAATGCCTCTGCTCCCTGCCTCTATCTTCAGGTCCATAAAAAGAAGAGTAGAGACAGCCCAGAGTCTCCAGGTCTGCGAAGGGTCAGGAGGGGTCAAGAAAGGAGTAGGGAGGCTGAAGGATACAGGGCATTTGAATCCAAATCACTGCTCTGGGCTAGGGAATAGAGCCAGCAGACAGAGGTGGAAGGGATTCTGAAAGGGGGAACTTTCAGTCCCCCAACCCCAAAGCTCAGGGTGGAAGGGGGTAGAACAAGGGAGCAGAGTGTCTATAATTATTTTATCTTTTATTTTTGGAATCTAGCAGTACCTGGCAGCAGGGAGGGGATGATACAGTGGGGAAAAACATCTGACAAGGCCAGTTAGAGCAGAGGTTGGGAAGGATGGAGACTTCCTGCTTTGGAAAGCTGGAAAGCAGGCAGGGACTGGTTGCCACTCCAGGTCACTAGCTGGGCCTATTCATTCCTTTCATAATCCTGACCCATCCTCCTCTGGACTCACTGTGCCTCAGTTTCTTCCCCTCGATGGAACGAGAAAATAGCAGCACCCGCCACAGCCAAGAGATAAATTCTGAGCACTTACCACGGGCACTTTATGGACATAAAATACCTCTCGCTGTGGGACAGATAACCAGGGCACCAGAGTAGTGGTGAAGAGATGTGAGGCTTAGAGGAGTCTCGGGCTTCAGAGTACAAGTTCCCCTCTGCCTCCCAGCTGGACAGTGCCTGACACCAAGGAGCTGAGAACCTTCTGATCCATACCCTATCCATACCTCACCTCCAGACCTCTTGGCTCCAGGCAGGAGCCTAGAGGATGTCAGGAGTGGAGGGGGAAAGAACTTTCAGCAAAACGTACTCTGAGTAGAGCCAGCAGTCATGGGTCTGACGCAAACAGTACGGAACACAAGTAAAACCTGAGCTGGAAGCTGACCTGGAAGGCTTGTTCTTCCCGAGAGCATGACTTTCCTGCCTGGCCCAGCTGGTGGAAGGGGCAAAGGTATGTAACCACCCTTGGAAAGGTGATGGTGGTGAATTTTGGCATCTTATTCCCATTCCCATAGTGAAAAAGGGAGATGAGGTATTTTGGTACAGGAATGGGCAAGGGCTCATTGCAACTTGCCTCCTCCCGTGCAGCAGCAGTACTGACCCCATCTCTCCTCTCTGGCCCTGTTCTTCATCACTCCTTCTGCTCCAATCTTGGGGAACAAGGTGCACCTGACCACCAACACCATTCACATTTCCTTGGTGGGAAGAAAGGAATAGAGAAGTGAAGAACAGAAGATGCCTCCTCCAAGGTCAAATGCCCATGTCTCTTGATCTTGGCACAGGGTGGGGACTGGGCAATAGGCATCAGGTGACTTCCCTCTACAAATTCTAGAGAGCTGGGGCAGTAGACTTGGAGACGCCTAGAATATGCCCCTTTAATGCCACCAAATAAAGACCTTTGGGGGAAGGTCATTCTCTTATGAACATAAATCTATGAGTTGAAGTCTCATTCCCCTGGTCTTCCTCGCCCCCAAAGAGGCATGGGGTAGAGGCTTGGGGGCATAGCCCAGCAAACTAGTGGGAACTAGTAACCCCTCTCACCTTATGATGTGTGTGGACCTGGCCAGTGCCCCTCTGATCATAATTAGTGTAATTATTATTTACTTTGTGTATTTGTTACACCATGTGTGTGATTGCCTTTGTTTGTTAAGGGTGTCTGAGGAGTATGGGGCTGACAGGGGCACTGGAATGCCGGGAAAGGACCTCTTCACTGAGATCAAGGCTTCCTGAAGGGAACTATTGCAAAAAGGCCATCAGGCAGTTTTCAAGTTATGTGACAGAGGGCAAAGATGGCCATAGGGTGCTCTGAGTTTTCGGATGGTCACATGACACAATCCAGCACTTGAACCTGAAAAAAGAAAAATAAAAGCAGTCAAAGAATTTAGAATTCAGCGTTAACTCCTCCCTAATCAAGCGCCATGTTTACACCTCGGAGACCAGGAAGCAGGGGATCTGAGGGAAAATGAAACTGTGCTTAAGGAGTAAAATGGGTGTCTTTGGGATGAAAGCTGGGGCTTGCAGCCAAGGAAGGATGGACAAGAAAGGGAACCTAGACCAACTCTTCACTGGAGGCTTGATCCTGAACAGTCCCAAAGATTACAAAACCCTCTCCCAGCCTCCACAGAGAGAAGATCTAAGTCCTCTTGAGATATGATTCAGATATTATCTATCCTGTTTTCCTGCAGTTCCCTGACCCTAGGTTTCCTCAACAAAATCCACAAAACCAACCCAACTTTGAACTTCCAGTGTTCCAAGAATGGTTAAGCATCTTAAATACTTCCATTCTACTATAAAAATGTCTCCCATGTCACTGGAGCACACTTCCCAGGGCATACAAATTGGTGGGGGTGGGGGGGAGTAGCAAAAGAATCCTGCCTGTAACTGCAAGTAGGAAAGTTCCTGTGACATCAATCTGACCCAGAATGGGGGACAATATGGGTTCAGTGTGCCACTGTACTTTCCCTGCTCTGGCAGTTCTGCAGACTGACCCCACCTCGGACCAACTACCAAGCTCAGGGAGGACTGAAGTGCTACACACTGTCCTCCCCACTAAGAGCTGCTTTCTTCACACCTACCCATCACTGTGCCACAAGTGAAAACAGATCCCCCACCACACCCAAGCGCCACTGTTTCCTACCTTGAGAGAACACCAAGTTACAAGATGATGTTTACCCTCAAACATCTGCAACCTAATGGACGAGTAGCTACCCTATACCTTGTCTCTGCCCACATCAGGGGCGCCAAGCTAAAAACCAGCAGACAGGGGCATTTACAGCTTCTGGTGTATGGTGGGGCAGAAGCCAGGAAGTCAATGCCCCAGCCACAAAGCCGGCTTTCCTGTCAGTGAGCTGGGTATAATGGAACAACTGGGACGACTCCTACCTATTCTCACTCTCAGAATCCCCCAAAGCACGTGCACTGTGGTATGCACACACAGACACTCTCAAACTAGTACACTCAGCCCCCTACCCTCTAGCTGTAACTTATTCAGGAAAAAGAAAGTACTTCTACTATAAATCACCAAGTAAAATTAAGAGCTAATTACTGATTACAATATATGATAAGCAAACTGTGCTCCTTACATAAATATGACAGTTATCAGTTCTCACAGCAACCTTCACAATAAAGTTGCTATTGGCACAGAATCGAAGAGTCAAGGATTATTAAATAATTTGCCTAGGGTCTTAGAGCCAGTTGAGCTAGTGTGGCAGAACAAGGAATTATACTGAAGTAGTTGCTATACAATATTTCATTCTATTAATAGTGATTTGAGATAGAAAAAGGCAGGGATAACTGAGAAAGGAAAAGAAATAAAGAGAAAGCTGGAAGTACTTTAGGCTCAATGGAAGTCCAAAATCACAAAACTTTCAGTCCCTTTGGAAGGAAATACAAGAAGAGTGTGCTGACATGTTGCAAGAGAGGGGGACATTAGATTTTGGTGGAGTCCAGTAATCGGAGATGAGTGACACTGTCAGGGGGTCCTCATGAAAGAGAACAGGGAAAAACAATTATAGAATATTCTTATATTCTTATTTATATTAAGTGTTTCCTTCCACCTGATCTGTTTCTCATGTCAGACATGGCAACAGGACTCAACACCAAGAAGTGGTTATTCGCATCTTCCTTCCTTATAGCCCTTGCCCTCACAGAAGCTTCTAGCCTTGTGTCTTCAGAAGTAAATTCCCAGGATTTGGGGTGGGGGGAAGGGCGGTTTATAGTGATGGTGGAGAAAAACAGAACGATCCTTAGAGAACCATAAAAAGGTGCAGATTTACAGCGGAGGAAGCTGGCTCTCTCCGCATCTTTTATAGACTCCCTCATTAAGAGCTTCCAGGTATGCAGAGAATGTCACAGCTTCAAAACAGGGAAAAGCAGCCTGGAGTTAGCCAACTACATCTGGATCCTGGATTAGCTACACTAAAGAGACTGGAGGATAGGAAGGAGGGTACTTGGATCCCAGATAAAGAACTGCAAGGCTGGATGCCTGTTCTGCTTCTCAAAGGACTTACTATTTTAGGACTGAATTAGTAAAAATCGTAGGGATCCTGAACTAGTCATGCTCAGAAAGTATACATGGAATGATTACAGTGAGACAGGAAGAGGATTTGGTGATCAGACTTGGAGGTGAGAGACTTCTGACCAACCTAAGAACAGCTGCTGGAATAGGATGAAAAGGGCTAGTAAAAAACCCACACAAGCCTGATGAGCAATTCTGGGCTTCCCTGGTAGCTCAGCTGGTAAAGAATCCACCTGCAATCCAGGAAACCTGAGTTTTATCCCTGGGTTGGTAAGATTCCCTGGAAAAGGGAATGGCTACCCACTCCAGTATGTTGGCCTGGAAAATTCCAGGGACTGTATAGTCCATGGAGTTGCAAAGAGTCAGACATGACTGAGTGACTTTCACACTCAGCTGTGTCAAAAATATGGGGAAAGTGAGTTAAGTATGGAGAAGAATGATTAGGCCTCAGGAAGAGAATCCTGGGGACAGGGGATGGGGTGCAGAGTCTGAATACCTTTCTGGAACATTACAGAGGATGAGACAAAGTGAAGGAAACTTCTGAAGGACTTAGTGCTCCACTCTTCTTTATGAGCGTCTGCTCTATTCTTTTACCTCTAATTTTGGGTAGAAAACTCTTACTGAATCTATCATCTCTGTAAAGACACAAAACTGAACTAATTTTCTCTGTGGTTCCGTTTTCAGAGAGTAAAAGAGGAAAAGCTAGCTTTAGGATCAGAGCCTAAAGAAAAGGGAAGCAGAATGTAGAGCCCAAGAGAGAAGAGGAGGAAGTTTACTCAACCTTCCCTTTTGCGCATTTCTCCAAAGTCTTAGAACAGGGCAAAATTCACAACAAATGGGCAGTCTTTACATCTGCTCCCCAAGACACCGTTTTTCCTAAAGCATCTAAACTTAGGTTCCTGTCCTCCAGGAACCAAAGAGACTTTGTGGAAAGAGGTTCTTGTTAGAAGGTGATCAAACATTATTCTTCTATTAATTATAAAACCAGACAGAGGTGTTAGTAGAAACAAGAACAATGAATTAATTACACCACAGCAACAGGAGATCTGGTCATGAAACCAAAGTCTTCAGGTAAGGTGCCAGGTTCTTAAGTTTTACTACCAAAACCCAAAGCCCAACTATCAATGTATAGTACTAAAGATTAAGAGGAGAAACCCTATACCAACATGTCCAAAAAGATTTAAGTATCAGGTCTCAGATCTACATGAAATTCAAATGCAAATAAGCAGCCCTGCTTAGGGAGAACCAAATCCTAAGTAGGAGGCTTGGCAAGGAAAATGGATTTTAGTAATATCCAAAAAAAACTGCCACCAAAACTGCAAAAGCATATTTCTGCAACAGAAGACAAACTAAACTAGCGTCGGGCTTGATCAGAAAATAGAAGGCTCTAGTCTACAGCTTATGTTCCCAACAATCTAGGCAATAATTTTTAACACTGCTGACATCCTGTCATACTCTGAATCCCTACATACTTTCTTCTAGTTCTGAGGGGTACCCAGCCAAACTGCTTTCCTGAACTGCATAACCAACAGGATTCCACATGTTGGCTTCAAATGCAACCAGTTAAGTCACTCTTGAAATTAGGGCCTTTCTGGACTCCAGAATAAGCACTCTGCACTCCATTCCGTAATAGACTACTAATCTCTAACCCTAGTGTTTATATACTACACACCTCCTAAAACCTACAGTATTGTATTTTTTATTCTAATGGGTCATTTCAACCTGTTGAAGCAAAGATTTACGGTGAAACTTGGCCTCTTCATGGAGAATAAAGAAGTAAAAGGATGCCTATGAGTATGAGAGAAAGAAAGAAATAGGCTTAAAGGCACATAATCCTTTTCCTCATTCTCTTTTCTAAAGAATAAAGGCATTATTGCTAATTCTCTATAATATTTGGTGAATATCTCCTTATCTGCTCTAATCTGGCTCTAAGAACTCAAAGGAGCACCTGAGAAAACACATTGTTCTTTTTCTATTTTTTTTATTAACAAGCAAAATAATAATTAAAAAACAATAACACAACAACAAAACCCTTAAAGTTGGAACTGCAATAAGTCAAACTGCTGCTGGAGTTCACAGATGTACCCCAGGGTACATGCTCCCTCATTGCAAGGCAGGACCTAGGCACATAACTGTGCCTTTAGGTATATATGTGACCAGGAAGAGTCAAAGAGGTGGAAACCACTGGAGAACAGAAAGCATCAAAAGTTTTTCATCAGGCAATTCCAAAGCGCTCTGCTCTTTTCCTCTTCTTTGCCTATAAAGAAGCAAGAAGAAAAAAATTAGATTGCAAGACAACAGTGGCTCAGGTTCCTGGCTGCTTTAATCCAAACTCACATGGACTATCACAAGGTCCAAGGAGGAGGGAAGGCCACGCTTAAGCCGGCAGCCAGAGATTTAATGTCTAAATCTCTCCAGTTATCCACTTAGGGCAGTTTGGTGGAAGGTGGTGGGGGTTGGGGAGGGGGAGGAAGAAGAGAACAGTGCTAGAAAAGCCAAGATTCCAAAAGGAGAGAGGGCCACTCGGCTGTACAGCAAGTTAGCCTGGAAACAATGGATCCTTCAACAGGCTGGGGGAAGTCTTTCAGTAAGTGGGGAAATGGAAAATTTCAAAGGACAAAAGGCTGACCAACACTGTATCATGGAGAATGTGAAGCAGATGCCCTTCTGGGCAATTAGGCCCAATCAGCAACTATTTCTTAGGCTTCCAAATCCATAGAAAGACATATAAATCTTCAATGATAACAGAATAAATGTGGAGTAGAGGCCACCCCAACATGGATCTCTTAAAGGAGTCCGTGTTGAAGAGAGGGCACAAAATGGGTAGAGGAAGAGAAAGATATTTTTCTTATGTAAGTGACTCACGAAATAGTATGAGTTCTCACTCTAACCACTGTCCCCAGCAAAGAAGGGGCTTTCCCAAAATTCCATTCACAGAGGTTTAATTTAGATTAAAAAGGAAAGCTGATCGTGATGAGCCTCTTCTGGGGCTTGCTGGCTTCCTGGTGTTCTGGTTCATCCCTTAAGGTCCCAACTGAGGAGTGGCCATCACTATGTTGGTGATCTGTTTAGTATGCTGCTAGCTCTTTTGGCTGACTGCAATTCTTGCTCAACCCTCTCTTTAGACCATAGTTGAAAATGAAACCATCTGGTACTATCACTGGCCTCGAGGAAGAAGACCTGTTTGCCAGTGCTCAGTCACTGAGGTCAGGAAGAGAACTCCTCTAGATGTAAAATCACCTCCATATCCAAGCTACCTTCCTTAACACACCCACTTTGGCCATCAGCTGCCTTAAACGTTCATACAACATTTGAATATCTTATTTTACAATGCAGTATTTTTTTCCTGTCACCTTTTTTACACTTTGATGAATGATGTGCCTATTTAATCTAAACTGTACTGCTTCTATAAAATGTTTATGCCCTCTTCCAGGATCGAAAGTGCTGTTCTTCTGAGAAATAACGTTACTCTCTCCTTGGAATCTATGGATTTGAAGATGGCTCCTGTCTGCTCACAACATAAGAAGCAGCAGTGGTTAAAAACTGTTGTATGACAGACTCTGGTGGGGCAGTCAGTAGGAAAACATGTTCAGAGGGAAAATCTGTCCCACCAGAATTATACCAATGTATTTAATATATTATACTATTGTCAGGATGAATTTCTTATTTCTGCCATCTTTTGGAATACATTATTTTTCTGCTTTCTATGGGGGAAAAAAAGAAAAGTTGAGTGGGCCTTCCCTGGTGGTCCAGTGGTTAAGGTTCCACGCTTAAAATGCAGTGGGCCTAGGTTCAATCCCTAGTCAGGGAACTAAGATTCAACATCCTGTATGGTACATGGCTAAAAAAAAAAAGTTGAGTGCATACAAGCCCAGCCCACTGCACCTGAATTACTGATACAATTCTTTGGAATCAAATTAAAGTCATCTGGTTCATATAAACTCCATCAGCCTCAAACATTACTACTCCCTTACAAACACTAACTCTCCCAATAAAAGCCATTATTCTTTTCTCTCAATGAAATCCTCACCTGCCTTATCTTGGAGGTCAAATGTACCAACTCAGTGAGCATGCCTGGTTTAATAATAGTTTTCTTGGCAAAGAGGGAGTAATTATTTTAAAATTAATTTACTTAAGGCAGCACTAAGTCTGTTGTTACATGCGTGGTATTTCTCTAGCTGTAGTGAGTAGGGGCCACTCTCTAGTTGCAGTGCATGGGCTTTTCTCTGCAGAGGCTTCTCTTGTAGTGGATCACGGGCTCTGGGCACATGGGCTTCAGTTGTTGAGGTGCACCAGCTTAGTTGCTCTTTGGCATGTTGGGATCTTCCCAGATCAGGGATCAAACCCATGTCCCCTGAACTGGCAGGCAGATTCTTAATCACTGGACCACAAGGAAAGTCCCAAAGAGGGGGTAATTTTAACCAGAATTAAAACAAATCTAAGTTTATTTCTAGCTCATCCTGGCAAATCAGCAAGCAGGCAGACATTTACTTACAACAGGTAATGCTTTATTTTGAATTAGCAGCACAAAGAATGCAAACTCTTAGTTTTTTCTTAATGAAGAATGTAAACTGATCTGATTCTGAAATTTTCACAGTTTATTACAAAACTGACCCTAATGTTTATTCATAGGGACCATAAGATTTTAAGTGTGTAAGGTAACAGACTTAAAGAGGTCATCTCTAGAGATAGATGGAAAGATAAATTTGGATTAAATGGAAGAAGCAACATTTCAAATTCCTCACCAGCTAAGAAGTTTCTATTATTATTTTAACTGTTCATGTACACCTTTGCTGACACTTGGTTTCTATTATAGATACTCTCAAACCAGCAAATGATTATTGTCTGTCAATGCCCTGAGCAGTCTGCCAATGCTCAGTCTCAGTGAATGTTATTCCAAAGAATGCCGGTATATGGATGCATACGTCCTGACAAACAAAAGCCGTTCTTTCATTTTCACAAACCATTTGTAAAGAAAATGATAATAACAAGAAGTCTCATTTGACGACTTCCCCAGTGGTCCAGTGGTTACACATGTGCTTCCAATGCAGGGGGTGTGGGTTCAACCTCTGGTGAAGGAACTAAGATCCCACATGAGGTGCAATGCAGCCAAAAACAAATTAAAAAAAAAAAAAAAGTCCCATTGAGCCCAACTGTCCTATTTCAGAGGCAAGTTAGGCACCATGATATTTGTGTCTGGGTTGAATATGGTGGCATTAAATGATGAAAGAAATCTGCTTGGAGATAGAGATATTGTTACTTACTAAATAATTAACAATATGACAAACACTGTCAAACATTTTATGCAGAATCACTTCATGATTAAAATACTGCTTCGAGGTAGCTTTTATTATCCCCCCTTCCAGATGATGAACCTGAGATTCAAAAAGTTACTATTACTTATAAGTAATATTTTGTAATACTAAGTGGCAAGTTAGTTTACCTTAACCAAGTTTACCTGATTCAAAATCTTGTGCTCTTTCCTACTAGGTTAACTGGCTCTAAAAGTAAATTACTAAAGTATACTGCTGGAATTCAGTAGGGTCACTTTATCCAGAAAAGAGATATCAAGCAAAGGACCAAAAATCTTGTCATTCAGGCACCTAAGAAGTAGCAGGGAAATAAAACATTTCTCCATTCTGTTTGTCTTCATTTTCCATTCAAAGGCCCTGTGAAGCATTCCAGGTATATTTTACCTCTGTATCCTCTGTGGTTCCTGTTCCAGCTGAACTTGTGACAATCCCAAATCGCTCCTTCCTCTTTTTCAGCTTTTCGTCATCCTCTGACTGTTCAGGGATAAAGAAAAGGGTTGAAACAAGCTAGCCTCCATTCACAAGATAAATATCAGTGAAATTATAATTTATTGATTATACGCTGGCCAACTTTGTGTTAAGAACTAAGGATCACCCAAACAGAAAAAAAACCAGGAAACTGAACAAGCTAGCATATAGCATAATGTCTCTAGAATGACTAAAAACGGCAACCCACTCCAGTATTCTTGCCTGGGAAATCCTATAGACAGAGGAGTCAGGCGGACTACAGTCCAAGGGGTCACAAAGAGTCAGACACGACTTAGCGACTAAAACAATTCTCCTATAGCATTTCAAAGCTACTATTCACATCCAGCACTGTTCAATATCAGAATCTCATATATATTATATTCCCATCAGGACCTAAACCCTGCCACTTTATCCAACTTTAACAGTTATTTTTTTCCTGTTCCACCTTCTTCTCATAGCCTGTCACCAGTAATCAAAAGCCCAGTCCTAAGATTAGAAACATCTAAAAGTAGGTGGCCTTCCTGGTATTTCTGCACCCCTAAAAGCATATTCTAGAACTTAACATATCTAGACAAAGATCCTATCCTCTCAGATATCCCAGGAGACCCTCTACTCCACAGACACATAACATTCTCACCATGGGCCAGGACAGTTTCTTTGACCTTATTTACAAAAGGTAACCAAAGGTAAGGTTAAAAGTGTTCAAACAAACTTTGAGCTTATGTGTGGTGCTTCAGAGCTGGATTAAAAAAAAAAAAAGCCCCCCAAAGTTCATATTCCTGCAGTATGTAGGCAGTGTGTGTCTCTGGGTGTCCCAAAAACCAGAGTCAAAAGGAAAGGCAACCAAGAGAACTACAGAAACACAAGAACTTTTAAAATACCTTTACTCTCAACCCCAACAATGGAGCCGTCTTTGCTCCACTGAGGAACCTGCTTCTAGTCAAAAGCAAGGTAGCTATACAGCTTTCTGTGTTTAATCTGTCTAACTAGCCCAGTTCTCTGAACACAGTAGTCAGGAGTACTTTCTCAGTCTTACTTTGATTCTGTCAGCTTGTTCCTTTTCTCCCTTGTGCTGCACCTGCCTTCTAGCAAGGAAGAAAGAAGCTAAGGAAAGTTGGTAGCTATTGAGGAACTGAAGAATCCTACACATGAGTTATCATCACTTAATCACAGTGTATTAGTAGAACAGAATACTGCCTACATAATTTGTCTGCCTTTTCCATTATAACCATCAGCAAATCCACAGGGCATATAATTAATGTAATCTAAACTACTGTAAAACATTGGGCCAGGTTCAAAGAAAAAAGTAGTATTCTTGTCTTTAATAATCATAAATTAAAATAATCATGATTATATTATAGCCACTATTATTTGGGTGTGGGTGCTTACTATGTGCCAGGTACTATATGAAGTTCTTTACATGCAATATCTCATTTAACTGTTTTAACAACCTTAAAGATAACAGGTACTATGACATACATAGTAGGTCATTTTATAGGTAAAAAATCTGAGGTTTGGAGAGATTTAACTTGCCCAAGTCTCACAAACAGCTAAGCAGCAGAGCCAGTAATGGAACCCAAGCCATTTTACTTGAAAACCTACTTCTTAACTTTACCAAAACCTCAGGTATCTCATATAAGCATTTCTTTGGAAGAACAGTAGCAGAATGGAAGTAGTGCTTAATTTCCAAGGGAAGAAGGATCACAAGGACCCTTAGCTCAATGCTAAGATCACATCCCCTTTCTACCAACCATATGCCTCTACTTCATAACCAGGAATCTAGGGAAAGGACTCTAATTAGTAGTCTCATACCTAACATTTTCTCAAAGGAACTTGTTTCTAATTTTGGTTAATTGGCTATTCCATATGTTGAGCTGTATGAAAAGAATTAGGAGTTCCAATGAACACAGGCCTCACTATATTTTTCTTTACCAAAACCACTCGGAAGTTTTTCTTAATTTTGTCTACCAACACTAAAAGTGAATAAGAGATATAAATAGAAATTTCAAAATGAGAATCTCTATAGAACATTGTAGATAAGCAAACCATTTTATTAAGCCTCCAGGGCAAGCAGGAAACAGCTTTAGGAGAAATAAACCAGTCCATTCTAAACAAGATCAGTCCTGGGTGTTCTTTGGAAGGATTGATGCTAGAGCTGAAACTCCAATACTTTGGCCACCTCATGTGAAGAGCTGACTCACTGGAAAACACTCTGATGCTGGGAGGGATTGCGGGCAGGAGGAGAAGGGGACGACAGAGGATGAGATGGCTGGATGGCATCACTGGCTCGGTGGACATGAGTTTGGGTGAACTCCAGGAGTGGTGATGGACAGGGAGGCCTGGTGTGCTGCAATTTATGGGGTCGCAAAGAGTTGGACACAACTGAACAACTGAACTGAACACAGCCTTTCTGGGGATAGGGAGGACTAGACCGTATCTTGTTGAACTACCACCACAGGCTTTTTTCCAATCAATGCAGTGCTAGGGATACTTCAGGCTTCCCTGGTGGGTCAGCTGCAATGTGGGAGGCTTGGGTTTAATCCCAGGAGTGGGAAGAACCTCCAGAGAAGGGAACAGCTACCCACTCCAGTACTCCTGCCTGGAGAATTCCATGGGCTATATATAGTCCATGGGTTTACAGAGAGTCACAAATGACTGAGCGACTCTCACAATTCACAGGGATATTTCAGCAAGTTCAAATCACAGAGGGAGATATTACTGCTGAAACCTAGCTATTCTCTCAGCACAAACCATAGACCCATTCTCTTCACAAAGTCTATGTCCAGTTGGAATGTGTGGGACATTTTTTCCTCTGGTTCTCTACTTTGGTATATCCCAAAATGGGAGTTTGACTTTTAAATTAAATTTCCTGTTTCTTTTTGAGCTCAAAGGTGAGGAAAGAATGAGGGAAGAAAAAAGAAGGGTGCGTGAGGTTGAGCGGATATATTTCTCTAGCTACTAAGGCTAGTTATGAGAGGATGTCCCCTTGGGATCCCTTTTTTAATCCTTTGGTGCCTCTCCTGGAGATCCAGGCAGAGCATCTGCTCCAAATCTACCAGGGGCTTTAAGAGGAGGGCGCAGGGGAAACCATACAGATGCCCCCACCTCCCATCCCCTATGAAGTCTGTATACCCCTCATCCGCAGAGACCAGTGAGGGTTTTACTTATTTTGTGCATGCCTGCTCTTCCCTCCCTACCCAGTGCCCCTCAGCTCCCTTCCTAAAGCCTCTTTCCTCCTTGCCCTGCAGGGAAAGTGCACAACAGGCCCAGTAAATCAACACAGTTCTAATGATCTCTCTCACTTGACCCTTCTAGCATGACGGTGTCACATGGCAACAAATGTCAATAAACTTCACTCCATCTTTAGCTCCTTGCTGACAGGTTTTGATTCGTGGGATGGTGAGACTCATCTGAGGGAAATTACATCGATCAAAATGCATCTCTCTCTGCATTCATCAGGCCAATGCTCCCCCAGGCCATGCTCAAGTGCATAAATGGGGTGCATCTGCAGGCAGCTCAGTGTCATATGCATTTACAAATCTTTCCCTTCTTCATCCCTCCCCTACTTCCCTCCCACAAACCCTTAACAACTAACAAATTCTTTTTCTTTCCAGGCATGCTCTTGAATAGTACTAAAATCTGAAGCACACTTATTTGCTATCAAGTGAAAACTCCTCAAAATACAACTTGCATCCAAAGTCAGAAGACAAACGTGTCCTCACTGACTAAACACAGGCATTGGACTGACTGATCCACATCATTTCTCCATTTTCTCATTCAAGACTTAAAGAAGCAGCCTGACGCCAATAACTTTAGCATACACGATCCTTACTCACATCTCCCAATAACTGCCTTGTTTTTCTTTTCAAAAGCTTGGAGATAAAAACAAGAGAATTGTGTGAAAGAGGAGACAGCCCATATAAGAAGCAAAAGGCACAAAGTATGATATATATTCAATAAAGCCAAATGCTTTCATGAATCACTATCACTGCATTTTCCATCATGGAATAAGACAGTTCCAAACTGAACTCTTTAGAAGACATCTTCAACTTTTCAAAATTCATTTTTCTTCCTGTTTCTCTTTCATATCTGGCAAATCCTTGGACAATCCTTGTACAATGGATATGAAAGACTGAGATATCCCAGATCACCCCAAGGTACAAATTATACCTGTGACAATGCTTAGTACATAGGAACTATCATACAGATATTCAATAAATGTTAGGCATTATTTCAACTGCTTCTTTCTGGTCCTTGAAACAAAGTTCGAGACCATCAGCAGCATTCTGAAGCTAACGTCCCTCTTCCACACCAGAAGTGAAGTCATTATAAGTTATTAAAAGGTGGTCCAGTGGTTAAGAGTCCGTTCCAGTCCTGGTCCAAGAAGATCCCACATGCCACAGGGCAACTAAGCTCATGCACCACAACTACTGAGCCCGAGCTCTAGGCCCTGTGTGCTGCAGCTACTGAGCTTGTGTGCTGCAACTACTATAGCTGGTACACCTAGAGCCTGAGCTCCACAGCAAGAGAAACCCACACACTGCAACAAAAGTAACCTCCACTTATCACAACTAGAGAAAGCTGGCACAGGGCAACAAAGACCCAGTATAGACAATAAATAAATAAAAATTAGAAAGAAAAAAAAGTTGTTAAGAATCAGACTCACTATCAACATGACAAAATAATTTCCTTTAGTTGCAAGGCAAATGATATTTAGACAGAGGATCAGATTTAAGGTTAAGTGTAGCAGAACAGAACTCAGCAAAACCAGTCTTCTCCATTAGGTACTATTACATCTTCTCTTCCTGTGACCCTAAAAAAAGAAAATTTATGCTACCAGGCTTTACTGATTTCATCATCCCTAACAATTAATGACTACCAAAACAGATACCTATATAAAGTAAGGTCCAAGGGAACTAAGCAAGGATTTGACCTCTAATGGTATAGACCCAATTCCAGGTGCTCTCAAGGCCCTTGAGGAAATGCTTTCGTAAATTACACATCAATTTCTATCAACATGGTCAATAACACTGAAACTATAAAATTAAACCATTCATCCACTAGTCATTCAAATATCTACTGAGAGTCTACTTTGGGTCAGACAATGTTCTGGCATTGGGAATAAAAGATGAGTAAGAAAAAAAAAAAGATCCTTAACCTCACAGGACTTATAAATTCACAACTGAGTGACTATAAAGATGTGTGCCATTGTTCATTATATTACTGCACTGTGAGGATCCATGGGGAATTTTTCTTTCTGAATCCCAGGCCTATAATTACGCTTTTGATGAGCAACTTGTTAGTTTTTATTTTGAACCCTGTTGCTCCTGTCTAGTTGCTAAGTCGCATCTGACTCTTCACGATCCCATGGGCTGTAGCCCGCCAGGTCCTGTGTCCATGGGATTTCCCAGGCAATACTGGAGTGGGTTGCCATTTCCTTCTCCAGGGGAGCTTCCCAACACAGGGATCAAACCTTCGCCTCTTGCACTGGCAGGCGAATTCTTTACCAGAGCCACAAGGAAAGCCCTGGTAATCACTGTAAATAGTGTAATCTTGTTTTCCTCTTTATATTGACTGCTATAAAGTTTGGAGTAAAATGTATGGCCTGTCCCTGGCAAGTGGTTTTGAAAATATTTCTATTCAGAAAGGAGGGGCCAGAAGTACTGAGGTGAGAGAGAAATATGAGATCAAGAGATGGTGATCAGGGGGATTTCCCTGGTGGTGCAGTGGCTAAAACTCCGCTCCTAATGCAGGAGGCCTTGGTTCAATCCTTGGTCAGGGCTCCCACATGCTGCAACTAAAGATTCAGCATGACATAACCTGGTGCAGCCAAATAAACAAATTAAAAAAAAGGGAAATGGTGATCAGGGAATTCCCTGGCAGTTCAGTGAATAGGACAGAGTGCTTTCACTGCTGAGGCCTGGGCAAAAAAAAAAAAAGAGAGAGAGAGAGAGAGAGATGGAGATCAAACACCCAGATCCAGAGTTGAAACTTAATAGATAAGATGAAATACAGTTAGTCACAGGGTTGCTACTGGTCCTTTAAGAATTCATTCCTCTCTAAATACAATGGGATTAATTAAAAAAAAAAAAAAAAAAAAAAAAATTCAATGTCCCAAGAAGGAAAAAGAAAAGGGAAGTACAAGGTTATAGCTAGAAATTTATTATATATTTTTAAATTATTTATTTATTTATTTATGACTGCAGGAGGTCTTTGTTACTGTATGCAGGCTTTCTTTAGTTGTGGAGAGCAGGAGCTACTCTCTAGTTCCCGTATGCGGGCTTCTCACTGCACTGGCTTCTCTTGTTGAGGAGTACTGGCTCTAGGCTTCAGCAGTTGCAGTTCCCAGGCTCTAGAGCTCAGGCTCAGTAGCTGTGGCCCACAGGCTACTGCAACTGTTGCCCCCCAGGTGCTGCATCTTTCCAGATCAGGGATTGAACCTGTGTCCTATACATTGGCAGGTGGATTCTTAACCACTGGACCACCAGGGAAGTCCTAGAATTTTTAAATTAAGAGTTCCTGTCAATGTTTTCACAGTGTATACACCATAGCCAGGAATTAAGTCCCAAGTGGAGGACCAGCTGCAACAACTGGCAGTCTGAATATCATAGATGCTTTCTAAAGTGATTGCCTCTTTTTATGACAAAAAGTACCAAAGATCAAACCTCTACCCAAATGGAGTTCCAGTTCTATCGTCCAAACAAAACCCATGTCTTCAAGATTCAATTTCAAGTGAACATTTTTCAAAACTTACTAATTTTATCCTGAATCCAATAAAGAATACTGTTGCAAGTTTACTGTGTTGGTCTACCAAAAAGTGTCCATTCTGACTTAATTTAGCACCCCATGGGCTCTGTGTTAAAAGCATTCACCTTTTGCAATCTTATTACCGATGACACTCTGGATCATAGACAGAAACTAGGAGAAACAAAACAACAGTGACCCAAATATAACCCAGGCTTATGTAGGGAATCTGAACTCAGTAAATTCTAAAACACAAAGCAAAAGCATGTATTGAATTCAAATAAGAGATATCCTTACCATTCTGATAGGCAACCAAAATATTAACCAAGCCAGGTATTTTTTTCTGGTCAGCTCACTCACATCATCCCTTCTTATACTGTGTGTGAGAAGCAGAAATTCCAATCTAAATTCAGTCAGATATATCCTCACAAGTAGAAAGGGGCATTTCAGGGAAGATGAGGTACTGCTGAGTTGGAATTGGCCCTTCTCCTATAGCTGTTTTAAAGACTGAGCTATTGCTCACATCCAACACTGTTCAATGTAAGAGTCTCATGTATATTCCCATCGGGACCTAAACCATGCCACTTTTTAAAAATCCTTCTTTAACAGTTATTTTCTCAGAAGTCTTTTCCTTGGAGTGATAGAAAAGAGGCTGATAGTGAACAACGAGGATCACAGTTTGCAAAAAACCCCAAATAACTGCTTCTTTTTGTAAATGAATTACCACACTAAGATGTTAACAGTTCTCAGGCCAATCTGATTTTCCAAGGGAATGTAAGGTAAGAGTAAGGCAAAAAGGAAAGCAGGAGCCTTTTGGTGACTTTCCTGACTTTCACTGCCATGTGACTGATGGCAGGATGAAAAGCAGAGCCTGGGGGCTTTCAGGCGATGGTAGATTAATAATGACATGGCCTTGACTTCCCAGAGGTAAAGGTTATGAAGCACTCCAGGGTGAGTGGGCTTCTAATTTCATACTCTCAGAGTGAATGACAGCAACTGATGGTTTTTCTCTCAGAAACACTTCAATGCTTAAACACACAGCTGTCACCTCCCTGCCCCAGTTTCTGAGATTCATTTGAACATGTTTATCCTGAGCCTTTATGCCAGTCAGTCCACAGAACTTGAGGTGGTCCTAAAGACCAATGCACAGAGCCTAAGCAGGACTAAAAGTGAAGGACTGGACTAGCAGAGCATGATCTTAGCACACACAGAGTAAAAAGATACTCCAATAATGCCTGCCACACACATACACAAAACACATCTCCCAATACTACAATCTTACTTACTCTCAACAATCTTTTAGCTATTAAGATCAGAATCAACTTTCTAGGGCCAGAAGGGTGCCAAGAACTGTAAAGCTACACCAGAAGTAGAGACGACCAGGAACTTTATCTCCTCATATCCTTACAGTATCTAAGCCCCAGTATAGCTCAGAATCAAATACTCAGGATCCTGAGTCACCAGCTCCCATCACTTTTTGTCTTGTCCAAATCAAGCTTCTCCAACCCCCACTCTTCTCTAACCCCCGAGGAGGTCGTCTCGGTCTTGCTCTAGCTGATTGTAGGACAAAGCAAGGAACGTGGAGGAAATGAAGGCTTCACACTTGAGACCCCTGGAAGCCAAATTTCTATTAAAATCCCAACCTCCCTCACTTAAAAGCCAGGAAGCTGCTGCTCTTAAGGATAAGTGATGCAGAGCTTGGCAGAAATTCAAAAAGTCAGTAGGGGGAAGCTAAAAACTTCTGAGGGGAAGTGAATTCTGTCTTAACCAAAATACACAGAGAATGAAGGACAACAGTTACCTGAGCATTCAAAAATTTACAATGAACACTAAGAAAACAGTTTCTTTTCACCTGAGATATTTTAAAAGACAGATTTCTGGCTTCACCCCAACTTAATAAATCTGAATCTCAAAAGGAAAAGCCTAGGGAACTGTAAGAGACCCCTGGTAACTTTTACATGCAGCAACAGTTGGGAGTAATTGCAAATAGCTTTGAGACAGTACAGATCAACAAAACAAACAAAAACTCCCCAATCTCCCAGCCCCAACAACAAAACCTCACAAAAGCAAATAAGGCTGCTAGTCCACTCCAAATTTTCCCCCAAAGTACTAGGGATCTTCCAAAAAAGCTCTTGCTTCCTACAAACAGGTTATCTCAGTTGCAGGAATGTGAAGGGAAAATGAAAGGAATCACAGCTGACTCAAAGGGACACGAGTCATGCTGCCCTCTTAGAACTGAAACAGAGGAGCAGACACTCTTACCAGTGCAGTTCAGTACAGGAAGAACATGCCAAAACAAGATCAGGGAACACCTCAGGCATGTGGAGAAGAGAGAGAGGCAAACAGGTTCAGGCACACAAAGGTTTTTGTTTTTTTTTCTATAGAACTGATACAGAGGAAGTTTCAATGAAGTGGAAAACAGACAGAACAGATGCTCTTGTCTTAAGGCTCATATGTTTGCTTGTTCATTTAGAGTACTAAAGAGATCCATCATATAAAATCTCTCATCTTGTAGATTTGTTCATTTCCAGTTGCTCTTCCTCCTGAAACATTTCATACCCAAGCATGAACAGGATAGTAAAAATTCTAAAATTGCCTCCTCTACTCTATACCTCAATAAACTTCTCACCCAATAAATACTTTCTAATGCCCAGACGCCAAGGCATTTCAAATATGATCTCCTTCTCAATAAGGTATCTTCACTGCTAGGGATTTTAAAATATATATATTTATTTGTTTTACTTGGCTGCACTGGGTCTTAGTTGCAGCATGTGGGATCTCATTCCCTGACCAGGGATCAAACCTGGGCCCCATGGACTGCAAACGCAGCGTCTTAGCCACTGGCCCACCAGGGAAGTCCCACTGCTAGGGATTTAAGATTCAATGTATATATAAAATCCCAATGTGGGACACTCTGAAAATACATTTCTATATCTGTCCCAACAATCTGCTCTGGGGATGAGAAGGTAATGGGTTAAAATATTATCTTTAAAAATATGAGAAAAGAGTAATAAAGGAAAGGGAAGGGAGGAAAGAAGTTAACATTTTCTAAATCTTAACAAGGGACTTTCAGCTCAGTTCAGTCGCTCAGTCGTGTCTGACTCTGTGACCCCATGAATCGCAGCATGCCAGGCCTCCCTATCCATCACCAATTCCCGCAGTTCACTCAGACTCACGTCCATCGAGTTGGTGATGCCATCCAGCCATCTCATCCCCTGTCATCCCCTTTTCCTTCTGCCCCCAATCCCTCCCAGCATCAGAGTCTTTTCCAATGAGTCAAATTTTTGCATGAGGTGGCCAAAGTACTGGAGTTTCAGCTTCAGCATCATTCCTTCCAAAGAACACTCAGGACTGATCTCCTTTAGGATGGACCGGTTGCATCTCCTTGCAGTCCAAGGGACTCTCAGTAGTCTTCTCCAACACCACAGTTGAAAAGCATCAATTCTTCGGCGCTCAGCTTTCTTCATAGTCTAACTCTCACATCCATACATGACAACTGGAAAAACCATAGCCTTGACTAGACGGACCTTTAGATTTCATTAAAAACAGGGTCTTTGCTAGTTTGCAAACATCACTACCAAGGATCCTTCTATAAAACATCTCATGATCTGATGATGTTCTATCTCATTCCCATTCCCAACTCCAAAATCCATAGGATTTTCTTTGACCCGATTCAGCTTTCAGGCATAAAAAGCAACTTTACTATTTTGGTGAGAACATAAGAAAATGAGCTATGTAATTATCAAACCTTACTGAATCAAACTCATTTGTGTTCTTTAAAATGCTACCACTTCTTAGCAATGTCAACCCAACAAATAGTATTACTCAAGTATTAAAATACATCTTAAACAGTCCTATAATGCTACTGCTCTCACATCATGAAGAACTTCTCTACACTAAAATTACGTATCCTCCCAAGAATCAGTAACACAAACACATACCAAAATCCCCGCCAAACAAACAAACAAACATCACCCCACACTTTTTCCTTCCATACAGATTTTGAAAGACTGACAGATTTGGATTCAGACAGTTAGTTCACATTTCCCCAGGGCTAGGGAGAGTATCTATGGCTTCCCAGGTGGCTCAATGATAAAGAATCCACCTGGCAATATAGGAGACGGGTTTAATCCCAGGGTTGGGAAGATCCCCTGGAAAGGAAATGGCAAAATACTCCAGTATTTTTGCCTGGGAAATCCCATGAAAAGCAGCCTGGTGGGCTACAGTCCACAGGGTCGCAAAGAATCAGAGAGGACTGAATGACTGAGCAGGCATAGGGAGACTGGACGCCCATTACTCTGTTTAAGACAGCCAGGCTAGCTTACTGGTCACCTCAAAATTAAGACATACAACTAGACCTACAATCAGGTATGATTTACAGATGGGTTTTAAAAATCTTATGCTCCTAAGAGTGGCACCTTTTAAAAAACTGGCACTCAGGGACTTCCCATGTGGTCCAGTGGTTAAAACTCTGTGCTTTCACTGCAGGGGGCATAGGTTTGATCCCTGGTTGGGGAACTAAGATGACATATGCTGTGAGGCACAGCCAAAAAAATTTTTTTAGCAAATAAAAATTAAAAACTGGTATTCAGAGAATGATCTCACCTCAAGAACTTGGTTGGCAAAAACAGTTAAAGGTATTTAAAAGTAAAGCAGACTCAAAAGAATGTAGTATTCCCCTCCTTTTCCAGAGGTTGTTTACTTCTGGGGCAAAGACTAAGGGGGACCACAGAGAGGCATAAAACTTGTTTTTTATCAAAGTCATCAGTTCTGACTGTTAGAAGAAGGAATGCAAAGACATTAGTAGGGGTGGGGTATCAAGCATAGGAAATAAAAAAAACTGAGTTTTTCCTTACTACAAACTTTCATACCTCTAGCTCTTTGGGTTCAAATTAAATGAATGAAATAAGAGAAAAATAAAGTGAAATGGTACAATATTCCATGTACCTTAGGAAAGTATAACCCTCTATTAGAAACTTCTCAAAAATCCAATTTACAGTGAACAGAGCAAAACATTAGCCATAAATGTTGACATAGCACCAAAAATTTCATCTCGCTTCCCCCAATTTTTAAAGTTTTTCCTCTAAAATACTCAATTTATACTCCTAACATTTCTCCACAATTTTCTTCTCATCCACAGCCAGGCAAAAAGTATCTGTCTAAGGTTTAGGGCACAGAAGGAGGGTAGAAGTTGAGCAAAGAAAAACTTGACTCCTATTTCTCTAGTTAAAATTAGAATACATTTTCAACAGTCCTGGGCAGGAGAAAAATTCCATTCTGCCTCTTTGCTCTTCCAAATTCCTATAGCCAAGTGGTTCAACAGCAGTTGAATGGCACACATAATGACATCATTGATTGGAACCATAATAGAAGGGAGTGAGAAGAGCGGGTTGGGGGGGAAGTGGGAAGGAGGGAGGTAAAGATGTATTTGTGTTACAGACAAAAGACAAGTTCTGTTCCTCAGCAGGGACAAATGAAGAACCAGATGAGGGGATAAACTGAGGTCAGAGAGTTTTCCCTATTGTTTCCTCTTTAAACAGCTCCTTTACCACTCCCTCAAGGTTCGTTCCAATGGACGGGTATAGAAATGGATGGGTATAGAAGCAGCATGTGTTTTTATCTTAAAGGAGGCAGAAGAAAAAAAAAAGACAAATATTTATTTTTAAATTATTATGAATTAGAAGGGGATTTAAAGGATTGGTTAGATTTTGGCTGGGCCCCAAAAGCTCCCAGAGATGCTGAGGACTATGTGGGGTTAGTCTCGGCTTTTCTGAAATTCATCTTCTCTTGACAGCCATCTCAACTGCCATCTCTTTCTAATATATAACCTGTTTTTTTCTTGTTGATTAATATAAGTTAAAATGATATAATTTTTCAAGTGGAAGAAGCATTTTTTGGGAAACTGACAATCTAAGATGGAGGATGAGGGGGAGTAAATTTTCCCCCAAAGCCCTTTATCAATGAAATACAATGCCTGAGAGGATCTATACTGATGTTTTTTCTATCTACAATCCTACTACCTGCATTTTTCTTGATCTCATGGGGCACCCTGAGAAAAGGAAATAAGAGGATTAAGTTTGTACTTGGCCCAATTACTGTTGCTTAAGTATATGTGGATAGAAAGAATCCAAGCCTACTCAGCATGCTACTTTCCCAACTTATCCTGGGATCTAATCTTTTATTCCTTTAAAAAAAAATCCTACTAAACTCCTCACCATAGCTTATGGTTTCTCAGGGCTCTTATGGTTTCAATGTCATATGCATTGTTCCACAGTTCTTCCTTTGTATTTTTTTGGCGGGGAGGGGGAGCGGAATGCTGTGTGGCACATGGAATCTTACTTAGCTCCTCAAACAGGGATTGAACCATGACCCCTGCATTGGAGGCATGGAGCCTTAAACCACTAAACCCCCAGGGAAGTCCTTCCTTTGGAAAAGGTTTGTATACACATGCCTAAACTCTAACAAATCCCAATTATAAACTCTGAGAAGGCTAGTGACCAAATTCTTCTTTTTGTTCTTTGTGGCCATGTCATGCAGCTTGTGGGATTTTAGTTCCTTGACCAAGGATTGAACCTAGGCCCCCGACAGTGGAAGCGTGGACTCCTAACTACTGGACCACCAGGGAATTCCCTAAAATTCTAAATCTATAGTGTGAACTTCCTTCTCTCCATATCCAACTGACTAACCTCTATATACTGTGGTGTTGGAGAAGACTCTTGAGAGTCCCTTGGACTGCAAGGAGATCCAACCAGTCCATTCTGAAGGAGATCAGCCCTGGGATTTCTTTGGAAGGAATGATGCTAAAGCTGAAGCTCCAGTCTTTGGCCACCTCATGCGAAGAGGTGACTCACTGGAAAAGACCCTGATGCTGGGAGGGATTGGGGGCGGGAGGAGAAGGGGACGACCGAGGATGAGATGGCTGGATGGCATCACGGACTCAATGGACGTGAGTCTGAGTGAACTCCGGGAGTCGGTGATGGACAGGGAGGCCTGGAGTGCTGCGATTCATGGGGTCGCAAATAGTCGGGACACAACTGAACGACTGAACTGGACTGAACTGAACTGAATTGAACCTCTATATCAAAACCCACTGCTGAACGGGAGAAATAGACATTCATTTTTTTCAGATGGTGGAAGGGAATCGTGATAGAATCAAATAGGCCTTCCAGAAGAGCATGAATGGAGACAAGCCATAATGAAGTCTGTATGCTACAAGACACTGGTGTCCTCTTGTAGTTGGAACTGACTCTTTGTCCCAACTTTTTCTTTGATATCTCAACACATTTCAGTGACAAGTTCCTCAAAAACAAGGCAGGTTCAATATCTCTCTCATTCTGAAGTGGTTCATCCCCACCAATAGTGAGCAAAAATAAAGAATTATACAAATGATTCAAGAAACTTATCACTGCAGCCACCCAAGATTCTTCCAGCTACCAGCTTCAGCAACAAGAAAATAGTCAGCAGAGGAATATTTGTTTTCAAGCTTTTTATATCCTAAAACTGTATAACATAGAATATTCACAGTAAAGATAACTGGCAAAACCCACAAATATGGAAAAAGTAGCCTTTAGGGTTTACAGGTCCCTTAAGATAACTCATTAGGACAGTTATCTATATGAAGAACTACAAGTAGTGAAAACTCAGTAATATCTTAGTAGAAAAGGAAGGAAGATGTACTAACATCAATATTTACTACTACTAATCAAGAATCAAGAAGCCACAACATGCCCCTCACACTGTCAGGAAGAGAGGAAAAATACAAACCACACCCCAGTTTTCTGCTTAGTGCCTGGGTCAGATATTTTTGTTTCTTTGTAGTATTTACCTAGTTGGATTTTCTGAACTTCCTAAAGCATCAATTTTCCCTTTTCCAAACATGTTAATGTTTGAAAATAAACAAAAACTATAATCCATTCAAATCAGCTACATCAGTTAATAACATATTTCTAAGCCCAGACTTAATGTACTATGACCATCATATATTAACTGAGCTGGCTTCCCATCTATTTCCCTGATCCATTCCTTTTAGAGATGAATTTCTTATATGCCAGGCCAAGTCCTTCACCAAGAGGACTGATCTAAACATTATTTCTCTTAGGAGGCTTGGAAAACTAACAGAAAGGAAAAAAAAAAAAAAACACAACCAGTCAAGCTCAAGACTGAAAACTTAGCTGGTGATCAATCAGAACCAACCAGGCAGAGGTTATTTATCTGGGTTTTGTTTTGTTTGAGGGGGTAGGTTTCTCAGCCCAGAGTCACTATGAGGCTTATAGGAGAAAAGGCATGCCATTCTATCCTCTAATAGTCCAAAGAGTTGGAAGGGACAATTTACAGCCTCTTGTGTAAAAAATGTCTATAAATGCCAGTGCCATTCTTTGCCCTGTCACTTCCCATTATCCTAAACCAACAGGATTCTATTCACGGAGACCTGAGCTAGAAACATGAACGGACAGGCCTTTCTTGAGCAGGGGGAAAGAGGGAAGATGACTGGAGGGGGGAGCCAGACTTCTTTAAGTTTCTGTGTATTGCCTAATGTGTATACTGTTGTTGTTTAGTCACTAAGTCATGTCCATTCTTTGCAACCCCATAGACTGTAGCGTGCCAGGCTCCTCTATCCATGGGATTTCTCAGGCAAGAATATTGGAGTGGGTTGTCATTTCCTTCTCCAAGGTATTTTCCTGACCCAGGGATCAAACTCACATCTCCTGCATCTCAGATTCTTTACCACTGAGCCACCTGGAAAACATACAGTATACTTGTGAACCTAAAAGCTGAAATACGTGAGCTGTCAAGCAGAAGTCAGCCTAGGAAGGATAGCAGATATTCAACATTCTCAAATTTATAATATGCTGGAGATGGTCAGTTATGACAGTTAAAAAAAAAATCTATCACAAACACTATGCTCACTCTTCTCACAGATTCTATCATATCCACTGGTCTGCAGTGGAATCTACTAGAGAGAAAACAGGATGCAACAAGAACCTCAAGCTGGATCAAGGAAACACAAACTATGCAATGAGACAACAGGAGGTGGGTCTCTCATTGCCCCTTCTAGGAAACTAGGATGAAGAGGTGGTTTTTCCACACCACCTACTAACCTCCATTATTTGTACGGTATCTGTGCCGAGAGAACTGTAAAACTTAAAAGCAGATAACCAAATTACATAGGAGGCAATACTGGAACCCAGGACCCCAGGATGAAGTGAACATAACTGTGCTAATCTGGTTGTTCCATAAATACAAATTTAATCATATCACTAACCTCTGGCCAACCAAATACTAGGTTGCAAATCATTTCTGGTGATAGAGAACTGTTAAACACAACACCTTGAACCAAACAACTGTTACAGAAAATGTAGCTGGTTGCAATTTTAGGATCTGGGTCCAGGACACTTAAGTTCTAGAAAAAAAAGTTACTTAAAAAAAACAACACTTCCTCTTCTTGGACTTCCCTGGTGGTCCAGTGGTTAAGACTCTCCCTGCCAATGCAGGGGACACGGGTTCAGTCCCTGGTCCGGGAAAATTCCACATGCCATGAGGCAATAAAGCCCATGCACCACAACTATTATCTCTGCTAGTTCACCACAACTACTACAGGCTCTCATCTGTATTCTAGAGCCTGAGAGCCACAACTACTGAAGACCCCAAGATGAGAAGTCTGTGTACCACAACCAGAGAGGAGCCCCTGCTCGCTGCAACCAGAGAAAGGTCAAGCAGCAATGAAGACCCAGTGCAGCCACAAATAAATTAACTCTTATCTCATTCTATTTCCTCTAATTTCTCTCCTCCTACAAATTCACTCTGAAACTGCTTATATTCTACAAGTACTAAAAAATTCTGGGCAATGGAAACAGTGGTTCAAATAAGTGGTCTGACAAAGGATCTTATGCTACTTTCAAGTATGAAAGCTGTGTGGGAGATATAAGCTAGACTTGAGTTGTCCAATGCTCATGTGGCTATTTAGATTTAAAACAATTTAAAAATTCAGTTCCTAGTCACATTAACTACATTTCAGGTGATAACTACATGTGATTACTGACTAGTATAGAGGCATACCTTGATTTATCATGCTTTGATTTATTGTGCTTCACAGATAGCATACTTTTCACAAACTGAAGGTCTGCAGCAACCGTGTTAAGCAAGTCTACTGGAGCCATCTTTTAACAGCATTCACTCACTTCATGTCTGTGTCACATTCTGGTAATTCTTACATTTCAAACCTTTCTATCACTGTTAGTATATTTGTTATGGCGATCTGTGATCAGAGATCTTTGATGTTACAGTAGTAACTGTTCTGGGGCACCACAAACCATGCCTATATAAGACAGTCACCTTAATAAATATGTGTGCACTGACTGCTCCACCCACAGGCCATGGCCATTTCCATCTCCCTCCCTCTTCCTGGGCCTCCCTATATCCTGAGACACAGAAATATGGAAATTAGGCCAACTAATAACCCTACAATGGTGCCTAAGTGTTCCAGTGAAAGGAAGAATTGTACATCTCTCACTTTAAATCAAAAGTTAGAAAGGCATGTCAAAAGCTAGGCAGACCAAAAGCTAGGCAGGCCACTTATACCAAACAGTTAGCCAAGATGTGAATGCAAAAGAAAAGTTCTTGAAAGAAATTAAAAGTGCTACTCCAGTGAATATTAGAATAAAAAAGCAAAACAGCATTATTGCTAATGTGAAAAAAAGAATTCAAGTAGTCTGGCTAGAAGATCAAAAAGCCATCAGTTTAGTTCAGTTCAGTTCAGTTGCTCAGTCGTGTCCGACTCTTTGCGACCTCATGAATTGCAGCACACCAGGCTTCCCTGTCCATCACCAACTCCCAGAGTTCACTCAAACTCATGTCCATTGAGTCGGTGATGCCATCCAGCCATCTCATTTTCTGTCGTCCCCTTCTCTAAATCAAAGCCTAATCCAGAGCCAAGTGCTAATGCTCTTCAAGTCTATGAAGGCTGTTGAGACAGGTAAGAAAGCTGAAGAATTCTGAAGCTAGAGAGTTCGGTCCCTGAGCTTTAAGGAAAGAGCCACATCCATAACACACTAGCGCAACGAGTAGCAAATGCTGATGTAGAACAATTAACGAAAATGACTACATCAAATAGATTTTCTATGTAGATGAAACAGCCTTATATTGGAAGGAGATCCCATCTAGGACTTTCACAGCTAGAGAAGAGGTTAATGGCTTCAAAGTTTCAAAGGACAGGCTGACGCTCTTGTTAGGAGGCTAATGCAGCTGGTGAATTTACGTTAAAGCTAATGCTCATTTACCATTCTGAAAATCCTGGGGCTCTGCCTGTATTCTGTGTGTCGACCAACAAAGCCTGTATGACAGCACATCTGCTTACAACATAGTTTACTGAATAACTTAAGTCAACTGTTGAGACCTATTGTTCAGAAAAAAAGATTACTTTCAAAGTATTTCTACTCTTTGACAATGCACCTGGTCACCCAAGAGCTCTGACAGAGATGTAAAGTGAGATTAATGTTTCCACTCCCTCTCATACAACATCCATTCTGCAGCCTACCGATCAAGGGATAATTTCAACTTCCTAGCCTTAAGAAATTCTTTTCATAAGGCCACAGGTAGTGATTCCTTTGATGAATCTGGGCAAAGCAAACTGAAAACCTTCTAGAAATGATTCACCATTCTAGATGACATCAAGAACATTTTGATTCATGGAAAGAGGTAAAAAAAAAATCAACATAACAGGAGTTTGAAGAAAGTTGATTCCAACACTCATAGGTGACTTTGAGAAGTTCAAGACTTCAGTACAGGAAGTTAACTGCAGATGTGGTGGAAACAGCTAAAGAACCAGAATTAGAAGTGGAGCCTGAAGATGGGACTGAATTGCAGAAAATCGGTAAAATCTGAATGGATGAGGAATTGCTTATGGATGAGCAAAGAAAGCAGTTTCTTGGGATTCCCTGGTGGTTCAGTGGTTAAGAATCCACCTGCTGATGCAGGGGACACAGCTTCAATTCCCTGTCTAAGAACTAAGATCCTATATACTCTGGGGCAACTAAGGTGTGCCACAACTACTGAGCTCACACTCTAGAACCTGTGCTCTGCAACAAAAGAAGCCAGCACACTGAGAAGCTTGCACACCACAACTAGAAAAAGCTCTCAAGCAGCAACAAAGAGCCCAGGCACCACAATGAAGAGCAAGGACAGCCAAAATAAATAAACTTCTTTAGAAAAGAAAGTGATTTTTTGAGATGAAATATACTCCTGGTGAAAATGCTGTGAATACTGCTGAAATGACAGCAAAAGATTTAAATGTTATATAAACTTAGTTGATAAAGCAGCAGTTGGGTTTGTAAGCACTGACTCCAATTCTGAAAGAATTTATTCTGTAGGAAAGCTATCAAACAGCACTGCACAGTACAGATAAACAATGTGGCAAACCTCATTGTTGTTTTAAGAAACTGCCTAGCAAATAAATTTGTCTACAACTCCACACACAATCACAGAAAACTAACAAATCTAATCACATGGACCACAGCCTTGTCTAACTCAGTGAAACTATGAGCCATGCCCATGTAGGGCCATCCACGACAGACGGGTCATGGTGGAGTGTTCTGACAAAATGTGGTCCACTGGAGAAGGGAATGGCAAACCACTTCAGTATTCCTGCCTTGAGAACCCCATGAACAGTATGAAAAAGCAAAAAGAAAGCACACTGAAAGATGAACTCCCCAGGTCAGTAGGTGCCCAATAAATATTGAAGACAAGAGGAGAAGGGGACACAGAGGATGAGATGGTTGGATGGCATCACCAACTCAATGGACATGAGTTTGACTAAACTCTGGGAGTTGGTGATGGACAGGGAGGCCTGGTGTGCTGCAGTCCATGGGTTTGCAGAGTCAGAACACGACTGAGGGACTGAACTGAACTGACAACTCCACACAGCATATGATTTATATTATATAAATGTTAAACCACTATAATATTTCCTTCATGATAGCACTTTTTTTTAAGCAATAAAGTACTTTTCAATTTAGGTATGTACACTACTTATTTGTGACTCACTTTATTGCAATAATCACTGTACTGTGGAGGTATGGAACTGAATTCACGATATTTCTGAGGTATGCCTGTATTAGATAACAGATTATTCAATAGAACAACATTGTGTAGAATATTTCCATCATCACAGAAAGTTCTATGGAACAGTGGTGCTCAGCAAAAAACAGCAAGGACATTTTCTCAGGCATTTTACTGGTTTATGAGGCAAATTAGAGCAAACCACTGCTAACAGGATAATTCTGAAAATCAGGATTTATAATCAATGCTAATGGAATCTATATTCAAAGAGAACATTTCAGAAAGTCACAAGTTGCCAAGAAAAGTGGTCCTTGGAAGAAACCAGATATACTCTAGTATAGTGCTACTAAAAATGTAGTCTGCCTCCTAATGCTTGACCCCCAAACTGTTACCAGCCTGCAATAAGTTCAGAAACCATTTAAAAACTTCCAAAGTAATTTAACATGTATTTCACATTTTTACTTCACCAAAGTACCTCTCTACAATGAATGGGAAAATTTTAAAATCTAGACTTCCACCATAGAATTTGGGAAGCACTACTCTAGAACAAAAGTGTGACAATGAATGTTAGAAAAGAACTCATACAGAGTTCTCCCAATTACCATTATTTCATTTTAACTCCTTATAATTTAAAATGGGAACTAAAATCTTATCAATGATCAACTGAAACACAGAAGTTAATTGACTCAAAGTGATAAAACCTGAACTGAAAACTAAGGAAGAAAACTACAGTTTATATTGAGGGCCAAAGTGTCACTATGTTAGGGAACTACAATTATTTATTATAATTATTTATTCTCCACAACATGGTGTTAGGTATTGCTCCTAGCTTTATAGATGAGGAATAAAGAAGTTCAGTAATTTGCTCAAAATTAATAAATATATCTTTTCATGTTTTACTCAGCATCCTGTGGAGGCTGAAATAGGTCAAATATAGAGAAAGATTCCAGAGAAGGGAAAAGACTGATATCCTAGTATAAGTTAGGTGGACAGCACAGAGCAACAAACAAATTCCTCTTAGGAATGGGTCTATATGAGCTAAGTAGTAGGAGATACAATGTCCAAGGTTGTTAATTTTGATTGAACATATAATGTATGGCTGTTAGCATAACTGATGCCATTTTGGATCCACTCAGCTCCTCCTGTCCTTCCACTGACCCTACCTAGAGTTGTAATGTTTAGTAAATCTCTTCTCTGTCATCAAGGACTTTGTAGTTAATATTGTTTAATGATCATGACGTCTAGGTGGTCTTTCTGCTATTTAGTCTCTGAAACAATGAAATCCTTCAATGACGTATTCTTGGCATCCATGAGACTGCTGCTGCTGCTGCCAAGTCACTTCAGTCGTGTCCGACTCTGTGCGACCCCATAGATGGCAGCCTACCTGGCTCCCCCGTCCCTGGGATTCTCCAGGCAAGAATATTGAAGTGGGTTGCCATTTCCTTCTCCAATGCATGAAAGTGAAAAGTGAAAGTGAAGTTGCCCAGTCGTGTCTGACTCTTCACGATCCCATGGACTGCAGCCCACCAGGCTCCTCTGTCCATGGGATTTTCCAGGCATAGTTACCCATTTATAACCTTGACTTGGAAATATACTTCCTGTTTCCAAGCATGTACCCTCAAACCTTGGGTTAACTAAATACAAAAAAAGCCCCAATGGCCCCTCCACAGTGTAAAGTACAGCTGCCAATACTTTCAGGTAGCAAAATGCTACCTTATCCTACCTATCTGCTACCTGATCTTACCTGTAAATTACCCTATAATAAACGAATCCACCTATTACATGCAGCTGCTTCATTTTTCAGTATCATGATACCATCTCAGTTCAGTGGGTACTTTTTGTACCTCTGCCTTCCAACACACAAACTAATCCAATTCCCTAGAGTGCAATTATTGCTGAGATTCTCAGATACCGAGGCCTCATATACGAAAGGAGACAAGATAGAATCAGGGCCACAGATACAAGGCACCCTTCCCCCTGACCATCTAACAAAACACAAATGACTTTTGGTTTATAGTAACTCTTCCCAATTAAGCTATATGTGGTTTAAGAATTATATATTCTGCCTCCCTCTCAACTCCCTTATTTTAGTCCACATAAACCACCAAATACTCCTACTGAACACCAATGGTCTCAGCATCAAGTTGGGCAAAAAGACATGATGTGATGTTATACTTCTGGTAAACATAAAAAATGTAACCCAAAGGGAAGGAAGATGAACACAGCTGTGTTAAAGGTTATGAGTCCCATAGGGAAACAACTTTTAATATGCTTAGCTTTTTTTCTGAGCAAAAGTATAACTACTGTAAGATCAGTTTTTTCCAATGGACTTCTAGAGAGCTAAATGCTTCCATACTTGAGTGGGAAATATTTTTTTTTTCTAACGATGGTTTTTCTGATTTAAAATAAACTTCTCTTAATCCAACTATCACCTCAACAACCAAGAAATATGCTCTCATCCTCACAGAACAAAGATTAATAAGAGACTACTCACTCTAGCATTTTCTCTAAGGTGCCTAGCAAAACTCCAAACACAACAATGTCCTGTAGAATTGATCACTTCACAGGGCATGGTGTCAACAAAGTCATCCTGCCTAAACTAAACAGTGTCAGTTAGCAGAATGGTAGAAAGAATAAAGTAACTTTCTCAGTGTTTTTCTATAGAACCTCCAGATTTTATTTTCAGGTATCTTTGCCTAATGACAGGACTGTCTTCCCCTGATTATTTAATTTCTAATATACCTATATCAGAAGTTAAAGTAGATGCAACATCACTGAATCCAACATCTTAACTAAGGAAAATATGGACCTTGTTCTAACAGCCAGTGTGGAAGCTATGCAAACAACATCTAGAAAAAAACAATTAACTCTGTGAAACAATTCCCAAATTGTAATCAATAGTGAGAGGAGGTGATAGTCAAAGGACTGCATTAAATGAAGTGCTGAGTAGCCAGTTCTATCCTTGGACAGTAATTTCCAAACTATGCAGCCCCAAGCTGCTCTAATGTTGCCAAAATAGTACCTTACCTTTCTGGAGATTGAAGAGACATTCAAACCAAACCTTTGAGCTCTTTCTTTTAGCTTATCCAGGTTAACCTACAAAAACATAGGGGGAAAAACATATTAACAAAAAATCAAAACAGAAAACACAGAAGTACAAACTATGATCCAAAGCTAAGAGTTCAAATAAGCCTATACAACATCAAAGATACCCTATGTGCCAAATTAGGAAACTAAGCAGCACTCATTCATGCCACTAATTATTAAAAGACCTCTCCTGGAATGCAGTGAGAGATTTAGCCCTGCCTCCTTCATTCATCAAAGGTGGCAAAAGCCTAAGGAGGGTTTAAGATCAAAGTAAGCCAAACACTGCTTGAAAAAGCAAACAAATGTCTAAATCATCACCTCTGAACAAGTCCATCACTCACAGTTCAAAATTGTTAATTTCTATACCAAGGCTTTGCAGGTAATTCTTACCCGCTCTCCTAGCAAATAGAAACTATCACTGAAGCTCTCCATTCTTCAGAAGACAAATGCACCACCAGAACACAACTCAATTTTCTTACTTCCTTTTTCTTGGAAGCCTTGATATATAAGATAATATAAGGAAATCTGGGACATTTCCTTTACTACTACCACTGCTAATAACTACTGCTGCTGCTACTGCTAAAGTCACATCAGTCGTGTCCGACTCTGTGCGACCCCATAGACGGCAGCCCACCAGGCTCCCATTCCTGGGATTCTCCAGGCAAGAATATGGAGTGGGTTGCCATTTCCTTCTCCAGCTAATAACTACTACTACAACTAAAACATTTCACCTTCACTTTAATTACTGATCTGTAACTCCAAGAGCAAGATTTCATAAAGTGATGAAACATATTTCACAGCATCTGTTTGCATTTTCTAAGCATGCTGACAGGTCATCATAGTCCAGAAGACATACTATCCTAGTCTTTACTCTCTGGTATTTAACAGATAGTGTTGAAATGACCAGTATCTACAGACAGAACTCATAAGTTGCTTCCACAGATTTTCCTGTGGTAATTAAGAGTTAGACATTATCCAAAAGCCACGGGTAAGGTCTAAAACTCTAGTACCACAGAAGTTATATGGATTATCCTCTAGCTAACAAAGTCTATTCATCTTTTCTTAAGAGGGGTGGTAGGAAGGAAGATGTTTATGACTCTGAAGATGCAAGAATTTTCCTGACCTCTCAGTACTTCAAACAATTCATTCTATTCAGAACATAAAACACTGTACTGAAAACAAATCACCAAATTCATATGAGCTGTTTCCTCTATCTGGAGAGAAGGAGGAAATCCCTAACTTAAACCTAACTGTATAGAGTTAAGGTTAAAAGAAAAAAAGAAAAAAATGATTTCTTACCATAGGCTTAGTGTCAGACAGGCCTAAAGAAAGAAAGAAAAAAGCTTTATTTTATATTCTTAGAAGTCATAAAGAAAGCTGACAGTCTTGAAGTTAGATAGGATAAAAATCATATATAGGAAAAATGTCCTTTATCTAATAAAGTTAGAGAAAAGGCAGAGATGACACTTAGAGACCATATCTGCATTCACTGCCACTGGGAACATAAAATAGTACAGCCAATGTGGAGAAGTCTGGAGGTTCTTTGAAGAGTTAAACATAGAACTTACCATATGACCTAGCAATTTTACTTATACATATGTACCTCTAGAGAAATGAAAACACATAACCACATGAAAACTTGTATATGAAAGTTCACAGCAACGTTACCCATAGTAGCCAAAAAGTGAAAACAACCCAACCGTACAGTCAACTGAGGGGCAGATAAAACACAGTACACATCAGTACAATGTCATATTACCCAACAACAAAAAGAAATCCTAAAACAGGGATAAACCTGGAATACATCATGTGAGGTGAAAGAAGCCAGTCACTCCAAGACCATGAATTGTACAATGCTATTTATATGAAGGCAAACTAACATATATAGAAAAAACTTACTGGTTGCTTGTGAGGACAGAAAAGCAGTTGAGAAAAGCTAATGGGTATGGGGTTTCTTTTGAGGGTGATGAATACGTCCTAAAATCAGACTATGATGATAGCTGCTCAACCACCTGAATATATTTTAAAAACACTGGATTATATACTTAAAGAGGATGAGTTGGATGATGTGAGTTAAATCTCAATAAAGCTGTTTAAATAGAAAGACATATCTAGACAAAGGGGCAGAGCTACTTTTATAGACAGTTAAAATTATAGCTACTTCAAGCCAATGTTCTGTCTTGAAATTATCACTTAGAAGCAAGCAGCATATCAGCCTCTAAGGCTCAACCCTATTCTAGTCAATAATTATTTACATGAATCTTTTCAGAATTTTAGTTTAAGCAATCTCAATACGGCAACTGGCTCCCTAACTTTCCACTGTAAATTTCAAGTATAAACTCAACTGTTTGTTTGTTTTTTTAATTTTTAAAATTCATTCATTCTCTCATTCATTTTGGCTGCACTGGGTCTTTGTTGCTGCAGTGAGTGAGCAGGTCTACTCCTCATTGAGGTACACAGGCTTCTCCTAGCGGTGGCTTCTTTTGTTGTGGAGCATGGGCTGTAGGGTGCACAGGCTCGGTAGTTGTGGCAGATGGGCTTTAGTTGCATAGGGAATCTTTCTGGACCAGGGATGGAACCTGTGTCCCCTGTGCTGACAGGGGGATTCCTAACCACTGGACCACCAGGAAAGTCCTAGACTCGATTTTTACCATAACCTACGTACTAGGAACTATTTACATATTTTTATGTTCACTCATAAAACAATTATTTCCTTTTATTTTATTGGTCAACTTTCCTTTTCAGACTAAGCATTAATTTTACCTTTAGTCTCTCTTCAAATAACACCATTAAATATATCAACTTCTGCTATTTCATTACCAACCCTATGATCTCTCTCCTGATATAATGAAATGTAAGAAAATATTTTGTTTTTAAAGCACGTAGCCACAGTGATCAGAATTTTGCTGGTCTTTTAAAAGTCACAGTGAAACTCTACAAGATTTTGGAGGGCATTTTCTTAACAGACTTGGAAACTTTTAACAGGCCACTAGGAAGTCTGTATTTTATCTGGCAAGTACATTTAAAGTCTCTCAGAATAAGTACTATATTGTTTTTAAAAAGAGTAACATTTTTCCCTTAATTTATTACAGATACATGTTCATTATAAAAAATTTAAAAACTTAAGACAAGCAAAAAGAAGTCATTCTAAATTCCACCAATCAGAGACAATGAATGTTATCAACTTACTATATATCCCTCTAATCTTTTTTCCTATCCTACATGTACTTGTATTGGGAAATGGGAACATACTACACATATTTTATAACTTGCTTTTCCCACTTTCCTGACAAATGGGACAGATACAACTTTAAACTATTATTTTAAACATCTTCATGGTCTTCTAACTGTACTATGGTACACATTTACTTAACTAGCTCTCTATTGTGTATTACATTGTTTCCAGTTATTGGTCACTATAAATAATACAGTGATATAATCCTTGTGGCTAAATCTTTAAGCATAACCAAGTAAAAGATACTCTTTTTACTCTTGCCACTCATACTAGGTAATATAACACTGGACAGGTACATAATAATTATATGCTGATTTGAGACACCAGAATAAAGCTGGTACTAGAATCTTCTCTGAACATATCCAAGAAAAGGAAAACAAACAGTACTGCTTCTTATTCTCTCAAACTTTAGTACCTTCTCTAAACTGCCCGGAAAGGCTTGAAAATGGGTTTACCTAAAGCAAAAAGGTGAATGTAATAACCTCTTAAAGGCTGCTAGAGCTAATAAGTTTACCTTAATTTGGAGAAATAAAATCTGTTGTGCCAAAAAAGGAGAAATATAAAGATAACTTTTCAGAAGACTCTATATTCTTACCTTTTGATGGAACTGGAGAAATCCCAAATCTGTAGAAAGAAAAACAAGCTAAATTTTAGGAAGCTGTTCACACTCCTGGTTTGTATCCGTGTCAAGTGTACACATGGCACTTCTTGCTTGTGATCTCAAGCCTTGAATCATTAGCTAATTCTAACAACTCCATGAAAGAGGTTCAGTTGACTCTTTTTCTCACCAAGAGTCCAGATAATAAACTAAAATGTAGCCTTATCAGAACTGGGAGTAACACTCAGTTCCTGTCTTTTTCCTATTACAAAAACTCTGCTTGTTAATAAAACCCAAACTACAGCTACTACATCCAGTCAGCAGGCATGTTCTGAACAGAGCCAAGAGAGCCTTTATTTTCAGCAAGGCCTCTATTCTACTTAAAATAAACTATATTTAAAACCTACCTCACCCCCTCACCTTAATATTATCACTATCTCAGATCTAAATAGCTGGGAACACTCACCTAGCTGCCCGCGCAGCTTTCTTACTCTCCAAACTCACAGGTACATTGAATCGTTCAGCTCTCTTCTGCATCCTCTAAGTGATAACAGACAAAAGAAAAGGCAGAGAAAAATTCAATTCCTCGTTTCATTCTTTTAAGAGAAAAGTCATTTAGAGATGTGTATCTTTAGAACATCAGGAGTAATTTCTTAAGGTCTAAACTGAGTTATACTGACAATCATAGACAATATCAGGTTGTATCCATCCCAGGGCTTAACTCAACAGCCCTTTCCAGAAAGCAAACACAAAAAGACTATTATTACATTCATGTCCTCAAAAACAAAAGGGAAGGAATAAAATAAAACCCACATTCTCCATCAAGCCAAGAAGACAAAAGCTGTGTTTAGTTGACCTTTGAAAATGGATCAAAGGAACAGCTTGGTTCCAACACTAGTTGTGTACTCTCTCAGTTAGAAATGAGATACCAAAAAAAAAAAAAAAAAGAAATGAAGCAGCATTGTCCTACGCCATCTCTACTTTAAACGCACAAGAAAGCCCACAGATCTTGACTGGAACCTGATTTCAGAGATTCTGAGACAGAATCCAGAGAAATTTCTATCTCATCAGCTAGCTAGTAGTAACAACACCTTCCCTTTTAACTTTTCATCTCCGTCAGGGTACGATCCTCTCAAACTCTAATCCCAGTTTATAACATCTTAAAAAGAGTTACCATTAAGACCAGAATACTATACAAAAGATTAGGGCTTCAAAGGCAACTATGCCAGCCCAAATATATTCCCAAGTGTAGCTGGCATAAAAATGTATCACTACCTAAATCTGTCAATACTGATTTTCTGCCTATGAGTAAATATTTTAAAGTGATGACACAGATAGAATAAAGGGTAAGAAACAGAAAGATATATATAGACTGCTCTTCTGAAACAATGACCTACCTCAGTCTGTGGTATTTCAGATGTAATTTTTACCACTTTTTTCTCTGCTGTCCTGGAAAAGAGATTTTTAAAATCAAAAAAAAACTGGTATTCTAAAACAGAAACCTTAGAATTGTCTAAGAATTCACCTGAATCATGTTCTCTGTCCCATATCTCTCTGCCACCCTTCAGACCAAAAAAGCATGAAGCCCATCAGATTTTTCAGTTCCTTGAACTGTCATCTATTCATTAAAAAGTTCAAATAACAGACTAAGTTACTTTACTGTAAGAAAGCAACCAGAAAATAACTGTGGTTAAATACACTGAGCTGAGGGAAATGTTCAAAGGACACTGGAAATCATTTCATTTACTTTTAGGAACTTTAAATGTACTCCTGGACTAATGACTATTCCTCCAACCCTTATTTAAATACCAGCTCTCAATTTTCATCACAATTAATGAGCACTCTACAAGGCCTGGTTTCCTTCTTTTACAAATCTCTTATATCTCCCATGGGACCATAGCTCCAGCTGGAAGAGTCAAAGTGCGACAAATAAAAATGCCAAAGGGAGTGGGAAGAAAAAAAGGCTAAGGGAAGTTTGAATTAGGAAAACATGCTAAGTTACTAGGCAAAAGGTTTAAGAGAAAACAAAAGCAGAGGGACCAGAGGGGCGGGAGACAAAGTTCGGAAGTACCCAGGATAAATGGAAGGGCATTAACCCTCCACCAAACAACTCTCATAAAACTGTGGGTCATAACCAGTCTCATTAAGGTCCCTTGTTTAGAGACATGGGCGGCTTTGTTCCAATATCCCGGACACTTTTCCCATTTGATGCCCTGAAAGGTAGTAATGGTTTAATGGCATTTTCAGAGGAAGCAATTCTGGAACAGGAACTTAACTCTTTGCTCCATCCTTTTGTTGGAGGTCCCTGGATTGACAGATAAGCAATGGGAGCCCCCTGCTGACCATAACTAAGTCCTGCAATATTTAATTGCCCTGGTTTCAGCAGAGGAGGGGTGGGGGGAAAAAAAAAATCAAACTAGAAACAGAGGTTATCTTTTTGGAGAATATCAAGGGAAGACAAAGTAAGGAGATCTCCTTTTGAATGTTTAAAGGATTTTTTAAAAGAAATTTCTGGTTTTTTTCCATTTCCTAATCATCTTTCCTTCCCCAACCCTCTCATTTTCTTCAGGCTGAAAGGGACATGGAAGTTTAATGTTTTATTTGAAGTCCAATGCCATTAAAATAGCAGTCCTCTTCACCAATCCTCAGGCTAATGACTTCCTCCACATTCCCATCAGTACACCTCATGGCAAAAAGGGAACCTGAGAGGACACTTTCTTCAGATCTGTTCCAATTCCCTAAGGCACAATTAAGCTCAAGCAATAAATACACATCATACTCTGAGACTCATGTGAAATCTCATCTCTTCACTGAGAAGTTTCTCTCCTATTCATAGTCATACACAAAACATTCTCCAAACTACAGGGACCCCGAATCTTTCTGTACATACTTTAGTCTAACCACTACTATCCCTCTACAAGCAAAAACACAACCTCTCCCACATAGTCAATTTCCTTGTTCAGAAATTTACTGATAAAATTAAAGCCCTCTAAACAAGAGAATTAAATATTTTACATATTATAAAGATAACTACAAATTCTCAAACTTCACTGTTTTTAACCTACACTAGCTAACTGTATCACTGTATTTACTTCACTCAGTTGTGTCCAACTCTTTGCGACCCCATGAACTGCAGCACACCAGGCTTCCCTGTCCATCATCAACTTCCAGAGCTTGCTCAAACTCATGTTCATTGAGCGGTGATGCCATCCAACCATCTCATCTTTTGTCATCCCCTTCTCCTCCTGCTTTAAATCTTTCCCAGCACTAGGGTCTTTTCCAACAAATTAGTTCTTCACATCAGGTGGCCAAAGTATTGGAGCTTCAGCTTCAGCATCAATCCTTTCAATTCAGGACTGATTTTCTTCAGGGTTGACTGGTTTGATCTTCCTGCAGTCCAAGGGACTCTCAAGAGTCTTCTCCAACACCACAGTTCAAAAGCATCGATTCTTCGCTCCGTTTTCTTTACAGTCCAATTCTCACATCTACACGACTACCAGAAAAACCATAGCTTTGACTAAACAGATCTTTGTCAGCAATGTCTCTTCTTTTTAATATGCTGCAAAGTCTGTCACCGTTTCCACTGTTTCCCCATCTATACTTGCCATGAAGTGATGGGACCAGATGCCATATCTTCATTTTTTGAATAGTGAGTTTTAAGCCAGTTTTTTTCACCCTCCTCTTTCACTTTCACCAAGAGGCTCTTTAGTTCCTCTTCACTCTCTGCCATAAGGGCATTGTCATCTGCATATCTGAGGTTACTGATATTTTTCCTGGCAATCTTGATTCCAACTTGTGCTTCATCCAGCCCAGCATGTCACATGATGTACTCTGCATATAACTTAAATAAATAAGCACGGTGACAAAATACAGCTTTGATGTACTCTTTTCCCAATTTGGAACCAGTCCATTGTTCCATGTCCAGTTCTAACTGTTGCTTCTTGACCTGCATACAGATTTCTCAGGAGGCAGGAAAGCTGGTCTGGTATTCCCATCTATTGAAGTATTTTCCACAGTTTGTTGTGATCCACACAGTCTAAGACTTTGGCATAGTCAATAAAGCAGAAATAGATGTTTTTCTGGAACTCTCTTCCTTTTTCCATGATACAGTGGATGTTGGCAATTTGATGTCTGGTTCCTCTGCCTTTTCTAAATCCAGTTTGAACACATGAAGTTCTCGGTTCACTGCTGAAGCCTCACTTGGATAATTTTTCATTATTTGCTAGTGTGTGAGATGAATGCAATTGGGCAGTAGTTTGAACATTCTTCAGCATTTCCTTTCTTTGGGACTGGAATGAAAACTGACCTTTTCCAGTCCTGTGGCCACTGCCGAGTTTTCCAAATTTGCTGGCATATTGAGTATGATCATCTTTCAGGATTTGAAATAGCTCAACTGGAATTCCATCACCTCCACTAGTTTTGTTCATAGTGATGCTTCCTAAGGACCACTTGACTTTGCATTCTAGGATGCTTGGCTCTCGGTGGGTGATCACATTATTGTGGTTATCTGGGTCACTGAGATCTCTTCTGTATAGTTCTGTGTATTCTTGCCATCTCTTCTTAGTATCTTCTGCTTCTGTTAGGTCCATACTGTTTCTGTCCTTTATTGTGCCCATTTTCGCATGAAATGTTCCCTTGGTATCTCTAATTTTCTTGAAGACATCTCCAGTCTTTCCCATTCTGCTGTTTTCCTCTATTTCTTTGCACTGATCATTGATCCTTCTTGCCATGTAAGTTCCCAAAACCTCTCTATTTTAAAGCTATCCCAGGACTCCCCTGGTGGTCCAGTGGCCAATGCAGAGAACCTGGGTCAGGGAACTGGATCCCACAAGACACAACTAAGAGTCTGTATGCTGCAACTAAGTTCCGGTGCAGTCAAATAAATAATTTTTTAAAAAAAGCTTGGAGAATCCCATGGACAGAGGTGACTGGTGGGCTACATACAGTCCACAGGGTCGCAAAGAGCTGGACACGACTGAGCAACTAACACTTTCACGCTCAGGATGGAATTTCTGGCTCCAAGTCACCCTTTGAGGAACTGCCTCATTTTGCACTGTTTTGTGTAAAAATAAAGATATGAAGACCAAAAAAAATCCAAAAGCTATCCCATTGGCCATCTTCTCAAGGCATGTTATCTAAACAAAAACCTCCTGTAATGGGCAACAACTAAATGGTGTTAGAAAGCAGTAGTATTTGACAAAATCTAATAGAACACTAAAGGAATATCCTCTCTAATGCAGCAATTCCCTGCTAGAAATGTATCCTTTGGACATACTTGCATAAATTTAAAATTAATTGTATAAGGAGGTACAGTACTGCAGGTTTTACAATTATAATCTAAATATCCATCAACAGGAGGAGATTGGTGAAATTACTATTCACTTTTAGAACAGAGTACTATTAGCTGCCAGAAAGAATAAACTTCTAAGTTGTTAACAACTAAATCTACGTGACGGGTTCACAGGGGTCTATATAGTATTCTCTTAACTTTTTTATAAGCTTGTACTATTGTATAACAACAAGTTAAAAAAACAGAGACCTACCACTTACTAGGATAATTATCCTCATTTCATACAGCTGATGTGAGGATTAAATGAGAATATATGTAAAACACTTGGAACTTTGCCTACTATATAACTAATTTTTTTTGACCTTGCCACACAGCATGCAGGAACTTAAGCTCCACAACCAAAGATCAAACCCATGCCCCCTGCAGTGGAAGCATGGAGTCTTAACCACCGGAATGCCACAGTGGTTTACATCTAATAATTAAATAAGGACATTATATGATAATATAGAAAGATCTCCATAAGTGTGAAAAAAAAAATCAGGAAACCAACAATATGCATGGTGTATGTACATATACATGTACACATACCATATAAAATATTCCAAAAGAATATACTGAAAACCTCTGGGAAGTCAGGTGGAGGTACAGACAAAAGTTTAATTTTCTTTCATCTTTTTTTTGGGGGACAGAGGGGCTGCACCACATGACATGTGGAATCTTAGTTCCCCAACCAGGGACTGACCTTTTGCCCCCTACACTGAAAGCTCAGAGTTTTGACCACTGGACCACCAGGGAATTCTCCTTAATTTTCAATTTATATACTCTTCTATGTACTATTTATGACTTTTTACAAGTACACATATTGCCCTTTATAATTGATCAGGTTAATACAGCTATGAGGAGCAAAAATGTTAAAAAGGACTCAACAGCTCTTAATGTGCTGGTGCATACGATGGCCAGACATTTGTGGGGAATTCCAAATAAAAGAGGTTTATGAACAACCTTGTGCAATAATTTAAATAAATCAAGATCTACTTTTCATTAATACTTTGTCCTCCCTTCTTCCACTGTAAACCACAAGAGAGAATACAGTGTTAATTGAGACATAACCTCTGCCCCACACACTCCTCCCTTACAAAAGTCCACATATGCAGAAAATCCGCAAGATTCTCCATAGAAAGAGAATCATCTATCATGGTGATACAATAAGGCTAAGAGAAATAAACTTTTTATGAACTGAAGTCTCTTGGTCCTAATTATCTATTACATAACCCAAAGACAACTTACTTTCCTTCAGTGGGACAATGTAGTTGAAATGAACTAGACTTTTCTAAAAATGTATGATCTAATAAGAAAAGCCAACAAGAATGTTTAAGAAGTAAACAGAGTGAAACACTAAAAAATCCAGAACCATCTGCATTGTATTCATTATTAAAAAGGGATAGTTGGGACATCCCTGGTGACACAGTGGATAAGAATCTGCCTGCCAACGCAGGAGACAAGGGTTCGAGCCCTGATCTGGGAAGATTTCACATGCAGCGAAGTAACTGAGCCCTGTGCCACAACCACAAAAGACTAGACACCCTAGAGCTGCAGAGCAACTACTGAGCTCTCGTGCTGCAACTGCTAAAGCCCATGCTCCTAGAGCCTATGCTCCACAACAAGAGAAACCACTGCAACAAAAAGACCAAGCACTGCAAAAGAAGAGTAGAACTCCCACTTGCCACAACTAGTGAAAGTCTGCACAAAGCAGTGAAGACCCAACAGTCATAAATAAATTAAGTAAATTAATATAAATACATAAATAAATAAAGGATAGTTACACATCAACAGTTTTTTCAGGAGGTTCTTCCTCTTTGACAGGCAGTTCTAAGGGCTTTGGTTCTTCTTCCTAAAAAACAAATGAAACAAGATGGTTAAAATAATTCAAGAGTAAATACCTATCAACAGAAAAACATGAGAACTCCAAAATGAACCAGGCTTTTAGAACTTTCATCCCCCTTTATGCGCCCCTAACGAGTCAGCATTTAAGCCCTCTAATGATTAATGTTCAGCAATGTGACCAAGGTAGTGGCACACTGCCAGGCCAGTGACTAACCTTACTCTCTCCAACTCACCTCTGTTTCATCTCCCAGTACATCTTCTTCATTTGCCTCCTCTTCAGCTAAAGAATATTAAAATATTCAGGTCAAGCCCTGCTACAAAACCATCTTGATCACTGTACTTAGGCTAAAATTATAATCTTTTTGCTTTTCCAAAACAAAATTCAATATGCTCATAAAATTTGCTCCACATGGAGAAGATAAAACTACATACTCTACCTAACATCAATAAGAGGTTAAACGCCAGTTGGACTAAAGAACTAAACAAGATGAGGTCAAACTACAACATTAACAAAAAGCAATGTGGAAGAATTTAGTGAAGAATTTCTTAAAATAAAAAAAAATTCCCAGAAGCAAAAGCATTATGCAAAAAACTGACTTTTCAAAACTAGGAAAGGACACCACAGAAAAAAAAATCATGAAGATATTTGTGTATAAAACCAACATGGGAATAGTCACTAGAATACAGAAGAAATGCCTGCAAACTAACAAGCAACCAATGAGAATTCCAACAGAAAAATGGGCAAGGGAGAAACCCAAAGAACCGTAAGTAAATGTTTAAACTTTTTAATAATTGGAAAAATATAAACTGAAACCACCAACAGATTAGGAAAAATGAGGCCAGAGTGAACCCTCAAGTGCTGATACTGAGATTTATAGAGCAATTCAGAGAAACAGTTTGGTAGTATTTAGTCATCTTAAGTACACATTTATGAATAGCTATTTATTAGCAACCCCATCCCTGAGTATATACCCTAAAAGACTCTCACACAAGGATATAAGGAAATATAAAAGTAGTAGTTCAGGAGGCAATACAGGAGTCAGTCACTGAATGAACTAAAGAAAATGCGGTGAATTCTATTCTATTATAGAATACAATGCAGGAAATAGAATCAATAAATCAGATGACAACACATCACAGTTCACAGAAATACATCTTTGGAAAAAAGTGTGAGTACTTAAGAGAAAAAAGTGCAATAAAGGTTATGGCCTCATTGCCAACTACATAAAATTACTAGATCAAACAACACTACATAGTTTATAACTGTAAAGATAAGAAATATGTATCAAGCACATTAGAATCGTTGACTAAGCGAATTAGATAAAAGAAAAGGGAATAAAAAAATTAAAATTAGAGAGGGATGATAGTATGTTTAAATCAAGTATTTTTATCTGTTTTAAAGTGAAATTACAGAATGTCAGAGCTAGAAGGGACCAGAGATTACCTAAGTTTATGGATTTCGAGGGTGGAGACACTGGTCTCACTTCACAGACCAGAACAAACACTCAGCCATGAAAACAGTGGCCGTCCAAAGTTACCTAGTAAATTTCTGGCACAGGAGGAATCTGACTTCGAATCATCCAATTCTCAGTCTAATGATACTTGCTTTACCATACTTCCTTTAAAATAATTAGCTGAAATAAAATTACAGTGTCTTTTAAGGGGGAAAAGGGTATTTCATTATAACTACTGTTTTAGGTATCAAGAGTTTTCTTGATAGAGTTAATTAAAATCTTACATCATCAACAACTCAAAGGAAAAAAAGAAATCTTCTGTATGGCAGAGCCTAAAAAATTAATCTCCTCACTCACATCACTCTTTGGCTCCACAGGGAACTCACCATGCTCTTCAAGATATGCCTGGAGCCTGTTGATGAGATCTTGTTTTATTCCCTTGGTCTCCAAACCACGAGCAAGACACTCCTGCTTTAGTTCAGCAAGCTGAGAAAAAAGAATAAAGCTTTTCCTTAATTTACAGAATGAACCTGGTGGGGAAAAAAAAAAAGTAGCTCTTACAAGAAAGAAGAAGAAAAGAAAGTTCACCCCATAACTACTGCTCTTAATCCCACCAAACTTTTAGGTCCATAAGATGATTCACTTTCCCTCAACAATAATCAATATGCAAGAGGACTTTTCTAACAGATGGTGAAGAATAACCTGCTTTAATAAAACTCTTATCTGTTCATACATCTATTTATTATATAAATCTTTAGCTGTTTCTGAGCGTAGAATATATAATTATCTAAAAGCAGATTCTCCTTACTGTTATCCCAGATCCTTTACTTCAATCTACCATATACATGCATACAAGCCTGATCACCACAGAATTAGGTAGTTATGTTAGCTAGCTTAATGTCAACAGTGAATCACTTAAAGGATCTTTGCCAAAATGGAAAAAAATATGTAATGGCATGCCACAGAGTTCTGCTGAAGATTTTTAAATAAGTAATTTGACTAAAGATCTAATAGGCATGCTTACAACTTTGCAGACACTAGGAGAAGGAAGAATTGGTAAACTACTGACAGAACTAAAGCTGGGGGTATCAGGGCGTGTTGCTGGCTCTTCAGGGAAAACAATGATCCAAAATGAAGACTCAATTTAGAAGAAATAAGGTATACCTATAAAGTACTACACTTAATATTCAAAACTTTATTAAATTTATTATATTCAAAACATCATTTAAAAAAGACCCAAAACAACAGATGAACAAGATCTGGCCCAACAGTAACTCAAAGGATAAGAACTCAGTCAGGGTTTTAGAAAGATTACAAGTGCAAAAAGGGTTAATTACCTTTTGTACTTTGGTAGTTTGCTACCAAAGTAATTCTAGGTTAAGGGTAACTTAAATAGACTCTATATTAAATAATGTAATAGCCTTACTGGGCTCTTTATTCTCATTTTAAGACACATAATGACATGCTGATCCAAGGAGAACAACAAAGAAAAAGGAAGGTTTTAAAAATTCTATATGCATATCAATGCACAAACAGATATGTGTCCTGGAAAAAGACTTTACTAGTTTTGAAGTACACATCTCAGACCAACCAGTAGAAATTAGAAAGCAGATTCCTATAGAAGAAAGAATGTTGTTAACTAAGGGACTATGCTGGTCATCTCTAAAAGGCTTTCAACTAAGGAAGCATTTGGAAATGGAGAGGGGAGCTTTTTTTCTGACTGGTATTCAGTGAGTAGGACAGGTAGGCAGGGAGGGATACAACATGGAAAACTGTTCTACTCAAGCCAACAGCATCCTCTACTGAGAAACACAGTAGGTAATCACCCATTAAAAGCATGGAGCATAACAAAGCATAACAAGGCATCTGAAGTCAGACTACACTAGGTTCAAATTCCACCTTTACCACTTATATCTGTGTAGCCTAGGTGAGTAACGTAACCACTGTGTGCCTCAGTTTCCTACGAAATGGAGATAATATAACAGTACCTTCAGCATAGGGTTGTTACGAAGATTAAACCAGTAAACATTTGTAAAGCATTTACAATAGTGCTTAGCAGCTAGTAAGTGTTAGAAACTGGTTGAAGAGTTAGACAAGATTAGACAGAATCACTGTTTCTCTGATTTCTGAATTTCACAGATCAATATATTTTTAAATAAGTAGAGAGAGAGGGCTGCCAACTTTTTATAGCATTCCAGGTTGTGGACCAATACTTTTGTAAACAAATCAATAACGAGAAAATCAATCATACAGTTGGAATGTAGCAGTGATGTCAAACTGCTATAAAAGTTTAATCTCATCATTAACCAGTAACAGTTCATGGATGAACACTGACCTACAAATAATACAGTGAATAGGACTAATCTAGAATCTAGACTCTAAGTGATCTCTAAGGTCCACTTCTTAAGAATCTAGATAATTCCCATGGTGGTACTTTATTTTTTTTTCAGTTACTGTGTGTGTATTTAAGGGGTATTGGGTGTTTGTTTATAATACAATTTCTTTACTTTCTGTAACTCCTAATCTTCCTTTTTTCTTCTCCTTCTCTAAGTAACACGAAGGGAAAAGGAATGTAAATATTCAGGCAGTTCAAAGTTCAACTTTCTAACAGAGCTGTTCCTCCCTTCTCTTTCCTTCCCCAAATTGTGTACAGATACAGACAGAAGTTTACAAAATCTTTCAGGTAACAGGAAAAGATAGTCAGTGATAGATTCTGCACAGGATGTTGATCTAGTAGACCTGAAGCGACAGACTGGTACAACTGGTTGTTTAGCATGGACAGCATCCACCACTACTAACCACTGACCTTGCTATTGCTGCTGAAATCTCAGCCCCCAACTGGCTCTCATTCCCTAATCTCAGGTCTCTGGCTCATTCAGCAGTCTTCTCAGCACCTCCACGTCCCCTTCTCTAGTCAAATGAGAATTTTTACACACTGTTGCATCACTTTATTATTATATTGTGGGTTCCCCTCCAACAGGGAAATTGCTGAGTGAAAACAGAATAGCTGAAAATAAAGTCATTTCACACATTTCATTTTGGCACAATTACATTAGTAGAACAAAACCCTTTCAAAACCTCAAATATGGACCTATAATGTCAAATTTTACCCATTTTTATATGCATCTGACTTTAAAATGTTTTAAAAGAATGTATTTTAAAAGCAAGATATATTGAGTGAATTGTACAGTATGTGAATTGTGCCTCAATAAGACTATTAAGAAAAGACAAGTTATAGAATACTTTATGTAAGATACTAACATTAATGTAAAAAAAAAACGTGCACACACATAACAGTCATATAATGTTTATACACAAGGTGCCTGGGCAAGAAACAGATACATTAACACCAGCTGGATCTCAGAAGAAACCTGAGGGCAGGTAGAGGAGAGAAACCTTTTACCATATACCCTTTTCACATCTTTAAAATTGTGAAGTTGAGTATGAATTACCTATTCAAAAACGAAATTTGGGACTTCCTTGCTGGTCCTGTGGTTAAAACTCTCCGCTCCCAATGCAGGGGGCCCAGGTTCGATCCCTGGTCAGGGAACTAGATCCCACATGCTGCAACTAAGACCCAGTGCAACCAAATAAATGAATTAAAAAAAAAAAAAAAAAAAAAAACCTAAATTTCCAGTCTCAGTCCTAAAATCTTATTTTTCAGGATTAATAAGGCATTTTTCATGCTACCTATCCAACCAGCAGGGAAAGGACTGACTGATCAACTGACTACACAATACATTTAACATTAATCCCCATTCATTGCCCGTGATTTCTACTAATTTACTAATCTTGAATTTCGATTCAAATATTGTTCACCTGTTATCTCTCAACTTGGTTTATAAACCTTCAAGGACAGAAAAATTTTATATAATTTATAACATTTCATATGATAGGAATTAAATTTCAAGTATTAACACATGCCAAACAAAAGGCTAAGTCTTTTGAACATCATTTCCTCATTTAATCCTCACAACATCTATGTGGTTGATTTTATTATTAATTTCATAAATTAAGAAAACAAAGCTTAAAGAAACTCAATAATTTGCTTAAAAAAAAAAATCACCCAGCCAGAAAATAGTGAAGCCAATAGCCAGCTCAGATTTCTCTGATTTAAGCCCAATTTTAAGTATCAATATGAAGGATGGCTTTCATGGGCACACTCTCTCTTACTATTTTCCTCTTACCTTTCCTCCTCACTCTTTGCTAGCTCTTCTTCCACCCAATCTTGTAAATACAGATGATTCACTAAGATGACTCTGGCCTACTTATCCTTCCACTTGTATCAAAGGCTTTTTCACTTCCCAGAATCCAATCACTGGCAAATCCTGTCAGCACTTCCTTCAAGATAGACACAGAATCTAATCCCTTGTCTTTCTTTCATACAAACTATTGTAAACTCTTCAGCCCCTGAACCTCATTACAGTTTATTCTCAGAGTGATCTTTTTGACAATTTAAGTCAAGAACATGTCTCTCCTCTATTCAAAAATCCTCCACTGGTTTCCTGTCTCATTAAGGGTAAAAGCCAGAGTCCTAATGATCACCTCTAATACTTTGTACAAGGCTCACGCTTTCATTTACTTCAAGACTTTACTTAAACATCACCTTCTCAATGAGGTCTTCCTCTTAGTCACCCTATTTAAAATTATAATACCCTTCTCTTTTCACAGTTCCTCCTATTTCTATTTTTCTCTACAAATTTTATCACTATTTGACATACTATAAATTTCACTTGTTCACTGCGCACCCGGTAGCAAAATATAAGCTCCAAAAATTTATATATATATAATATTTTAATAAATCCCACACCTTTATTTTCAGCTCTTAGCTCCTGAGCAAAGACCCATATTTCCAAATGATTACAAGATATCTCCAAATGAGTATCTCAAAGACATTTATCATTTATGCCTCAAACTGAATTTCATCTTCTCTCCTGCACAAAACTGGCTTCTTCTCCTCACAACTTAGACTAAAGGTATCACTACTTGGAGTCATCTTTCATTCCTCTCACATTTAACTGATCTAAAAATACTTAAAATTTTATATCCAAAATTTCTTTCAAATTCATTCCTACTTTTAAAGCCATTACCAATATGTACCCACTGTGTATCAAGCATTATCTTAGATACAGGAAAATAATCATAAGCAAAACAAAGAGTTCTCGCCCACATGGAGCTTAGAATCTAGTAGGGAAACAAGGCAAGCAATGATCATATACGTAATGTTTAACTGATTCTAAAAAAAGTACAGGGTCCTATAAAAGCATTTAAAAAGTGGTCTGACTGTGTGTGCAGATGGATATAACCCATCCTACCTAAGGGTTCATTGGATAAATGATGTTTGACTGATATCTGTCCAAAGAGTTGGACACGAATGAGCGATTGAAAGTGAAAGTGAAGTCTCTCAGTCATGTCCGACTCTTTGTGACCCCATAGACTGTAGCCTACCAGGCTCCTCTGTCCGTGGGATTTTCCAGGCAATAGTACTGGAGTTGATTGCCATTTCCTTCTCCAGGGGATCTTCCCAACCCAGGGCTCGAACCTAGGTCTCCCACATTGTAGACAGATGCTTTACCTTTTGAGCCACCAGGGAAGTCCTAAGCGACTGAACTGAACTGAACTGATGGGGGTGGCAAGAGCAATGCAGCCAAAAGCATGTATAAAGGTTATGAGTACCAAGGTATGGAGAAGCAGTCGTGCACAGCAATTGAGAATAGGAATTCTGGAGACAGACCGCCTGGATTTGAGCCACCACTTACTAGGTACATGACCTAGGGCAAGTTATCCAATCTCTTTGAGCTTCCATTTTTTTTCCTTTTTTGTTTCCTTCAGGCCAAACCACAAGGCATGTGGGATCTTAGTTCCCCAACCAGAGATCGAACCTCAGCCCCCTGAAACAGAAGTATGGAGTTACAACCACTGGACCACCAGGGAAGTCTCCATTTTTTCTCATTTTCAATAGGGACAACACAGGCATTTACCTTATTGCCTTAGGATTATCGTGAGAAATCAACTGATGTGTACAAACTGATTTGACCAGTGTCTGCCACATAGTAAATGTTAGCAGTTAATGAACAGCCATTCTGATAAGCGAAATAAAGTCACTAGCTGGAATTTGAGAAACTAAACTAGATACTGGCAGGGATATAATTAAAAGGTTCTAAGCAGGGGAGTGACTACTATAATAAAAATCTAACTGGTGAAATTTCTTCCTCTCCAGGCCCCATCCTTCTTACTTCAAAAAAACACAAACTCAGAAATTCCTAGCAGTCCACTGTAGGACTCTGTGCTTTCATTGCAGAGTGCCTGGGGTTCCATTCTAGGCCTGGGAACTAGGATCCCACGAGCCACATGGCAAAGAAAAAAAAAACTCATCACATCAGCTCCTCCTTTCAAATTTTCAAAGGTTCCCCACTTTCTCCCTGTATGACAAAAACCAAACACCTAACACAACTTAGAAGTCCTTTTCAGTATCACTCCAATACACCTCCAGTCACACAGTTCACCTACTTTCCTTTTCCAAACGATCTTCAACCACCAACACAAATGTACTTTATGCTTAACTATTACAAATGTCTCACTGTTTTCTTTATCCACCCTTCTAGTTCTCTCCTCTGAAGTTCCTTTTCTCACAACTGAACTGGAAATCTGGTACTATAACAATTCAAGGCATTTTTCACCCACAATTCAGTCTCTTTCCAACTGCGTTGGAGTGACTCCATTTCTACAAAATTTTCACAAATTTGCAGTTGATGTGGCTTTACATTATCAATTCAGATAGATATTTTTTATTTCTACTTCAAAGCTTGCTCCTTTCCTCTGAGACCCCACACTCAGCCCCAAATTCCTTTTATAAAAATGGAAAGGCTTTTTTTTTTTTTTTTTTAAAAAGAGATAAACCCTAGGTCAACCCAAAAGTAAGGATCACTCCATGATCAACAGTGGAACGAAACACTGACTGTCTTAGAAGTCAGAATTAAAGGCATGAGTTCTTAACCAGAGGTCCATGGACTCCTCAGGGCTCCAAGGTAATTTTATGAAGCCCCTCAAATAGCATGCAAAGTCATGTGTACATGCCTTTTTCTGGGGAGAGGTCCATACCTTTCATCAGAGTTTCAAAGATATCTGTGACCTCCAAAAGGTTAAGAAGTGCTCTAGAGAAAAAGCAAAGACAAGCAAATATGATTAAAAGAGTGAATCCTTTTTAAGCTATTAGGACTGCCTCATGCTAAGACTATAATAACCTGAAATCAGATCAGAGGACATTATCCAATCAAAACCGGATTTAACCTGGAACTGACATACAGATTTTTATGGAAGATGGAACTCCATAAACCAAAACAAAACCTATAAAGGCAAGTCACAAGGCTAGTGACTTACTCGAGGGGTTTCAAAAATGGAACTAATATAGGAAGAAAACATTAGATCTTATATTCATATTTCCTTTTATTCCATTCAAAAATTCCTTTTCTGTGTTTCTTTCATAACATAAAAACAGTAGTACATAACATATACTAGTACTAATTTACAAGTAAATATACATATAATGGAAGTAGCTGCTCAAATTTTTACTTGTTATTCTCTTAGCAGAGACTGATACAATCTACTCATTTCGGTACCAAGTTAACAGTAACTCCAGGTTAACACAAAATCCCCCTAGTACAGCTTAGATTCCATGATTAAGAAACCTATCAACTTTCACTGAAAGTCTAACTGGTGTCAACTAATGTGATTCAGAGGACCTCCTTCTCTTTACTCTTACTCTCCTTACACTTTTTTTTTTTTAAAGCTCATCAAGCTTTAAAGAATCAGTTTTCAGCGTGGGTCAAATCAACCTGGTTTGTCAAAAGTTCCCAGACGTGAATAAAACATGACTGAAAAGTGATGGGAAAACTACTTGCCAAACCACAAACGGACAACTTGAGATATTCTCTTAATTTACGCCCCCTCCCCAAAAACCCATTCTTTTCTTCCAAGAAAATAATCTAAATACGAAAAGGCTCTCAAGATTCTCAAGACACAACTTAAAACGTCTTCTGTGATTGAGTGTCACCCAGTGGTGAGCCCAAGAGATGCAGGGTCTACCCGAGAAATTAAATGGCACAGAGGTTAACCCTAACCTTGGAAACGTTTTCCCAAAATATTACAGTTCTGAGTGACTTGTCTCTGGGGTGGTGGGGCGCAGGGGAGGGGGAGGGCTGGTAGGCGGAGAACCGCGTTGAGAGAACTCGAAAACTTTTCAATCTGGGGTATGTGCCTTCACTACCTCTTAAAGTCTCCTAAAGCCCAGGCCTCTAAAGGGGAGGCCTCTCCTCGGGTTTCCAAATTTGCCCCGGGGGCGTCACTCCATCTAAAAAAGGGGGACGGAAGCATTTTCCGGATCAAGTCTGAGACCTAGACAGACAGAAATAAACGAAGCTGCCATCCTTTGCTACCAGGAATCTCCACTTTGGACAACAGACAGGAAAGCACAAACCCAGGGAAGAAAAAGGGGTCCCGGGCTCCCCACGGGGCCAAGAGGAGGGGACCACTGACGTAATGCAGTTTGACGAGAAACAAGAACAGAGTAGAACAGGTTGAAGGCACTTCCACAACCCGGTAAAGAGGTGACGGAAGACACCACAGTGGAGGAAGGTGCCGAATAACAAGTAAGGATACAGTAAAACCGTGAGGAGAAATGGGAAAAGAGAAAAGACGTAGTGGGGGAAGAAGGGAGGCACAAAAGAACAGAACTACGGCGGGAGCCAGAAAATGGAGTAGAAGAACCTTTAAAGAAAAGGCGCCAACCCGCCAGCAAAATTAGTCTCCGGAAAAGTCCGACCCGGCCCTTCCCCGCCTCACGGTACCTTCAGCTTATGAAGCTCCACCGTCTCAGTCGCATCTTGTTACCCCTCCACTCCGCCAGGCCCCCACCCGCTGCCTCCACCTCCGGGAGCTCCCGCCTCGGCGCCTACAGCCACGGCCGGCCAATCGTTGGAGCTCTTACTCCCGCCTCTTACTCTCAACTCTTTTCATTAGTCAATAGCTGGCGTCGCCCTCTCTCCCCCAAGCGGCTTTCCCCACCTCTCTCAAAAGGTGGGACCTGGAGAAGGGCGGGTTCGGCACCTTCCGAACGACAGAAATAGTGACCAATTGTGCGTCCCCACGGCGGATCGCCAGCCAATGAGTGGTGGCGGTGCTGACCTTGCTCCACCAATAGGGAGAGCGCAGATGGGCGGGGAGGCTGCTTCCTGGAGACCGCAGGTGTAGAAGCAAGCGCCGCGCCCCGACCCGGACGGGCTTACGAAGCTGGCAGGTAGGTTTACCGAGAGACTGGGAAGGGGTCCTTAGAAAAATGGTGAGAGGCGAACGAGCGGGGTGGGTGAAGCGGCGGCGAGCAACAGACCGAAAGACGAGCGCTGAAGACAACCCTAAGGGAAGACGATGAAGGAGAGGGGACCTCGGAGGAGCAAGGGGGCGAGTTCAAATCATTACTGGGGTTTAGGGAATTTTAGGTAGAGAGCGGGCCAGATCTGCTTCCTAACCCGGCGTCATCAACTTAAGGGCAAGCACGATTTTAAAAGGGCTAAGTTCAGACGATCAGAGCCGCCCTGAAGTCGGGACTAGGGCTCCACCTCTTGAAACGCTCAGCTCACGTCCCTTCCTAGTTCAGTGCAAAAGCCCTGGGCACATTCTTGCAGCTGCCTGCTTACATGCCACAGAGATGAGAGGACGGGGGAGCCCCAGAGGAAAAAGTGGGGACTAAGATAGATTGAAGGCAGGAGACGGGGACGGCAGAGGATGAGATGGCTGGATGGCATCGCCGACTCGATGGACATGAGTTTGACCAGGATGCCAGGCTTCCCTGGTGATGAACAGGGAAGCCTGGCATCCTGCAGTTCATGGGGTCTCAAAGAGCCGATACAACTGAGTGACTGAACTGACGAGTATAGATTAGAAAAGGTAGCTTTACCTCCTCATCCCTCCTTAGTGGTTCCTTGTTTCCCATGACCCTCTTCTGTAATTTTGTGTACCTAATGTCTTCATGGTTCCTTATTAACTTCTTAAGGATAGTGAGATACTTCTGTTACCCTTGCTCCTTGAGGTGCGCCAAGCCTATGCTTACTCCTTCAAGTTACAGCTGAAGTGTAAGAATCAGAAGAAAGATTATCATGTCTCTAACATACAGAGTTCTCATCTTACCTTCTAAATTTTTCCCCCCCAAGTCTTCAGTTTTTCCTTTGTGTGTAATGGGGTAAGTTCTTTCATTCCCAGTAGAGTCCGGGGGATTTGGGCTATTCAGGAGACAACTTGAAGAAACAGACTCCAAGAAGGTGGAGAGGAAATTAAGTTGGTCTCCTGCCTGATCCCCCACTGTGGTAGGATGAATGTGGGGGTGGCTCACAGCGAAGTAAACCCCAACACTCGAGTGATGAATAGCCGGGGCATCTGGCTGGCCTACATCATCTTGGTAGGACTGCTGCATGTGGTTCTACTCAGCATCCCCTTCTTCAGCATTCCTGTTGTCTGGACACTGACCAACGTCATCCATAACTTGGTGAGCACTAAACCATGCCCTTTTACCCACCCCAGGCTTTTCCCAACCAAAAACAATTACTTGGGATTTCTGTCTTCCTTTTGGGATCTCAGCTGAGGGACTACTTTATGCCCTGGTACCTCACACTGTCCCATTCCTTCCTCCCAGGTTATGTATGTCTTCCTACATACAGTGAAAGGGACACCCTTTGAGACCCCTGACCAAGGAAAGGCTCGGCTACTGACACACTGGGAACAGATGGACTACGGGCTCCAATTTACCTCTTCCCGAAAATTCCTCAGCATCTCTCCCATTGTACTGTGAGTCCAGGGGGAAATAGGGGAGATGCTTCAAAAGCCAGGTACAGAGGTCCATAGGGAACCTTTAAAAACAGCGGACTTCTACTATCTAGACCCTGTGAAGATACATTAGCTCTAAATCTAGGGAGAACAGTAAAAAGTAGAAGACAGTAAGTAAGCATTACTTGCTGCTTCCTTGATGGTAGGAGAGTGGAAAAGGGACTGCTGCTGCTGCTAAGTTGCTTCAGTCGTGTCCAACTCTGTGCTACCCCATAGACGGCAGCCCACCAGGCTCCCCTGTCCCTGGAATTCTCCAGGCAAGGACACTGGAGTGGATTGCCATTTCCTTCCCCAATGCAGGAAAGTGAAAAGTGAAAGTGAAGTCGCTCAGTCATGCCTGACTTGTAGCAACCCCATGGACTGCAGCCTTCCAGGCTCCTCCATCCATGGGATTTTCCAGGCAAGAGTACTGGAGTGGGTTGCCATTGCCTTCTCTGGGAGAAGGGACTAAGAAAAAACAAGTAAAACAAGTTATTTTACACTTCCAAAGAAGTGAATAAAGGCAGAACTGATGTAAATCTGTGAGAAGTGGTGCAAAAAGGATTCTAACAGTCACACAGGCTAAAACTACTTCAGCTGTCATTTGCCACCTGTTAGTAACAATTTTTTTTTAAAAAACACAAATTTATAAATCTCCAGTTAAAGGTGCTGATTATCTCTCCAACCCCAAAGTAAATATTGTTAATATAGCTGAAATATTTTTAGATATCCTAGGACTGCATGCAGTAAAACTGGTTATTTAAAATAGAAAAGAAAGTGACTGGAAAGGCCTGAATATGGATAGGGAAGGCCAACTTCATTCAACCTATTTCTTCTCTCCCCAGATACCTCCTGGCCAGCTTCTACACCAAATATGATGCTGCTCACTTCCTCATCAACACAGCCTCACTGCTTAGCGTACTGCTGCCCAAGTTGCCCCAGTTTCATGGGGTTCGTCTCTTTGGCATCAACAAATACTGAGAGATGGGGCTGGGGACATTGGAACAAAGGGCTGTAAAATCCCTCCGTTCTCTATACAGCCTGAGAACTATGCAACTTTCCCAAACACCCCCACTGGAAACGCAAACTTCACAAATTTTCATTGGAAAATGGGGTCCCCTGGGCCCAGCCCTGCTAGGAGCAGGTTTCTTTGAATCAGGAAAGACAGGTGAGGTAAGGGGCAAATCACTCTTCTACAGCAGGAAGCCATGCTTGGGCAGCTTTTTGGTTGATTAAGGTTTTCCCTATCATCTACTCCCACCACCTTCCAGCTCTGTTTTACTGTGTGTTTTCCTTATAATAAAGATAATTTTTTTCATATATGGCTACAGTTTGGTCAGCAGTAAGGGTAGGGAGATGTCTTCATAAAGCCAGAGAAGAAAGATGCAACAATGACTGACTTACAGAATTACAGAATTTCTTTAAGGTATTTCTTTTATCCCCCTCCCTTGGTCCAACAGGAGGTGCCCTTCACTCTAACACTTAGGAAGGAAAAGATTCTCAAACGAGGAAAAGGACTCCAGCTATATGGGCAAAGAAGAGAGGGAAGATACAGGTTGCCAGTTACGTATTTATAGAAAGATAATCCCCTGGCTTTAAATAGATATGTACATACAAATATGAACAAACTTAAAAAAATACAAACCCTTGGATCATAAGGGGGCTGCCGGGAGCCCCTTTACCCTTCCCCCTCACCCAAGGGCAGAGGGCATGAATCTTGTTTTTTAAAAATTATTAGTTTTGGCCATCCCTGCAGCAACAAGCATGAAGTTGGGTGATTAACCACAAGGTCAGAGTTCCCACTCTCTGAACTCTTATGTATCTCCTATAATTAGGGTTACATGCTTTCTTGTTCTTTTAACTAGTATACTGGGGCAAAGGAGGGGGCTCCCTCCTGAAATGAGTCAAGAAATAAGACAGACTCGTTTAGGGGCGAGGGGGGAGTGTCATCTGCTTTAAGAAGCAAAAGACAAGATAAAGGCATACAGATCCCAGGGAAATACCCAGTTCCCACACTATGGGAGATACCGTCCAGCCCAGGTCCAGGTCCCAGGTTCTTTGTTCTAGACATCCCCTACTTCTTTGGTATTGTCAGAGACAAGATTCAGTTCCGGGTGCTGGTGGAGGAGGGAGAGTGGTTCCAGGGCTTCCTAAAAGTACTGAGTGAACAATTTGAGCTTAAAATTTTCCCTTTTTTAAATATTTAAAAATAAACAAATCAAATTCCATCTGGTGCTGTACACAGCCCTTTTGACTCCCTGACATTGACTGGAGGAAAGAGAAGGGGTGTCAACGTTGGAAGGGCCTCCTCACTTTCTTCCGCCGCTTCGGTTTGGCGTCTCCCTTGGGTACTGTGCTGTTGGGTTTGGAGGCTGCAGTGGCCCCAGGGTTGGGCTGAGGAGCTGCAAAGAAGTTCCCGTTGGACATCTGGCCTGGGGGTACTTGAAAGATCCGGCTCAAGAAATCTTGAAGGTCAGCAGGAGGAGCATCTGAAGTAGCTCTGAGAGGAAAACAGAAGGCATGATGAGACAAGAGATGCTGGAGTCAAATGGTTATCTAGTTCATCTATTTATACATATGTTAAACACATACTGAGTCAGGTCCCAAACACTTAAATGGTGAGACACCTACATGTCCTAAACAGCATGTCATTGGAAACCATATTCAGAACTAGAACAGTGGATAGATCGTTGAGAGAAACACCACCTACCTCTGCCGCCCACTGGTGCCTGGCATCCGCGAACCAAATGAGATGTGATAAGGGACTCTGTGGGTATCTGGGGAGATTCCCACACGCTGGCATCCAGCCCACTCTGCAAGCATGAGAGACAATTAGCCAAAATATCACAGTTCTGAGGATATATGAGCCCATACTTCCAGAGGACAGAAGTATACCTGTGATATCATACACCTTTCCATCCATCAGCGCAAAGTAGGTGATTTTGAGGCCCAACATGCTTGACTCTGCCCAAAAGTCACCTTCCTCAGCAGGATGCAGCCTATTACACTCAGCACAGTATCTGGCACTCTTAGGTTCCCGATCCATTTCAAACCTCCTGAAATTCAACAAAAGGACAGTTCCTTAATAATATGTTAAGACTACCTAGAGCATTGCTACAGTCTCATCATTACTGTGTCTCACTGTTACCGACAAGTATGGTTACTGACAAACATCTAAAATTACCGCCACTCAGTTGTTATGTATGCCTATGTACGCCCTGCCCTCAACCTATTTGAAAGTCAGAAATACTATCTTGTCTTCTTGCTAATTCAGATCTTCAATCTCTTGACAATATGGCAAAAGTAGAAACTCAGGGTCTTTTTATTTACCATCTGGATCCCACAACTACCAATGATACAAGGAACGTTTTTGGTCACCCAGTCTCTAAACTGGCTGTCCCAGTCCTGTCCTATTTAAATCATACCTATGCTTTCCCTGGCATCGGCTGCACATCATAGTATTCATTGCTTCTTGCAGCTTGGACAGAAACTCATTCACTGACCGGCTCAGCTCATTTTCTGCCATTCGTTTCCTGAGAGAAAAAACGCTATGTAAGTCAGGATATTGAGTGAGGGACAAAGGGAGACAGATCTATTGGCCTCTTGAGGCCCGTGGCCAGCTAGACAAGCCACCTCAGTTGTGCCTCGGAGAGCCTTCACCTGTAAGTCCAGGGATCTCTACTATTGAAGGTTATTCATTTACCCTACCTGATAATTTCGTAGCTCCAACTTACATCTCATATTCCTTCCGTCTTTCAGGGTTGCTGACAATGTCCCAAGCTGCCCGCAAAACCTTGAAGGCCTCCTCAGCCCGAGGATGATGATTTTTGTCAGGATGAACCTACCAAAACAGATTTCATTACATATCCATTCCAACCATCTCCCCATCTTGAGTCAAAATAACCTCATATCAACCTCAGGTTATTGTTGATAACTTCCTATTTAACACCCTTTTGAAGAATCAATACAGCTTAATGGTTAATTGCTCTGGCTCTGCAGATAAGTCCTGCCTCTACTCCTCATTAGCCTCATGACCTAGAGTATTTTATCTGTCATGGACTGTTAGTATTCAATGAGAATACACATGAAGCAGAATAGAGAATCTGGCACTATGGTGATCCACCACTCTATAGTGTGCCTGGAACTGTCCCAGTTTAGCATTTAAATTTCATGTTTCAGGAAACCTTTTAATTTCAGGCAAACAAGGATGGTTGATCACCCTGCCACACATACTATACTCTTATATTTTAACTTTGTTGTCAGTCATAGAGTTCCAACAATCCTCAAACTCTGTTTCTAACTAGGAAATTCTCGTACCTACTCAAAACTTCCTACAATGGTTTGCCTTTCTGTTCCAGGTGTGAAATAACATACCATGACCCTCAGGTTTTTAATCCACTTTTCAGCCTTTTCTCCAAGACAAATAATATTCTCACTTCCTACAGTTCTCTGATTTTTCCCATCCTCATTCACCAAAAACAGAGATAAAGCTAGTCTCTTGCAGAATGCTGTCATCTCTCTCATATCCCCAAGCTTACAGAATGTGAGTAATGGTCATGTTAGGGCCTAATAAGGGCAGTGAGAGGCTGTATAAAAGACTACAGGGACTTGCCTGGTCGTCCAGTGGTTAAGACTGTGCTTCCAATGCAAGGGGTGCAGGTTCAATCCCTGCTTCAATCTTAAGGAACTAAGATTCCACATGCCCCATGGCTTGGCCAAAAAGAGCCCACAGATACTCTGGCCCAGAACAAGGCAGTAACTTCAGGTTGTGGGACAGTTCTACTAAGGTTCAGGGAACTTTACTTCAAGAAAGTCAGTTGAAAATGAGAATTTTTGAATGACATTCCCCAAGAGACAAAATCTGCTAAAAGACATGAAGGTGAGAAAAGACCTCTACCGTTAGTAATGATTTGAGAGTGAACACTGTTCCTCACTCTCAGAATAACCCAGGCCATCCAATAAGGGGTATATATTTCCCACCAAACTAATTTAGTTATCTGGTAAGTTTCACGTCTGGTATTTTATTGTACCTAGAATGGTTAATGGAAACTCTGGTTGCCCATTCCTCTTTCATGTCATGCAACCACTGAGGGAATCTGCACACTGGTATTTTACCAGTCAAGTTCCATACACTCAAATAGTCCTCCAATGCAATTTACACATTACTTATAGTCATGGCTTCCCAGGTGGCGCTAGTCGTAAAGAATCCACCCTTCAGTGCAGGAGATTTAGAAATGCAAGTTCGATCCCCTGGAGAAGGACTTGCAACCCACTCCAGTACTCTTGCCTGGAGAATCCCATGGACAGAGGAGTTTGGCAGGCTACAGTCCCTAGGGTCACAAAGAGTCAGACACGACTGAAGCGATTTAGCACGCAAAACACACTTATATTCCTAACAGTTTTACTTGTACACAAATAGCAGTAACAATCATATCTAAAAATAGCAATCAAATATCTACTTCTAAAAGCAATTTGATTGCATGCTTGTATTAAACCATTTCCCTCAAGCATTTAAGTCACAACCACCTATATCCTACCTAATCACCAACATTTTCATGTATGACATACATACATACATGCCTCTCCAAGATTTATGTCCCATTTGTCTTCCCTTTCCCAGCCCGGCTGTTGGTCTTGAGATACCTTTTCTTTCACCTGGTCCTGGAATAATCACTCACATGTACTCTCTGAATCTTCCCACACTTGCCTCACTAGGAAGGCAGTTGGATTTCCCTGTGTGCAGAAACCCCTCATTTGTTCAGGAGGAAGTGATCAGAGTTCTGACTAGGTCTCTTCTCCAACCTACTCAGAGGGATATCACCTGGATATTCCAGGGTGAGTAGAATAGTCTACTATACCAGGTTCATTTATTTTCATTGAGAAAAAGAATTTCATGATACAAAACTTTGAGGGAAAGTCAGATCCCCTTTACAATTCTTTTCCTGAGAATTAAAGATAATTTTCATCTTCAAGTTGATTTTCTACTCTCCCTTCCTCTGCTGTTGCTGCTTCTGCCGCTAAGTCACTTCAGTCGTATCCGACTCTGTGCGACCCCATAGACGGCAGCCCACCTGGCTCCCCCATCCCTGGGATTCCCCAGGCAAGAACAGAGGAGTGGGTTGCCATTTCCTTCTCCAATGCATGAAAGTGAAAGTGAAGTCGCTCAGTCGTCTCTGACTCTTAGCGGCCCCATGGACTGCGCCTACCAGACTCCTCCATCCATGGGATTTTCCAGGCAAGAGTATTGGAGTGGGTTGCCATTGCCATCTCTGTCCCTTCCTCTACTCCACCTAAAAATTGTAATGGAAAATAAAATATGGGAACAAAGAACTGGAAGGAGGGAAGGGTACTCACCATCACTGCCAGCTGCCTATAGGCCTTCTTCAGTTCAACATCTGATGCTGTGGCTTCAACCCCCAACACGTGAAAAGGGTTTAGCTCATCCTCAGGAACCCCAGCCATGGTCAAGAGTCGAGCCACTTCCTCTTCAGGCTGGCAGTAACGACCACCAGCTACAGGTGCATTCCCCTGCCTATTGGTCCTCTGTTTGACCCAAGGTAACTCCAGCCAACCCCACTGAACTATTCTTACCAGCTGCTGCCAGGGCCTGCTCTCTCTCAACAGAATCAGGCAACGCTGCCAGGTAGGAGAAGCCAGCCAAGAGAAGAGCCAGGTGGCTTTACCCCTCCAGCCTAGCCGGTCACTCAATCCTACCAGAAACCGCCAGCCCAACTGTAAACAGCCCAATAAAAGGGCCAGAGCCAGGAGCAGCAAAGCACCCACAAGCCTAAGAAAACGGGTGAACAGCCCTGCCCCATAGCAAAACCCCTGGCTCAGAAACTGGAATATCACCTGGGCCCAGCCCCCCAGCCGCCCTGCCCACACTCCCACCCAGACACATAAAAGGTCCAGATCACTGCCTTTCAGCTGCCTGCATGCATAGATGAGATGGCCACAAGTCTCCACGTACTCCCCCACTAATACTAGCAGTTCAATCAGCCACCAGAAGCCTGCCTGTCCAAGCTGACACAGTTCCTCTGCTCCCCACAATCCCAGTCCTCTGCGTTTATCTGCCTGACTCCGTTTCCGGCCCAGCCGATGTCGACCAGGGGATCTGGGATCTCTTCGTCCACTCTCCCGAGTGTCCTCCTTGGCTGGAACACGGTGCCGTTGTCTCCGGGATGCAGGTTTCTTTTCACTGGGCACACGTGAAAGATCACTGGAAACTTAAGAGGTTCCTCTTCATCATATTCCCCTTCCAACTCTTCATCTTCCCCCATAGCTGGAGAGGTACAATGGTGGCAAAAGTTGCTAGAAGAGCTATCTCCTCCCTCAGAGTAAGGCCCTTCAGGGATTCCAGGGGTTCCCTGGCAGTTACAAGTAGATGGAATGGAAAGGAAAGAAGAGTTCCCATCATCCTGGTACCCAGCCTCATTCTGTCTTGAGAGTTCCTGGTCCACTCCTGACTCTTCTGAAGATGCCTCACTCTGATCAGGGTCCTCTTCAGCCAGAGGGGGTCCTGGACCCCTTGGGGGTCCATGGCTTGGATCCGACCAGTGGGCTGGATTTGGGGGCTGTGTGTACTTAGGACTAGAGTGCTCTGTGAGGCAGCGGGTACCATTAGGAGCAGGCCCCGCTGAGTCCCTGAGTCCTGAGAATGAAAGTATGTCAGGGTCCACAGAGGGTCCTAAAGTCCTGAGGGAGGCACCACCACTGTGGTGGGCTCCACACAACCCTCCTTCTCCGGGGTGCTTCTGGGCCATGACCCCAGGGCTTCCTGAGGATTTTAGGTCACAGCCATCATGGTGACTTCTGATGCCTGTAACAGAGGTATCAAGTGGGGATGATCAAGGATAGGACCAACAAAAAGGTTAAATAATCTTAAATTGGGTATATATTGAATGCACCCACCTCCCTTGTTTTAAAAATTCGGGGGCATTCATCACCCCACCAATAAAGCCAATACTACATTAACAGCAACGCTGCTCCCTCCCCCCACTCCTCCAAGCTCTCTTATTATTGTTCCTTTCCCCAGAAAGCTATAACCCTAAAACAGGGGGAAAGGGAGGTACCGCAAAGGGTGTGGTCCTGGGGTCACTCTTGGGAAAAAAGGAAAGACGACCGGAAAGGGGGCCGCAGGCTGCCAGAAAAGGGTGGGGACCGTGCGGCCCTTCAGGAACATCTTGGGGCGGAGCTTGAGACTGCCCCTGACAGAGTCAACCCATTAACCCTAAGGCTCGGTAGGGGGATCAAGGTAACATACCGAAGAGCGGCGGTAACTCCTCCCCCTCGAGCAGCTGGGACGAGGGCCAGGGGGAGCTACGAGAGCAGCTCCCCCGGCTCCGCCTCCCGCTCACGCTCTGCTTCCGCCTTCCGTCCCCGCCGCGGCCGCCGATTCGCGTCTACTTCCACTTCCGAGGTCACCAGGGAAGACACGGGAAGGAAAAGTAAAAGCGGTCGGCCGAGGTGCAAGCCAGTCCCGCAGGCTAAATCGAACCAGAAGAGGTGGTCCTGGGGAAGCGCTGGCCCCGCCCTTTAAAGGGCCCTCTGCTGCCGCCCTCCGCGTGCTGAACTGGAGTCCGCGAAGGTTGCTCCACCGGAAGCGGAGCAAGCGGGCGCTGCAGCAGTGCCTGCGGACTGGGAGCAGATTCTCAGGGTTCTTCTGGCTGTGTTCTTGGGCTTTGCTGAGACCAGGAGACAGAGGAAAGCCACCGAGCCCAGTCTGTTTCCCTTGCAGATAAAATCAGGGAACGTAGAGGAACCACCGCATTGATCCCTTCCCTGCTGCCTGTAACGAGGACAGAGGCCTTTTGGTATCATGCGGGGGTAGAGCGGAGGGGAAGACGCCCCGGGCCTGCCCCCGCCCTGGACCTCCTTCGCTGCCCCCTCATTCCCAACAACCCTCGGCCTCCCCAGCGCCTGACCCAGCTGGCGAACTGCCTTGTATAACTGTAGCTCCCACGGCCCGGATCCGCCCCTCTGAGTGCAGCTCTCAGGCCCCGTCACGAAGCGGGCCGGAGGACTGGGAGCATGGCTCTGCTGGGCTTAATACCCGAGCGGAGGGCCAAAAGACACTGCCCTTATCTGCGTGCTTCTTTGCATCTCGTTTGCATACCAAGATGTTTGGTCGACGCTGACAAGCGCCCCTGCCCCCACGCAGACCCGGGCTTGGGTACCCTCTGTCGGTCCCCTGCTCTGCAAACGCCTCTCCGTTAGTCCCCCTTCCAGACCCCTGTCTTGCTCCGCAAGTTTTTCTACTCATGAACCCTCGCCGGCGCCCCAGATCTGTAAGAGCCCCTTCCAGGGGTCCCCGATCCGGACCACCAAGTTCTCCAGGAGACAATACTCCAATTCTCTGGGAAGTGGAAGAAACCAAGCCGGAGTAGGGGGGCGCTGGGCTTCCAGTAAGGGATTTGAAAGCTTCGAGTTGCTGAGTCAGCGCATAGGTATTCAGAGACCATTTCCCAAACCTCTTGCGGTTCCCCCAAAACCCCTCCCGGCTATGTCTGGGGGTCTCTGATCCCAGCCTAGAGCAGTAGGCAAACTGGGTCCCCCCTACACACACAGGGAAAAGATTTGGAGGGTCCCGCCTCGTGATGTCACCCCTACTCACACACCCTGTCCCCTTCCTCCACCCCCCAAGCTGGTTGCTTTTAGCTCACTGGGGCTTGGGCTGCGGTACGACTTGCAAGAGTTTAGGGAGCAAAGACCAGAGTGGCCCTAGGGGTGCCCACGCCTGACAGCCGCCCGGACGCCTAAGACTCTGGGCAGGGATGCAGCTGGGGGTCTAGGGAAGCACGTCTACCCCCTCCTCTCCTCAGCCCTGACAGGGTGGTGAGTAGTTAACACCCCCTCCCCAATCTCTCCTTGAATAGGGTCCCCAGACTTCTAAGAATTGAGGAGAGGAGCCCCAGGGACTCCCCAAGCCAAGTCCCCTCCCTGCCTGTTAAGATCTTGATATCCAAAAGAAGGCAGCTGAAAGGAAGTGCTTGCACCTATTCTACCCCATTCCTTTAGTGCCCCCAATGCCAGCCCCTCCTTGGTGTCCTCCTTTCAGGAACTGAGTTCAAATCCCACTGGCAACCCTGACACCCCAGGGAAAGGGAGAGGTAGATAGAGTCCCACCAGTGTCCTGAGGGGAGGATGTGAGATGCCTGTGAGCAAGGCGCCTGCTTAGTCCACGAGGGACCCGTGGGAATTGGACTGTGGCTGGATGGACACCTTCCCCCAATAACCCTATCTCCACCTGAAGCCAAGGCTTCCCAACCCTGACAAACTGTCAGTTACTTCTCTACTTGATTCCTCTTCTGGTGTCTGATTTTTTTCCCTCTTCCCTCTCTGGGGTTGGAGCAGCTGTTGGGAGACCCCCACCATGACTCTCTCTCCTCTTCCTTCTCCTCCCCCCTCTACTAACTCCACCATTCCCCGTCCAGTGGGGTGATTTTGAGTCCCAGTTGTAGATGGGACAAGCTTTCTTTTCAACTGGTACAGGCTACTGAGCCTTTAGCCCCCAGTAGCCCCTTCCACAGATGGAGGACTTCCTACTCCTCCCACCCCACCCTGAAAAGCCAGGGAGCCAAGACTCATTACCTGTTAAGATTTGAAGTTCCACTTAATGTCCTTGTTTTAGAGGGTGATAGACAGCTGACCTCTCTCATCCCTGTCCTGTAGGTTTCTTCAGTTTCCCCAGCAGAACTAAGTTCCATCCTGAAATTGGCCTTTCTTTAAAAGAAAGGCATCCTCGAGGTTCATGGGCACCTGAGTTCCTGCCCCCTTACCCCCTTGCAGGTTTCCCAGCCCCCTCAAGACATTCATGGATGGATGAGAGGAGCTGACACTGATCTTCCCCTCTGTGACAACCTTCTCTTCGGCCATGGAGGAAGCCTTGCTGCCCCTGGCCATGACCTCTGACCCCAGGCCCTTTAATCAACAACTCCCAGAGCCTCCAGACCTGAGATGTGTCTTGCAACCCCAGGACAGTCCTGACCTGGCACCCGCCCTGGTGTGTGCCCTTTGCTGCTGCTTTGGAATCATCTACTGCTGCTTCGGTGAGGGCGGGGCCAGGGTTCTGGGGGGCAGCTGCCCAAGACTGTCACCTTCAGAGATGACGCCGGCTTTCTCCTTTGCTCCTGAGCCTCTACTCCTCTGTCGGGGGATATCTACCTTCAGTGCGTCCAGTGCTGCTCTCACCAGCTCTTCTTCCATCCCCCACCCACCCACTCCTTCAGCTCTGACCCCTGGGAACTATCATTTTCCCTCCCCTTGCCTCCTACTTCAAAATTCCATTCCCCAATAATCTGAATTAGCCTGGCTGATTTCTTCCCGTCTACCATCCCTGAAAGGACGAAACATTTTCTCTATACTTATTCCCCTCAATTCATCCATCTTACCTCCTGATTTGCCCTCCCATCCCCTCACAGTTCCTGTAAAGTCCCTGCTCACCCTAAGATGATCCCTTTCTGCCCTTGGCCTTGAGGTCCCTGGGGGTGCTGCTCCTGACTTCTCCTCTGGTTAGCCATTCCTATCCCTTCTGAGTCATCAGAGCCCAGCCCTGTCGTCCCTCCCCCACCCACCCCTTTCTGCCTCTCATTGCCTCCTGCCTCCCTTCCCAGGCTACCGCTGCTTCAAGGCAGTGATGTTTCTCTCAGGCCTGCTGTCAGGAGCCCTGGTGATCTTCCTGCTGTGCCATAAGGAGCGAGTGCTAGAGACACAGCTGAGCCTGGAGGTGAGCGCGGGCATTGCGCTTGGCATCGGACTGCTCTGCGGCCTGGTCACCATGCTGGTTCGCAGTGTCGGGCTATTCCTGACTGGTCTCCTACTAGGCTTAACCCTGGGCTCCGGGGTCCTGCTGGGCACTGAGCCCATCTACCAACCACCTTCAGCCTGGGTACCAGCTGGGGGGCTGGTGGGGCTGGCACTGCTGGGAGCCCTGTTCACACTTCGGTGGCCACGTCCATTCACAGTTTTGGGCACAGCCCTGCTGGGTGCTGCAGTGCTGGTGGCCTGTGCTGACTACTTCCTGGAGGGGCTGGCGCTGGGCAGTCGGCTGGGCCAACGCTTGCAGGCACTTCCAGCCTTGCCTCCTCTCTGCTGGTATAGCTGGGTCTTGCTGGGGACCTGGCCAGCCCTGGGGGCCCTTGGGGCCCTGGCCCAGTGGAAGCTCATGGATGAGGAACATGAAGGCCACGCCAATGGTGAGTTACCGCTGTGGTATAGACAGCAGACAACCTGTGTCCCCAGTTCCCAGACTTAAAGAGGTGAAGGGAGAAAATACACTTGAGGGCAAAAGACAGAGGTGTCTAAGGTGTATGAGGCAGGCCACTGAAAGAGAGTAGAGTTGGAGGAGTCAAAAGTCGGGGTAAGAATGAGAAGAGAAATTGTCGGGAGGTTGGGGAGCAGGGAAGAGTTACTGGGGACTGATGTGGAAGGAAAGGAAGATCTCAGGGAAGTCATGAAGGAAGAGTAGGAGGATTCCAAAGAAAAGTTTCTTTAGAATAACTGGGAGGGAGATGAGGTTTGAGAGAGATGTAATAGGGAAAGCAAATGGATTTCTCTAGAGTATGAGTGTATTTGGGGGTGGGTTTCAGAGTCTAAAGAGGCCTCCCTGAGTCTGTATTGTCCCCTCCCAAGCAGTAGTCTTGAGCCACCAGCGAAGGCATCTCCAGCTCCTCCGGATCCGTCATCAGGAGGCCAAGTGGCACCGGACCTCCCCTGGGGCGGGGCTCTGTGAGAGTAGCTACCGGCGCCAGCTCCCTGCCAGCGCACGGAACCCTGCCGACAGTCTGGCTCCAGTGAGTGGAGGCGTGGGGGCTGCTCTGAGCCTGGGGCAGAAGGCACAGGAGGATGGTCAGGGTAGGAGGGTGGGTTCTGATCCAGGCCGTTTCTTCTGCCCTGTCTTCCCTGCCCCTTCAGAGTTATTTCCAGAGCCTTCGAGAGCGCCAGCTAGGACCAGGCACCCAGGCCACCGCTCCCCACACTGTCCTGGACCTGGATTCTGACTGTGGTTCCACTGTCCCCCTCACTGTACCTTCTGGCTCCACCCACCCAGACTTGAGCCTAAACCTCCACTGATGCCCTCTCCCTGGGAACAAGGGCCTGGGAACACTAGGTGGGCAGGGCCTGGGCCTGTAGAATCCACACACAGACTTCTCCACCTCTTGAACTTGGGCATGGAATCTGTGCTCAACCCAGACCAGCCCTGTAGGGTTATGTTTCAGGGACAGATAGAGAGGACTCTTGTGGGGAAAGGAGAGGAATGGAAGTATGAGTACCTACCTCTGTCCAGTAAAAGAGGTGCCCTGGTCACTAAAGTAACTGACTCCCTAATTCCCTTCAAACAAAACCAAGGAGGGCCTTACCCAAACAGCCTTCTGTATACCCACCTCAGAGTGCCTCTCAATGATCAAATAAGGGGTATTGTTTTCATAGGACCTACCTATAGAAAGTCAGGAAGGCTCCTAAAGCATTTGATAGCTTTTCCATGGGGAGAAGGGCACCAGTGGAGCTCCGGGATCCCTGATTCCCAGGCCTCTCATCAGGGAGCAGTTGAATTCCTTGTTAGCCTTTCTCTCTGGACCCCCAGACAAAAGCCCCCTTCTCCTACCTCAGTTGGGAGTATCTATCCTCCATGGTGCTTCCCTTTCCCTTCTCAATGTGGGGAAGACCACAGGGCACTGCCTGGCTCATCACCCACTGTCCCTCAAAGTTGGCTTCTTGCTTCAAGCAGAGAACATTGATCTACATGCCAGAATCTTGCCCTTTTGCCCAAAGGAACCTGGTCTTCAGGGCTGTGGGGGAGACAAGTGCCTTTTCTGTCTCTCATTATAGGGGACACTAATCTCCTTAACCAGCACATCATCCCAGCCACTAACCCGTTCTAACTCTCCGCTCCCCTGATTCACCTGTCCAAAGTCTGTTCCTGGTTCCTCAGCATGGAGAAAGATATGTCCCTCCCCCGGGCAGCAAGGTTATGATGGGAGGGAAGAAGAACATGGGAACATGTGAATAAAATGACATTGAACACTGAACCTGGGAGTCTAGCCTCTTCTGTTGCTCCTCTTTTCTTTCTTTGTACCCCCAAACAACGAGTTAGTCATACTGACAAGTCCTCTGTCCCTTAAAGATCTGATGAAGGTACTTTTATCAGGCCAGACCACTATAGGAGTGGCACACACACAGCCAGAGGAAGAACCATTCAGCCCTCTCTTATGAACATGGTGCACGCTTGTACAGTCGCTCAGTCATGTCCCACTCTTTGTGACCCCAAGGACTGTAGTCCACCAGACTCCTCTGTCCATGGGATTTCTCAGACAAGAATACTGGAGTGGGTTGTCATTTCCTCCAGTGAATTGAAACTGTATCTCCTGCATTGGCAGGAAATTCTTTACCACTGAGTCACCTGGGAAGCCCTGTGAACACAGAGTTAACCTTTATTAAGCACAAATGTGCCAGGCACTTCACATACAGTATTTCATTTAATGCAACAACCCTGCAGGATTGGTGTTAACCTTATTTTTCAGATGGGAAATCTGAGGCTTAGTGAGGTTAATTAACTTGCCCAAAGTCATAGGCAAGTTGATGTGATTCTCAAGGATTCCAAAGCCATTGCTCATTTTACTGGCCATGCTGTTTCCTTGTTCTTTATCTAGGAAGAACAGGACCCAGGCATTCCCAGCTGGGGCCTGCTGTCAGCTAAACGCCTGATGGATGCCTTTCTTCTACCAATGTCCTCCAGAAAGAAAATGACACAGTTGGAAGTGCTGTCTAGGATGGGGGAGAAATGGACGGAGCTGGAGGCTGAGTTAGAGTCACTGACCAGGAGGGAAAGAGTACAGGGAGGTGGTGACTGGAGCTGGGTCATTTAGAGGCTTGAGGTCCATGGTTCATGCTTGTGTTGCAGGAGACATTTGATTGAGGTCTCAGGCCTCTGAGAGAGTGACATTACCAGGGAATGAAAGGGTGCTGAAGTCTGTGACTGAGGAGATAACGTCCAAGATTGTACCTCTGGGTGAGCCGCCAGAGTTCAAGGTGTATCTATGGCCCAAGGAAATGATATCCAGTGTTATCCTGTGGCTGAATGGTCTATGCCTGTAACTGAGGAATTAGTTACCCCATCGGATGCAGTGGTGTTCGGGGGACGACAGTGCATCCAGTGGTGGGCGATATCTCTGGGAAAGCCCTTCTCTGCTTGAAGCTGCTGATTGAGGCGCCAGTACTGTTTGCCCTTGAAGAAGTAGACACGGCCATCCCGCCAGCTCACGGCGGCCGAGGGCTGGTCTGGCACTCCTGTAAACAGTCCCTTGGTTGGTTTAGGGTAGCGGCTGAAGTCAGTAGTGGCCAGCTCATCCCACTGCCAGTATCCAGAGCCCTAGGTGTGGGGTAGGCAGCAAGAAGAGAAGATGACGAGAGAGCTTAAGGAACCCCCAGCCACCCCCACTGAGGTCTACTCTCAGCCCATGGCAACTGCAGAACTTCCTTCCAGAGCAAGTCTTTGCTTTTCCATGGGAGGTAGCCCACCCCTCCTACGAAGGATTTGCCCTTCCTTTGAGCTTTATACCTTAAAGAGGAACACCTTTTTGTTGATGGGCCAATAGAGAGCAGCATCCAGGTTGGGTCCTACCCTATTCAGCTTCTTGGGAAAGCCAGGAGACATCTTGAAATTAATGTAGCGCCACACCTTGTCTCCTGAGAGCATATAAGGAAAGAACAAGTCACCTCTGTCCCCAGGTGATAACTTTCAGTTCCTCCGTTCCACCCTCTGGAAACCTCATCCCTCACTCGTTTTATGGCATCTCTAATCACAGGCCATCCTCAGGCAGCACAGTGTAAACTAGTGCCCTTACCTTTAAAGAAGTGAATCCATTGGGTCCGAGGAGAGTAGACAGCTGCATCCAGGTTTCCCGGGAGCCCCTCCCAGAGGGCAGACACTTGGAACAAGGGACCCAATCCCGAATCTGTCACGGTCCACACATAGTTTCCCTTGAAGGCGTAGGTCTTTCCTCGGGGCCCTAAGAGCAGGAGGTGTGTCAACAAGTCAAAAAGACAGGTATTGGGACTTCCCTACTGGTCCAGCGGTTAAGAATAAGCCTGCCAATGCAGGGGACACGGCTTTGATCCCTGGTCCAGGGTGATGCCACATGCCTCAGGGCAGCTAAGCCCATGTGCTACAACTACGGAGCCTATGGATTCTGGAACCCTTGAGCCACAACTAGAGAGACCATGTGCCTCAACAAATTATCCCACATGATGAAACAAAGACCTGTTGCCACCAAATAATTTTTTTTTAAGACAGCAGTCAAATAAAGATTTCTGGATATCTCAGGCAGGATGATTCCCCAAATATTCATTCAAGGAGAGGATTGTTAAGGGCAGAGAAGTGTTCAGCCTCTCCTTTGTCATTCACAGCAAATCAGCCCTGTGGTAGCTGCTCCCACTTAGGGACCTCACCTTCTCCTCCAGGTGGCTTCCAAGTTGTACTTCCATCTTGAATTTAGCTCTGAATCCTCCCTCTCCAGGCCACTGCCTCCATCCATGGCCACTAACCCCTGCCTAGAGTCTAACCTCCACTGATCACCCTGAGGTCCCATGTCACTCCCATTTGTCCAGGTCTCAAGGTCAGCAGCCTGCCCCACTGCCTGCCTACAAGCCTGGAGGGAAAAGGTCTTACCCAGCATCACAGCATCCAGGTCACCACTGCAGGGGTCTGGCATGGGACTGGGTTCTGTGGGCACTACGGGTATAGTAGGAAGTGCCGTGTCTTCCTCCTCCTCCTCCTCCTCTATCTCTGGGCTCTTCTTGCCTGCAAGATAACATAATACTGCTCAGGGAAAGAACTCAGAGTACTGGCTTCCCTACTCTCCTACTGTAAGTTAAGCTCAGAGGTCGCATAGAGAGGAAAATGAAAACCTGGAGAACTTTCGCTGGTGGGAGAAAAGATCACGTTGATGCCAGCAGGAGACACGTTTTAGTTTTAAGAGGCACTAGAAAAGGAGAGAGGGGATTGCTGGAATGTTCATCCTTCATCCATTAGAGCAGGTGTAGGAGGAGAGAGGTCTGGAAGGAAGATTAGACCTGGAAGTGTCAGAAACAGAGCTCCTGAGAGTTCCCTGGGGGCCTAGTGGTTAGTATTCCAGGCTTTCACTACCGCAGCCAGGGTTCAATCCCTGATTGGGGAACTGAGATACCACTAGCCACGCAGTGAGGCCAAAAAAAGAAAAACAGCTCCTGAAAATGAAGAAGCCTGAATAATGGGGCATGAGGAAGAGAAAGGAGCCAAGCCATTTCCCTCCATGAAGATTAGACCTGTGTCTTTATGCTTGAAGAGACTACTGGTTAGACTGACCCTCATGAGGACTAGGGGAAAGGACTGACCATAGAGAGCTTGGATCCCAGCCACATCATCAGGGTGCAGCTTGAAGTAGGGCCGGTAGCCAGCGTAGACAGAGCCATGAGGGCCTGTGTGTATCGGGAGTGCCCCAGCCCCAGGGCATGGCCCAGTTCATGGGCTGCGATGATGCGCAGGTTCACCCCCCGGTAGGTCCCCTCAGTCCAGAGCTCATCTTCATCAAAGTGTACGCTGCCCAGCTCTGGGATGTCGGCATGGGCCAGGACCCGCCCTGGACAAAGACAAAGGTAGACAGGCAGGAGATCAGAGTCTCCTGGGGTGGAGCATCCCCTGCCTGTTATAAACTCCAATTACTCTATTCCCTTAAAATCCGCCCAAGTAGATTGATTATCTCTTGGACACCTCTCACTCCTTTCAGATTTCCCTATCACTACCCTGATCTCTCATGGATGCCCATCACTCTGTCCTGTTACCTCCCAGTCACTCTGTTGTCTTGGGCCCAGTCCTCCCTGGAGTATGCCTTGAGCAGAGGAACTTAAGCTAAGGAAGAAGGCATAAGCTTCAAAGAAACAAGCTTGGTAAAGCCCCAGGGAGATGATATGTTGCTCCCCAGGGGAATATTAGAAGGTGGTTGGAGAGTGTAGGGTGCAGTTGAGCACAGGAGGGTAGCCTGACATTAAGTTTCCAGAGTCACTGACTCAAGGAGACAGAGGTCTGTGAGGTGGGAGAGCTGAGAGCTGGTGCCTACCGGGCCCGTCAAAGGAATTGGAGCAGTACAAGCTATGGCGGCCGTGGAAGGAAAGGCGGATATCAGCCCAGCCAGCCTTCACCTCGCGGAAGGTCAAGGGAGCCACGTTGCTCCAATACTGGAAGGCTTGAAGCAGAGCTGCCCGGGCTGTTGAGGATGGTAGGGTGGACGGTAGGTTCAAGATGCGGAAGGTCAGATGCTTCTTTCTCCAGCGGCCTGGTTATTGAACCAAAAAATAGATTAGAAGCGCAGATACCTTTGCCAGCTCTGAACAGCTCCCCTGAGTGTGAGCACTCACTCAGCAAAGCCATGAAACAACCCTTCCAGGCAAGTGGTGATCAGTCAATTACCAGATTACCATCCATTCAACGAAAGCTGGTCCAGACTGTCCCAATATCACCTGTGCTCAATAGTCATGACCCCCCCCCCAACTTTCCCAGGCTCAGTTCTCACCCAGCAACAGGTATTTAAGGGTCTTCTGGTTGAAGGGGTCCTCCAGGCCACAGCGGGGCTGCCTCATACGGGCACTTGTGGCGTCATCCAGCTGACCTGAGACTGGCAGCTCAGATGCTTCCTGAAAAGCTCTGGAAAGAGCGAGAGGGATGGTCCAGCAGGACAGGGGCATCAGGAATGACTAAGAAATGGGGATAGCTCTTTGGCCCCCTTTTGCCCGACGTAATGACTGAGAATGGCACTAAAGCTCTGGAGGTGATGCGATCGCTCCAGGATCCAGTCCTCATCATTGGGCCTTTCTCTTCTATTCTGCATAGAAGGCAATACTCCAACTTCACCTCCGTGTGTTCACGTTCTTATTTGGGTAAAGTGCTCTCTGGTGTTGCCTTCTTCCTCTACTGCAATTTCTAACCTCCTCTTGCCCTGGGAAGTGTCCTACTCCTGCTCTGAGACTCTCTCACCTGCTACCACCTGAGGGCCTGTCCTCCCTCTGCTTTCTCCCCTCCTGGCTGGACACCCCATTCCCAGTCCAGCCTGCCCACTCTGGGGCAATTTCATCCATCAGGCACCACAAATATTGTGGCTTTTCAATGGACTGGGAACATATCTGAGAAATGACCCATTAGACCCAAAATATGAAAAGAAAACTTCAAAACAGAAAGAAATAAATGCTGGATTAAATGTCTTTGAAAGGCAACATCATGTCAACAATTCAGCTCCAACTCATGTAAATTACACTGCCTGCAGGATGTGACCAAATAATTGTAGTTTGGATATAATGTGGGAGCCTCCAAAGAAGTGCTTAGGGCCTAGGAAGATCCAATAACTGTGCCCTCATCCTTGACTCCCCCTCTCACCCCTGGTCCCACCACGCATTCTCTGGATCCCCGAAATGGATGTGAGGCAGGCAGAGGTGGGCCTGGGGAATGGAAAAGGTGAGAGAGAAAAAGATCTTGTGAACTTGACCCTGAAGGCATGCACCTTACAACCTCTCACCTCAGCGCCTCTATGACATCTTCTGGCCTGAAGTTGTCAGGTCCTTCTAGAGGCTTCTGTAGGTAACCATATCGCAACAAGTAATCCTATGATGAGGGTAGGGGTCAGCAGATAAAATCAAAAGGGGATTAGTCTCTGGGCGAAGCTTCTGCATGACCTAACAGCCCATTAGGATAAGAGGGGACAGATGTGGAAGGACTGAAGAAGAGGCATCTTAGGGGAGTATGAGGGGAGGGAGTAGGGATGGGTAGGGGTGGATCATGGACTAGAGGAGCAAAGGGCAGGGCAGGCAGTTGTAGGTCAGAAGAGCAGCTTGGATGGGACTAAGGAGCAGTTCCTCCATTCCTCCCCCAGCCTGGGTCTGGCTTTCCCAGGAGACTCACCATAGCTGCCTCCTTCTCTCCGGGCCCCACAGCCCGGCATGAGACGGTCAGCGGGAGTAAGAAGCCCAGCCACAGCCGCTGCCAGTTCATGGTCCCACCAGGCAAGAGCTTCAGAGTTTGTGCCCTCTGCTCTGAGAATCCTGGGAGCCTGAGGGAGCAGGGCTAGGTGGGGGGGCTCTTCCCTCCAATTCTTTTCACTCTCCAGTCTCTGGTCCTTTTTATAAAACTTCAAGGGAGGGAAATTGGGGGGGAGTGTCAGTAGGAGGTGACTCAGCCCAGAGATGTGTTGCAATTCACCATTAACCTCTGCCCTGCCAGAGAGCAGAAGTCAAGAAGAGCCTCCAACCCAGCCCCCAGGATCCTCTGCTGGACTCAGAAAGACTTCCCATGTTGTTCTGGAGGTGGGCATCCTGCCAGCATCAGAAGCAGAATATCTGCCGAGATTAGAAATAGGGACCAGAGCCATCCTCTGAAGTTGGGCATTCCTGTGACCCAGGGACCCCTGGGCAATAAACCCCTTATCTGTAACTTTCACATCTCCCTGTCTGCTCTAGGACAGGAAAAATAAAACCGAGAGGTAGGAACAAATTGCTTAGGTGGGTGCTTGGGTTGCAGATGAAAGAACGAAGGGTGAGATCTCAGTTTCTTTGCGTCCAAGACCAAGCTGAGAATTTAAATTCTCTTGAAGCCTATTTGTGTCTGCCTTAATAAAAAGTCATTATTTCAAGCCCTTGATGAGTCTGGAATGTGTGGGTGGGAGTGGAGGTTAACTAGGAAAGGAAGAAGTAAATTCTAGAGCCTGCTCACAGGGAGGTTTGAGACACCCTGCCTACAGACAAGGTGAGATCAATTCAAATACCTGAAATAGGGGAACCAGGATATCAGGCAAGAGGTGTCCCATCTTGAGAGTCATGAGGCTGTGGGAAGATTCGCAGAAAAGGCAGGCTTTGAGCTGGGCTGTGAAGGCTGGCTAAGAGTTGGATAGGGTCAAAGAGTCCTGAGGAACAGGGACAATGCTGGTCTTGAGTAGAAGCATAGAGAAAAGTCAGTTGTGCTCAGTGAGAGGTTCTAAGGGTCTGCTTCATTCACCACTGAGTCCCTAGTGCCCATTCCAGGCTAGCTCAGTGCTTTCGGTGGTGCTTAATAAATGTTTGTCAGATGAATGACCACGGTGGAAGACTGACTGGGAGACAGAGTTTAGAGAGGGTCTTCAATGCTATTTAACATAGAAGAGAAAAACTTACATTAGGAAAACCTACTTTAAAAAAAAAAAAGGAAGAAAAACCTACTTTGGACTCACCAAGGTTATATGACTTTTCCGCACTGTTAAACTTCATTGTAATAGAATGAGAAAAAAAAAAACTTTGTGTCAGGTGATTTCTGTATTGTGCTGTGCTAAGTTGCTTCAGTTGTGTCAGACTCCGTGCGACTGTAGCCCACCAGACTCCTCTGCCCACGGGATTCTCCAGGCAAGAACACTGAAGTGGTTAGCCATTGCCTTCTCCAGGGAATCTTGCCCACTCAGGGATCGACCCTGCATCTTCTGCAGCTCCTGCATTGCAAGTGGATCCTTCACCACTTGATCCACCAGGGGACCTTTCCATTTTATTTTATTCCATTTAATTCTCACTGTCCTCCTATGAGGGAATAATTATTCTGGCCATTTTTTGTGTGTGTGTGTGTATGTCTTTCCCGTGGCTTTTTTTTTTTTTTTTCAATATTGTAGTGGTTTTTGCCATACATTGACATGAATCAGCCATGGGTGTACATGTGTCCCCCATCCTGAACCCTCCTCCCACCTCGCTCCCCATCCCATCCCTCAGGGTCACTGCAGTGCACCAGCCCTGAGCACCCTGTCTCATGCATCAACCCTGGCCTGGGGATCCATTTCACATACGATAATATACATGTTTCAGTGCTATTCTCTCAAATCATCCCACCCTTGCCTTCTCCTGCAGAATCCAAAAGTCTGTTCTTTACATCTGTGTCTTTTTGGCTGTCTTACATATAGGGTCATCTTTACCATCTTTTTAAATTCCATATATATGCATTAATATACTGTATTGGTGTTTTTCTTTCTGACTTACTTTGCTCTGTATAATAGGCTCCAGTTTCGTGAGAACTGATTCAAATGCATTTTTTAATAGCTGAGTAATATTCCATTGTGTATATGAACCACAGCTTTCTTATCCATTCATCTGCCGATGGATGGGCATCTAGGTTGCTTCCATGTCCTGACTATTGTAAACTGTGCTGTGATGAACATTGGGGTACAGGTGTCTCTTTCAATTCTGGTTTCCTCAGTGTGTATATCTGGCCATTTTTTAAGAGGAAATGGAGAGCCAAAGAAGGAAATGACTAAGGATATGGAGCTCCTAACTGGCCTGGCATATTTTCAACTCCTTCTGCCAACTTGTAACCTATGCTCTTTCCATTTACCATGCTGACTCTTAGAGCTTTTTTCTGTGAGTGGTTAGGAGTCACTGCAGTTTCCACCATCATTTGTGCTTCACACATTTCTATGCCATTCACATGCACAAGGAAGTAGGGACAGAAATGAGGGAAAGGGTTATTGAATTCATGTTCTCAGTAGGATGCCAATTCTGAGCCCTTCCCCACAACCCAGGCGAAAGACTGACAGATGACTGGAGAACCCTTCACACCCCAGGAGGGAGGTGGGGGATCCTCCTGATTCATTGTTGCCCTCCTTGATGCTGGTCTTCTTGACCCACTCAGCACTCAGCTGGCTCACAGTCAAGTGACTAAGTCTCAAATGACTGGTCAGGCAAGCAAGGACAGAGCCACCAACTGATGAGTGACGAAAGCCATGAGCGAGGCCGTGATCAAGGCTGATGCCCCCAGGAAATGAGAGAGATTGGGAACCAGCCCCCTGCAGGGCTTTTCTTAGCTCTGCCCTTCTCTTCCTCTTTCTATCACCGCTCAATCCCTCTTCTTTTGAGAATAAGACATGGGCCAATTGAAAATTATATATTTTTTTCTGATTAAAATCTTCTCTATTTTTTTTTCTGAATAAGTTATCCATTGCTCATTACAGTAAATTTGGAAAATACCAAAATGAGCAAGGAAGAGAATGAAAATCACCAGTAAAACTCAAAAGAGAACCACTAGCAACACTTTGATGCAGTTACTTGAACCTGTCTGTGGCTCTGAACTCAGCTCCAGCTTTGTCCGCCCACCCTCAGGCTCTGGATGGGTGGAATGGAAGAGAAAATGACAGGAAGTACTGAAGTTAGTAGGGGAAGGACAGGAGCTTTGCAGGCTGTGGAGAGAGGGAAAGGAGTAAAGTAAAAAGAATGTGATGGCAGATTACTCCCTCCGTTTAGACACCTCACGGAGGGAAAAAAAAAAAAGGCAGGAGTTGGGGAGGAATGTTTAAGAGTATCTGTTAACAGTTAGTGAGAGAGATAGTTGTTGTTGATGCTGTTTAGTCACAAAGTCGTGTCCGACTCTTCTGCGACGCTAAGTGTTATAGCCCGCCAGGTCCTCTGTCTGTGGGATTTCCCAGGCAGGAATACTGGAGTGGGTTGCCATTTCCTTCTCCAGAGAATCTTCCCAATTCAGGAATTGAACCCCTATCTCCTGCATTTCCTGCATTGGCAGGCGGATTCTTTACCACTGAGCCATCCAGGATGCCCAAGAAATATGGTGGTTATTATACAAGGTAAAGTGTGGACACTCACTCTGGCCCTGGAAGTCCCTGGGGGATGGAGTCACATTCTAGACATTAAGGAGCCAGAGAGAGAACAGAGAGTGAAACTGTAAAAGCTGCCAAATAGTTTATCTCATTTAAATCTTGACAACATCCCTGTGGGCTGGCATTATCGCTTTCTACAGAAAAGGGAGGGCTTCCACACGGCTCAGCGATAAAGAATCTTCTTGTAGTGCAAGAGACACAGGAAGCATGGGTTTGATCCCTGGGTCAGGAAGATCCCCTGGAGGAGGAAATGGCAATCTGCTCCGGTATTCTTGCCTGGATAATTCCATGGACAGATGACCCTGGTGGGCTACCATCCATGAGGTGGCAAATAGTTGGACCCAACTGAGCACAAGTACAAGAGATCCACAGAAAAGGGAACTGAGTCTCTAACGGGTCATTTCAGGTCACACAGCTTTGAAGCAGAACCTCAGGCTCAAGCCATGATTTTTGCAGTCTGTCAAGAGTTTCCACAGGCACCCAAACAAACCCCCCAGAGCCAGGAGCTGCGGACTGGATGTGTATGCAGGACTGCATGACTAACTGTTCCCATAATGGTATCAAGACCTCCCTGCCGCCAGTCCCCACCTCTAAGCCATGCTGACTCAGCTCTTTTTCCCTCTGAATTTGTCATCACTCACTGGGGGACACGTGGGAATGTATGTGATGGGTTAGGACATGCGGTCGGCCTGACCCAAAAAGAGAACTTGAGTCTGAGAGAACTCCTGGTTCTTTGGCTGGCTTGATCCCATCCTGCAAACTGGTTTCCCTCTCTGCTGAAGGACTGCGGCAGAAGAGTTTGTATAGAAATATTGTTTAAATTAAAATATTTTAAACAGTAGGAGCAGGAAGTAGGTTAAGACTCTGAGAGTATTCTCTAATGTTCAAGGTCTAGGGGGCTGTGGTGGAGGGCAAAGGTTGTTAGAGATCTCTAAGCCCAGGAGAAGCCAGTTTCCAAACATCCCCACCCCTCTTTGACAATATCCTTCCCTGAAGAGGGTGACTTGGAAGGCTGGACATCCTAGTTAGTATATAAAGGGCAAGTCCAGGGTCTAAAACTGGAGGTGAGAAAAACATAGGGTGTAACCAAGTCAGGACTGGCCTAGACACTGCTCTTGATCTAGAGAAATGTGGGGAAAACAGTGTTAGCTTCTGGCTTTTCTCCTCGGAGACCTGAGGGAGTCAGGAAAGAGGGAAGTTTCCCTGGCTAAATGGGATTGATTTCTCGCCAAGCCGTTACCTTGGAAACCTCTGTTTTTAAGAGTACACCCCCTCACCCTTCCACACACACACTCCTTTAATTAGTCATGAGTTCCTAGAAGCCAGATGGGGAACGATTTGCCAGGATTGTGCACAGCTGGATCTGTTTAGTGACTGGGAAGGAGGAGGGGCTTGGGGATGGCTCAGCCCGGGCGGTGTATTCTGTTCCCAGGATGCCCCCAAATTCCTCAGCCTCCATTACAAACACTTTTTGGCACTCCCTCCTGCTGCTCCTTGAACAGCCCCACAGACGTTAGCTTGAACTGCCTCATTGGACAGGACAACAGACCCAAACCCCTCAGTTCTTCAGTTCCTGTCAAATATTGGGGAGATCAAGATCTTCTCCCCTTCTCCAATTCTTAGACAAAGGTATTATCCCACGGGACTCCCCTGGAGATGCTGAAGTCTTCTGCTGGTCCAACTGGTGGTCCCACTACCCAGCACAAAGCTATTGGGATGCATGAAGGGGTAAATTCTAGTGTCTGGAATAGGAGGGGAGGAGAGGAACGAGTTTAATTGTTCTTTCAGCATCTGGAATGACAGAGAAATTATTTTTGCTCCTTCTGGGAACATCAGCCTTTTTCTTAATAAACAGCAGCCTTTTTCTTAACAAAACTCAATTTTTTTTGTTTTGAGTTTTTCCGAATGAAGTGGGATGTCGGGGAACACTTTCACCTCCTGTTCTCACTCCATGACCGCAGGAAAGAGATCTGGCTTCAGTTTGGGGACTGTCATGGGCCTAGAAATTCCATATTTGGCTCCCTTTGGTGTTGGCAGAGTGTTTGATAGGGGGTTAGCCTGGGAAGGAGTTCAGCACTGACTTCCTCTTTCGAAGAGGGCAGTAACTAGATGAGGGAGGGAGACCGTGGAAAAGACCCAAGTCTCTGTTTTTTGTCAGGTCAGCAACTGCTGAGGAGAGGTCTATTGCGGTGAGAAGGCTGCTCTTGACCTCAGGGAGGGGCTATGTAGGAAGAGAGTTCTCCTCTGCATCCCCTTTTTTGCCCCTTGCTTAAGGATAGTGGGTGTTCACCACTGTAGTTTTATTTATATTTATTTATTAGTTGAGGCATGTGGGATCTAGTTTCCTGACTAGGAATCTAACCTGGGGCCCCTGCATCGAGAGTGCAGAGTCTCAGCCGCTGGACCACCAGGGAAGTCCCTCACCAGCACCAGCGTAGTTTTGCTTTTGCTTTTTAGTGCATTCATTAATTTGACAATGGGGTAAGCACTGACACTGTACAAGTATATCCTGTGCAGAGTGAGGAAGAAAGAGCTGGAGGATTTTAAAGTGACAGAGACACAATTCCCATCTGAGTTGGAGCTGCCAGCCGCTTTGGCATAGTGAGCACTGCCCCTCAGCTGTGAAAGAAGTTTTGGAAAAGAGAAATAGGGGGAAAAGAAGTAGCAGAGGAAGAAGACCACTGATCCTAAGGGAGACTGTATTCTCAGATTTTTTTTTTATTTAAAAGCTATTACTAAGTATGTATGCTTGCCTGTTGCCCATTTTTGTAAGACCTTAGTGTGTGTGGATGTGTTATTACAAGAATGTATTGTAAAAAAAAAAATTGAAATGTTACGTAATTATCTGCCTACTTGCAAGAAGGAAGCTAAATATTGATGGGATAGAAGCATACTGAGAGGAAAGAGTAGAAAGATCTTTGAAAACCAAAAAGATCATTGGGCACAAAGCATGGCTGGAAACTGACCAGAGTAGCTATGGTGATCAATAAGTTCAGAAAGACTGGTTGGCAAGATGTAATCCTTTTGCTATGAGGCCAGTGGTGGTGGTGAGCAGTGGCCCAAAGAGTGTAAAAGAGAAGCAACAGAAAAGGGCAATTAGGTTAGGGAGCTGAAAGAGCACACGAAACCAAAGCCAGCTTGGATTAAGTTTATGTATTGACAGCAAATTGAAAGCGGCTTTTCTGACTAGACAAATACAACGAATGAGCATTCATCTCTCATACATTACTTTGCTTACTGACTCTATCAGTGCTTTTCAAACTTTTCTGCCAAAATTCCCTAGATAGAGCATGAAAATAAATGTGTAGATGGTAGAAGTGTATGTAGGTAACTGTGGTGTTTACTTCCTCAGGGTATTTGTCCATCTCACAGTGATTACTCCTTCTCTATCCCCCTTCCACGGGGTCAGATGGGTGGCTTCCAGCGACTATGTTTATGCTATATAAAACTAAATATAGAATTATATGTTGATAGGTGTTTTTTTTTTTTTTTTGAGTACTTAAAACTGTCTTCTAATCTCCATAGTTTCTGATGAGAAATCCATGGTAATTCAAATCACTGATCCCTGTATGGTAACATGTCATTTTTCTCAAACTACTTTCAAGATTGGCTCTAATTTTTTGTTTTTAACAGTGTGACTGTGATGTGCTTAAATGTGGTGTGTTGAGCTTCGTTATTAATTTGTACTTAATTTTATCTATTTTTATTGAGGCATAGATGATTTATAGTATCATATATTTCATGTGTATAACATAATGATTCACAATTTTTAAAGCTTAAACTCTATTTATAGTCTCTGTGCTATACTATATATCCTTATAGCTTATTTATTTTATATAAAGTAATTTGTGCCTCTTAATCCCCTATCCCGATCTTGTCCCTCTTCTTTCCTTTCCCCTCTTGTAACCACTGGTTTGTTCTCTATATCTATATCTCTATAACAGATATAGAGAGTCTGTTTCTTCTTTGCTATATTCATCGGTTTTGCTTTTTTTAGATTCCATATGTAAGCAATATCAAACATATTTCTTTCTTGGTCTGATTTATTTCACTTGGTATAATGCCCTCCAAGTCGACCTATGTTGTTGTGAATGGCAATTTTCTTTTTTATGGCTGAGTAGTATTCAATTGTGTGTGTATCTCACATCTTCTCTATCCGTTCATCTGTTAATCCACCCTTAAGTTGCTTCTACACCATGACTATGGTAAATAGTACTGCTATGAACATTGGGGTGCATATATTTTTTTGGATATATACTCGAGTGGAATTTCTGGCTCATATGATAGTTCTATTTTTAGTTTTTGTGGAATCTCCATAATGTTTTTCCACATTGTCTGTACCAATTTACATTTCCTATAACAGTTGTGGAGCACTTTTGATCTGAAAATTTATGTCTTTCGCCAAGTTTGGAAAGTGTTCAACCATTATTTCTCCAGAGAGTTTTTTACTCCATTCTCTCTTTCCTCTCCTTCTGTGACTCCAATTACATATATGTATATTAGATTTCTGATATTATAAGTTTCTGAAGTTCTGTTCACATTTTTCAACCTTTTCTTTTTCTCTATAATCTTCAAACTGAATCATTTATATTAATCTATCTTCAAGTTCACCAACTTTTTCCTATCTCTAAAGCACTGTTGAGTTCATTCAATACTTTTAAATTTTCAGATACTCTATTTTTCAGTTCTAGAATTTTCATTTGGCTCTTTTTTATAGTTTCTAGCCTTTTTTTAAAAAAAAGAATTAAACTACAATGGTGATCATTTTGTAACATATAGAATTATGGAATAACTATTTTGTGCAACTGGAACTAACATAGTACTGTAGGTCAATTATACTTCCACTTAAAAAAAAAAAAAAAGAATTAGGGGATTTCTCTGGTGGTCTAGAGGTTAGAATTCCAGGTTTTCACTGCCACAGCCTGGGTTCAGTCTCTGGTCTGGGAACTAAGATCCCATAAGCTGCATAGTATAGGGGAAAAAGAATTAAGCTATAAACATTAAAAGTAGTGGATCATAACAGAGCTAGGCAAAGACACCAATTTAGAAATAAAATAGTTCCAAGTCTAGACAAAAGAAAGAAAGAAAATGCAGAAGGAAAGAAAGGAAGGAAGGAAAAAGAGGAAAGAAAAATCAGGCCAATCAAAAAGAGTTTTGCTAGTCATGGAGGCATCAAAAAGCAATCACAGAAGCAAACATTGGCAGTGGCCATCCAAGCACTGTGTTGAGAAAGTGAATCTTGGCAATGGATTTGAGTATTCAGGCCGTTTGACAAGGCTCTTCCTGCTGTGAAAGTAAATGTATCACACAGTACAGTCCGGTGTCTTCAGTGTTTCTAGTAGTATAATTTACTTTTCAGATCTCAATTTCCAACCCGTGGTAGGCTCAAAAATGTGTATCCCCAGAAAAGATTTCCATCTCTGAATCCCTGGAACCTATGAATATTACCTTACATGGCAAAAAAAAATAGTGAGGGAGGGCTTGGCCGATGTGATTAAGGATTTTGAGATGAGACGATTATTTTAGATTATCTGTGAAAAGTGAAGTCGCTCAGTCCTGTCCAGCTGTTTGCTACCCCATGGAGTATAGCCTACCAGGCTCCTCTGTCCATGGGATTTTCCAGGCAAGAATACTGGAGTGGGTTGCCATTTCCTTCTCCAGGGGATCTTCCTCTAAGCCACCAGGGAAGCCCTGGATTATCTGAGTGGGCACTAAATGTAACCAAAGGAATCCTTACAAAACAGAGAGAAAGGCAAATTTCACATACAAAGAGAAGACGGTGTGAAGATGGAGGCAGAGATTGGAGTGATGCTGTCACAAGCTAAGGAATGCTGGCACCCACCAGAACCTGGAAAAGGCCAGGACTAGGTTCGCCCTTCCAGCCCTGAGGGGAGTGCTGCTTTGGTGTACCTTCATTTTGATCCAGTGATGCTGATCTTGGACTTCAGGGATCCAGAACTGTGACAGAATAAGTTTTTGCTGTTTTTAGTCACCATGTCTGTGGTAATTTGTTACAGCAGTCATGGGAAACATGCATGTTCACCAAGTGACCTTCTGAATATAATTTGTGGACCAAATTAGGAGCAATGTTTGTGGGAAGTGCTGATTGTGCTGACTTAAACCTTCTGTTTCTCATGGCAGATGGAATTGGTATAAATTGGTGAATTGACACTGTAGTTTATATGTTCTGGTTTTTACATGTCTTGTGAGTTTGACTAATATGAGTCTGACCCCAAGATTTCCTCTCTGCACTGACAAAACCAGATGTTTGAACTTGCAGATATTTGTAAGATCCTGCCCATGGGAAACATACCAAGAGAATTAATACCATCCTGTGGAGGCCTTTGGAATCATACATCTGGTCTCTCCTGGTTATTCCATGATCTTACAATCATTTCTCTATTTTAAGACTTCATTAATAACAAATTTATCATGTGACAGACTGTTTAAAACACCTTCATATTCATTCTCTCATTTAATTCTCATAACAATGTTACAGTCTAGGCGCTGCCAACAGAAGGCAGGCTCCCTGTGCCATGAAGGTGAAGGTCAAGTGCTGAAACAGCATGGTCGCTCTGCTCTGGGTGGCCAGCCATGAGAACTACAGCATCTCCCACATGGCCTTCAGTGGCAGCTGCCTGGACATCAAGATGCTGAGTGATGACTGCTGCTGCTGTGGGGCCAGTGCTCCCACTGCTTCCACATGCATAACATCCTCAAGAGGCTCAAAGCCCAGCAGGTACAGCAGAGCCCTGTGTGCCCCCGGAATAGGAAGCTCAAGGAATGAGGCTAGTGCTGCCCAAGGCCCCCTCTTAGCTCTGAAACATCCCCATCCCCAGAGTGGCCCTGGGTGGCCATGGTCTCTACTGGCCAGTACCCTTTGGGCTATGACAGGGTTGAAACAAGGGCGGGAGATGTGTTTGTTCTTGTGGTGTTTTATTGATTGATTGATTTTGGTTGCACTGGATCTTTGTTGCTGCGGCCAGCTTTCTCTACTTGCTGTGGTTTGGGGTGAGGGGGGCCTCCTCTCTCGTTGTGGTACTATGGCTTCTCATTGAGGTGGCTTCTCTTGTAAAACACAGGCTCTAGGTGCTTGAGCTTTAGTAGTTGTGGCTTCCAGACTCTAGAGGGAGGGCTCAATAGATGTAGCACACAGGCATAATTGCTTTGTGGCATGTAGAAACTTCTCAGGCCAGGGATCAAACATGTACAAGCCGATTACTAGCCAGGATGCCACCAGAAAAGTCTGAAGTTTGCTTTTTTCCATTGCAAAACTGACACTTTTATCCAATAAATAAAACTCATTAAATTGCCAAAATAAATCTGATTTTTAGAGTGGATGAAAGCAAAATTCAGATCAGCTACGAGTTTTGCCCTTGGCAAGTGGAACTGAGATTTGAACCCAGGTCTTCTGTCTCTGAACGCTAGTGGCTAGGGTTTTTAGTTCAACAAACATCTGTATTATGTTTCATTATATACTAGGTATCAAGAACCAGGAATTCAGATATGAATAAGACTAGCCTGATTTCTACTGCCATAAGGAGCTCCAAATCTAGTAGGAATTAAATATGTACAAAGTGCAAAAATGTTTATACAAAGGGCAGAAATGAGTGGAGCAGAAAACTCTATACCTTACATTGTGCATTAGGAACTATAATTCACTGAATTTGTGTTTGTATTTGACTGTTTTAGCATATTATTATCTGGGACATTATTGCTAGATAAAATATTGTTTTTTAACAGTCCAGTTAAAACAAGCTTGCCATCCAAGAAGAGGAACTCTAAGCAGAAGATTGGCATTAAACAAAAACACACTTGTAATTAATTCTATGTCTGTCTATGTTAACTGCTTGATGAATATATAAGTAGTTTACATAGTGCTGTTCGTCCCAATAATTTCCTTTGTTTATAAATCCTAAGTTAAATAAGCCATTCAAATATCATTAACCTTAGAAATAACCGGAATTCAAGATGAACCAGTCCTTTCTCTAGATCAGTTTTGGTGTCTAGATCAGACTAGCTCCTGTTAAGGTGCTAATCTGAGTCATACAGATTGTTAATCAAGGGACTTCCCTGGTAGTCCTATGGCTAAGACTCCACATTCCCAATGCGAGGGCCTAAGTTCGATCTCTGGTCAGGGAACTAGATCCCACATGCTGCAACTAAGAATCTGCATGCCACAACTAAATATCGCACATGCCACAGTGAAGATTGAAGGCCCTGTGTGCAACCACCAAGACCCGGTGCATCCAAATAAATAAAAACTTTTTTTCTTTTAGAAAAGATTGCAAATCAAGTGGTGTGGAAATAGTCAATATCTATGATTTAGGTGAAGATGAAGTTGCTCAGTCGTGTCCGACTCTTTGCGACCCGTGGACGGTAGCCCACCAAGCTCCTCTGTCCATGGGATTCTCCAGGCAAGAATACTGGAGTGGGTTGCCATTTCCTTCTCCAGTAGTGCCTGATAAGGTAGTCAGTCCCACATATGCTCAGCAGGAGAGGCAAATCAGATTCATATTAATAAATAACTTTAATACATGGCCTATGTGATAAGTACCATGAGAGACATATACGGGCTATAGAATTTGGAGAAGGAGAGTCATATTCAGTTGGAAGATTCTGAGAACAGTTCACAGATGAACAGCTTTTCAGCTGATCTCTGAAGGACGGATAAAACATTTAAAAATAAACTTCTTTTCTTTAGTATATTAAAATTCATATTTATTGTAATAAATTTAAAACAGAAAAAGTACATAAAAGAAAATTTTACATTTATAATCCCAGTATCCAGCAATAACCACTGCTAATATTTTACAGTATTTCTTCTTAGTCTTTCCATGTAATTCAGTATTCTTCTTATAAAGAACTTACTTCTTTTTTTTAAATGTCTCTATCGCAGTTCATTGTCCATCATAATATATTTCATCAATGGCTTGTTTTAGTATATTAAAATTGTATTCTAGGGAATTACCTGGTGATCCAGTGGTTAGAACTTCATGCTTTCAGTACTGGGGCCTAAGCTCAATCGCTGCTCAAGGAACTAAGATCCCACAAGTCGGGTACCACTGCCAAAAAAAAAATAAATTGTATTTGCTTTTGTTTTATTTTGTCTCATTTTGTTTCTGTAAAAATATCTTAACAAAACATTCTTGTGATTAAATCTTTACATACTTCCTTGCATTTTCCTTAGGATACTGTCTTGCAAGAATAATTGCTTTGTCCAAAAAAACAAAAAACAAAACCTTTTGTAGGTCTCTCATTAACATTTTTAAAAATTGTAATAAAATATACATAGTTTAAACATTTTTAAAGTAAAAATGCAATGGCATTAAGTACATTCACAACATTGTGTAACTATCACCACTGTCTATTTCCAGAACTATATTATCTCAAGTAGAAACTCTCTACCCATTGAAGCAATAATTCCCCATTCCACTTCTCCCAGCTCCTATTAATCTCTACTCTACCTATCATCTCTATGAACTTGCCTATTCTAGGTACCTCATTTAAGTGGAATTATATAATGTTTGTCCTTTGTGTCTGACTTTTTTCACTTGCATGTTTCCAAGGTTCAATCATCTTGTAGCATGTAGCAGAATTTTATTCATTTTATGGCTAACATATATTATATGTATATACCACATTTTCTTTACTCATTCATCTGCTGATGGAAAATTGGGTTTTTCCTGATTTGGGGCTAAAGGCCTGTAATCTTTTTGATAAATTGTCCCTACAAGAAAGCTTTGACAATGTGCACTACCAGAAGTATATATGCACCCATTTCTCTGATACTTATGAACACTATACTCTTTTTTATTAGCAACATAGAAGTAAAATATATCCTATTGTTTTCTTACTTTTCATTCCTGATAAAGACACATTACATTTGGAAAAACAAAGATAGCAGTGCAAGACAAAAGATAATGTCTTTAAAGAATGACATCTTTGAAGTTAAAAAAAAAAAGCCAATTATAATTCTATAAGGAGGGAAAATTTAATTTTCTGTTTATTTCTGACGTGGAAAAGTAATCTGACAGATTAGCTCTCCCACCATTCAATTAAAAAAACTAGAAAACTACAGAATAGATGAAACAACTGTTTTCAGATATTAGACAAAGGCAACATAAGATCACAATCCCTGAGAGAAGTGGAAAGAAACAAATTATGTTAGCCTTCAATTCTTCCAACTGTCTGATAAAAGATAGTCTCCAAACAATATTACAGGGACAGCAAATCCAAGCAGAGTACAGTGGTTTTGCTAAGACAAAGGGACAGAGATTAGGTTTTGGGAAGTTGGAGGAAGTATGATCGTACAGAAGAGCATACTAGAGAGAAGAGAGCTATGCAAAAAAGGAGCTCCACAAATTTTCATAGTGGCCCTGCGAGTCTTTGACTAATAAATAGACTGCCCATCCATGGAAGTGCCAGGGGAGATTACATGAAACTGGCCAAAAGTCAACTACCAGGTAAAAAACAACTGCTAAAAACTTACAAAGTGAAAAATTACTGGCACCTACACAGGGATGGGAAAATTTGGGTTCCAACAGTCAGACTGAACAGACCTTGTTGAATACTCAGAGCATTCCGTAGAGATCTCAAAAAAGCTATGCCTTAGAAGTAGGACTCTATAAACCTAAGAATAAAACTACTCTAGACCTATCCTAACATAGTTTAAATACATGCCTCAAAATCATCAAGCTGATAGTCAAGTAAATTAGCAGCCTGCCAAAACAAAGTCCAATACTCTTTAAAAGAGAGAATTAAAATCCAGAAACTCAACAATGTAACATCTACAATGTCTAGCATCTAATAAAAAATTACCAGACTTGCTTCTTCCAGCCACCAAATAAATAAATTAAAAAAAGAAAATATGACCTATAGTCAGCAGAAAAATCAGACAATAAAAATAGAGTATTATATGGCTAAGTCCCTTTGCTGTTCACCTGAAACTATCACAGCATTGTTTGTTAATCAGCTATAACCCAATGCAAAATTAAAAGTTTAAAAAAAAAATAGACCCAGAAATGACAGAATTTATGAAATTAATGGCTAAGAATTTTTTACCATCTATTATAAGTTCAAGAACAAAGAAAACCATAAATAAAATGAGGAAAGAAATAGAGACTACAAAAAAGAAGTAGAAAAAGTACTGTTATGGCTAACAGCAGATTAAACAAGCAATTAAAAGATCAGTGATCTTCAAGACATAGATATAAAAAAACTGTCTAAAGTAAAGCATAGAGAGAAAACAAAGCTGGCAGGGAGATAAATAGAGTGATCTGTTGGACAATAATCCCTTAGAAGAAATGGAGTAGCCATCATGGTCAACAAAAGAGCCCAAAATGCACTACTTGGATGCAATCTCAAAAATGACAGAATGATCTCTGTTCGTTTCCAAGGCAAACCATTCAATATCACAGTAATCCAAGTCTATGCCCCAACCAGTAACTCTGAAGAAGCTGAAGCTGAACGGTTTTACAAAGACCTACAAGACCTTTTAGAACACCCAAAAAAGATGTATTTTTCATTATAGGGGACTGGAATGCAAAAGTAGGAAGTAGAAACACCTGGGGTAACAGGCAAATTTGGCCTTGGAATATGGGATGACTCAGGGCAAAGGCTAATAGAGTTTTGCCAAGAGAATGCACTGGTCATAGCAAACACGCTCTTCCAACAACAAGAGAAGACTCTACACATGGACATCACCAGATGGTCAACACCAAAATCAGATTGATCATATTCTTTGCAGCCAAAGATGGAGAAGCTCTATACAGTCAGCAAAAACAAGACCAGAAGCTGACTGTGGCTCAGATCATGAACTCCTTATTGCCAAATTCAGACTTAAATTGAAGAAAGTAGGGAAAACCCCTAGACCATTCAGGTATGACCTAAATCAAATCCCTTATGATTATACAGTGGAAGTGAGAAATAGATTTAAGGGACTAGATCTGATAGATAGAGTGCCTGATAAACTATGGACTGAGGTTCGTGATGTTGTACAGGAGACAGGAATCAAGACTATCCCCATGGAAAAGAAATGCAAAAAAGCAAAATGGCTGTCTGGGGAGGCCTTACAAATAGCTGTGAAAAGAAGAGAAGTGAAAAGCAAAGGAGAAAAGGAAAGATAGAAGCATCTGAATGTAGAGTTCCAAAGAATAGCAAGAAGAGATTCCTCAGTGATCAATGCAAATAAATACAGAAAACAACAGAATGGGAAAGACTAGAGATCTCTTCAAGAAAATTAGAGATACCAAGGGACGATTTCATGCAAAGATGGGCTCAATAAAGGACAGAAATGGTATGGACCTAACAGAAGCAGAAGATATTAAGAAGAGGTGGCAAGAATACACAGAAGAACTATACAAAAAAGATCTTCATGACCAAGATAATCACGATGGTGTGATCACTCACCTAGAGCCAGACATCCTGGAATGTGAAGTCAAGTGGGCCTTAGAAAGCATCACTACGAACAAAGCTAGTGGAGGTGATGGAATTCCAGTTGAGCTATTTCAAATCCTCAAAGATGATGCTGTGAAAGTGCTACACTCAATATGCCAGCAAATTTGGAAAACTCAGCAGCGGCCACAGGACTGGAATAGGTCAGTTTTCATCCCAATACCAAAGAAAGGTAATGCCAAAGAATGCTCAAACTACCACACAATTGCACTCATCTCACAAGCTAGTGAAGTAATGCTCAAAATTCTCCAAGCCAGGCTTCAGCAACACGTGAACCGTAAAAAAATTGGCTTAAAGCTCAACATTCAGAAAACCAGATCATGGCATCTGGTCACATCAGTTCAGTTCAGTTCAGTTCAGTTGCTCAGTCATGTCCGACTCCTTGCAACCCCATGAATTGCAGCACGCCAGGCCTCCCTGTCCATCACCAACTCCTGGAGTTCACTCAAACTCATGTCCATCAAGTCAGTGATGCCATCCAGCCATCTCATCCTCTGTCGTCCCCTTCTCCTCCTGCCCCCAATCCCTCCCAGCATCAGAGTCTTTTCCAATGAGTCAACTCTTCGAATGAGGTGGTCAAAGTACTGGAGTTTCAGCTTCAACATCAGTCCTTCCAATGAACACCCAGGACTGATCTCCTTTAGAATGGACTGGTTGGATCTCCTTGCAGTCCAAGGGACTCTCAAGAGTCTTCTCCAACACCACAGTTCAAAAGCATCAATTCTTCAGCACTCAGCTTTCTTCACAGTCCAACTCTCACATCCATACATGAGCACTGGAAAAACTATAGCCTTGACTAGACAGAACTTTGTTGGCAAATAATGTCTCTGCTTTTCAATATGCTATCTAGGTTGGTCATAACTTTCCTTCCAAGGAGTAAACGTCTTTTAATTTCATGGCTGCAGTTACCATCTGCAGTGATTTTGGAGCCCCCCGAAAATAAAGTCTGACACTGTTTCCACTGTTTCCCCATCTATTTGCCATGAAGTGATGGGACCAGATGCCATGATCTTCATTTTCTGAATGTTGAGCTTTAAGCCAACTTTTTCACTCTCCTCTTTCACTTTCATCAAGACGCTTTTTAGTTTCTCTTCACTTTCTGCCATAAGGGTGATGGTTTCATCTGCATATCTGAGGTTTTTGATATTTCTCCTGGCAATCTTGATTCCAGCTTGTGTTTCTTCCAGCCCAGCATTTCTCATGATGTACTCTGCATATAAGTTAAATAAGCAGGGTGACAATATCCAGCCTTGACGTACTCCTTTTCCTATTTGGACCCAGTCTGTTGTTTCATGTCCAGTTCTAACTGTTGCTTCCTGACCTGCATATAGGTTTCTTAAGAGGCAGGTCAGGTGGTCTGGTATTCCCATCTCTTGAAGAATTTTCCACAGTTTATTGTGATCCACACAGTCAAAGGCTTTGGCATAGTCAATAAAGCAGAAATAGATGTTTTTCTGGAACTCTCTTGCTTTTTCCGTGATCCAGCAGATGTTGGCAATTTGATCTCTGGTTCTGCCTTTTCTAAAACCAGCTTGAGCATTTGGAAGTTCACGGCTCACGTATTGCTGAAGCCTGGCTTGGAGAATTTTGAGCATTACTTTACTAGTGTGTGAGATGAGTGCAATTGTGTGGTAGTTTGAGCATTCTTTGGCATCGCCTTTCTTTGGGGTTGGAATGAAAACTGACCTTTTCCAGTCCTGTGGCCACTGCTGAGTTTTCCAAATTTGCTGGCATATTGAGTGTAGCACTTTCACAGCATCATCTTTTCAGGATTTGAAATAGCTCAACTGGAATTCCATCACCTCCACTAGCTTTGTTTGCAGTCCCATCACTTCATGGCAAATAGATGCAGAAACGGTGGAAACAGTGACAGATTTTATTTAGGGGTCTCCAAAATCAGTGCAGATGGTGACTGCAGCCATGATATTAAAAGATGCTTGCTCCTTGGAAGAAAAGTTATGACCAACATAGACAGCATGTTCAAAAGCAGAGACATTACTTTGCCAACAAAGGTCCATCTAGTCAAGGCTATGGTTTTTCCAGTAGTCATGTATGGATATGAGAGTTGGACTATAGAGAAAGCTGAGCGCCAAAGAACTGATACTTTTGAACTGTGGTGTTGGAGAAGACTCTTCAGAGTCCCTTGGACTGCAAGGAGATCCAACCAGTCCATCCTAAAGGAAATCAGTCCTGAATGTTCTTTGGAAGGACTGATGTTGAAGCTGAAACTCCAATACTTTGGCCACCTGATATGAAGAGCTAACTCATTTGAAAAGACCCTGATGCTCGGAAAGATGGAAGGCGAGGGGAGAAGGGGACGACAGGATGAGATGGTTGGATGGCATCACCAATTCAATGAACATGGGTTTGAGTAAACTCCAGGAGTTGGTGATGGACAGGGAGGCCTGGTGTGCTGCGGTCCATGGGGTTGCAAAGAGCTAGACACAACTGAGTGACTGACTGAACTGAATTAATCCCATTCATGAGAACTCCACCCTCATAACCTAATCACCTTCCAAACGTCTCACCTAATACCCTTTGGGGGTTAGGATTTCAACATATGAATTTGGGGTGACATGAACATTCAGACCATAGCAACTGTCTTGATTATTTGATGAAGGAGCTTGGTCTCCATTGAGTAGATGAAAGGGAAATGACCAAAGAGTATTGTCTGATGAAATGATACCATCAATGTTGGGGTTAGGGGAAGTAAATCTTTTTGAAGAACAAAGTATGTGGGGCTGATTGGGGAAGCGGGTGGTGGAGAGAGATCTAAGTTGGAGACTAGTTAGTGTGCTTTTGCAGTCGCTCAGACAAGTAGTGACTAAGACACTCATCTAGATAGGGATGAAAATTATATGACTGTTGTGAAAATCAATAGCCTCAGGCTGCTTTCAGTGTTTGGAGATACTGGATAGACTTATCTTATAGATGGTCTGGTTAGAGAAAGATTAGGAATTATTAACACAGAGGTAATTATTGAAATCACAAAACTGAAAGCAAATTTACCATGTACTTTTCATGCTGCCAAGCGTTTGTACTTACTTGCTCTCCTGTACCTTTCTTGAGAAGCTAGTCATGATCTTTAAGATCTAACTCCACCATTTAGCCTCCCCATCCTCCACAGTCAGAATAACTTCTTACTTAGCTCTGGTGCAAAAGTAGTTTCAGTTTCAGACCATGAGTTTTAAATCATTACAACTAGGTTCAGACACATCTTTATCAATCAGACTAGGAATCATTACAATCAACACATTTTTGTCAATGAAAAATAAGTTTTTTATTCCTATAGTGTAAAAATCCATGCTTCGAGATTCGATGAACTCTTGAAAAGCATTTTCTGCATGCTGCTGGTTGTGGAAATGTTTTCCCTCTAAAACACTATGGAGATGCGTGAAGAAATGGTAGTTGGTTGGTAAGAGGTCAGATGAATATAATGGATGAGGTGAAACTTTGTAGCCCAATGTGTTCAGATTTTGAAGACTGGTTGTGTGACATGCAGTCGGGCATTGTTTTGGAGAATTGGGCCTTTTCTGTTGACCAGTGCCAGCTGTAGGCTCTGTAGTGACCAGTACATCTCATCAATTTGTTGAGCATGCTTCTCAGGTATAATGGTTTCACGAGGATTCAGAAAGCTCTAGTGGATCAAACAAGCAGCAGACCACCAAACAGTGACCATGACCTTTTTCTGGTGCAAGTTGAGCTTTGGGAAGTGCTTTGGACCTTCTTCTCCATCCAACCACTGAGCTACTTGTCCCCTAAAATCCACTTTTTGCTTCATGTCATAATCCAAGTGCTTTGGAGCTTCTTCTCAATCCAACCACTGAGCCAGTTGTCCCCTAAAATCCACTTTTTGCTGCATGTCATAATCCTCGAGAAATGGTTAGCTGCTGTTATGTAGAATAAGAGAAGACAACACTTCAAAATGAATTTTCTTTTTTGATTTGTGGTCAGCTCATGAGGCACCCACTTATCGAGCTTTTTCACCTTTCTAACTTGCTTCAAATGCCAAATAACCTTAGAATGATCCATATTGCATTCTTTGGCAACTTCTCATGTAGTTGTAAGAAGATTACCTTCGATGATCCTTTCATTTGGTCGTTGTCAACTTCTGATGGCCAGCCACTGCACTCCTCATCTTTGAGGCTCTCAAACTTCCTGAACCACCACTGCACTGTACATTCGTTAGCAGTTCCTTGGCCAAATGTGTTGTTGATGTTGCAAGTTATCTCGCTGCTTAATAACCCATTTTGAACTAGAAAATTGCTCAAATTTGCTTTTTGTCCAATATCATTTCTATAGTCTAAAATATATATAAAATAAATAATGTCATTAGCAAAAAAAGTAACACATTAACATGATTATAACATAAGCACATTTATTTAAGAATGTATTCTAATATCAAACAGTAAAGTTCAACAATGCAAAAACCACAATTAGTTTGCACCAAACTTAATACACTGTGCTCATAACTGCCTCTCTCCAAACTAGCCCAATGATTAAGTCCAACAAATAATCAAAATAAACTTTAATCAAACCAAAGATACAGGATATTTAAAGGTTTATTGTGAGAAGTCCTGTTGCAAAGCAAATAGTCTCTCCTTAATAATAATTTTGAAAGTATAGGGACTTTCCGGGTTGCCTAGTGGTTAGGATTCCAGGTTTTCACTCTCATGGCCTGAGTTCAATCCCTGGTCAGGCAACTGAGATTTCACAAGCCACGGGGCATGGCCAAAAAAAAAAAAATCTTAAAATATAGATTCCTCTACAACCTATGAACTTACAAATCATCAAACACCTACTTATAAGTTAATTAAATCTTATTTTAAATCTCTATAATTGTAGGGGCCTTATACAAGGGAACTTGGGCTTTTGGTCTCATACTGAGGTGGCCAATCAAGTTCTCATTAACCTCTCAGGTGTGCAAGGCACAAATTTTCCCTCATCTTCTGTTTTTCCATAAGGCTTATGGTTTCATTCATTCAGCCAAATATTTGAGAATTTACTATATTAGGCATTAGGATGCAATGATAATAAACACAAGCCTAATGCTCCAGGAGCACATGATCTAATGAGGAGAATGGCTAACAGGAAAATAAGTATGAAAACATAATGTAATAAATGGCATGATAAACATTAAAGGTGGAGTGTTAAGGAAGGAAATTAAGACACCTAGAGGACTTCCCTGGTAGTCCAGTGATTAAGACTCTGGCTTTCCACTGCATGGGGTATGGGCTTGGTTCCTGGTCAGGGAACTAAGATTCTGGATGCAAAAAAAATAAAAGACCCCTAAATTAATATTTGAGGGTAACAGAAGTCTTCCCAGGGAAGATAACATTTAGGCAGAGATACAAAGGTTAAGAAAGAATTGATTAAGGAGAAGGGATCAGCAAGAGTATTCTTGGCAGAGGAACCATCAGGGACAAAGGACTACGGCTCGGAGAGAATATGGCTCATTCAATGAACTGAAAGTATTTCAGCAGAATTGAAGACGTTTGACCAGAGTTAAGGAATGGCAAGAAATAAGCTGGATTGAGTGGGACCTTAACAGTTAAGCTAAGAACTTTTGAACTCTTCAGATAGTTCATTAAGGCTGACTTCCCTTCTATTCTGGTAGTTGGCTAGAAAGATTGTGCTAAGTGAATGTGTGGAAATCAGAGGATATGTGAAAATTAAGTGACAGCTTAATTTCGGCTGTAAATTCCTCTTCTTGTTTGCCCCACAATGCCATCTTGAGGTGGCATCTGATAAGGTAAAATTTCAAAAGATCTGTCCTGGGACTTCCCCCTGGTGTTCCAGTGGTTAGGATTTGGTGCTTTCACTGCAGTGGCCCAAGCTCAATCCCTGACTGATGACTTTCAGAAATAACCAGTAAGGGAGATACTAGGGCTCCACTGCTAGGCAGCACAATAATGATAATACATGCAAATTAATATCAAATTAAATTTGTTCTAAGTTACATTTTATTACAACACTAATTTCTGTTCACTGACATCTGAGCGAACATGTACAGAAATCAGTGTTGCTAATTTGGTGATACATGTAATTTTTAAAAAGCAAAAAGAACACTACTCTGAACACTTATCTTCCTGGCCCAAATGAAGAAGATAAAACAACTACTAGAAGCTGAAAAGAAAAGAGACAAAGCAAGACATGTTATCTACTTGAGTTTATTCTGTTCTTTTTAAAAAAAGGGGGAAAGAGGTAAGGGATGGAAGGGGAGATAATCCATAAACACTGTGAACAGGAACCAAGACTCCAAGACTTGGGCATACTCCCCAAGTCCTCAACCTCAGTTCTCCAAGAGACTCCCACCCACCCAATTTTCTTTTAAACAAGACACCCAAATCAGCAGCAAAGGTACCTGGGATAGTCACTGAGATCTTGAACACTGGGGATAGGAGAGAGAGAGAGAAGTCCAAAAAAACAGGAGTTAGGGGGAAAAGGGAAGGAATGAGGGAGAGGCTAGGCTCTGGAGGACGGAGTCGGGCCATGAGAAGTGGAAGTGAGCCAGTCCGGGGATACCCCTCCCGACTGCTGCTGCCCACTTCCCCAGGACCCCAGAGAGCCCCACGGTTTGTTCTGCAGTCCATCCCCTAATCCTCGAATGCCTCACAGGCCCAGCTCCAAGTCCTCAAGCTCCTCCTCCAATGCCCTCCTCCTCGCTAGCTTCTCCAGCTGCTCTTTGCTGGGCTGGCTGATTTCTCCAGCCTGGATTCGCTGCTGCAGCTCTTCCACCTGCCGAAGCTTCTTCTTTAGGTTCTTGATCTTCTTGGCCTTCTCAGTGGTGGCAGCTGAGTCGGACTGCTCTGAGGCGGCCGTAGGTGCTGCTTGGGAGGCCTGTGGGGCACTGGGGACCTGGGCTGTCTCTCCCAGGGACACCTTCTCAAGAGTCCGGCTCAAGGCCTCCGCCTCCCCTTTCTCTTGCTGCTGCCGCCTCTTCTCCTTCCGCTTCAGGTTGCGTTTGGCAGTCTTGGAGAGGGCAGGCTCACCGCCTTCAGGCCTGGATGCGGTGATGGGGGCAGTGGCCTCTGGGCTCAGGCCGGGGGGCAATTCTGGTTTACTCTTGAAAAACTTCACATACTTGTTCTCATACCTGTGGAAACAGTGTCAAAGAATCACTGACTTTTCGAGTCGTTTTCCCAACCTCATAATTTACATCAGCCTTTTCATTTTCCTGCTGCCTTCCTCTCCCTCCAGGCCCTCCCTGGCTTTCCTCAGCTCTGCAGATTGGAGGGTCCCTAGGTTTTGGTGGCTCAGATGGTAAGGCCTGCGATGCAGGAGACTCAGGTACAATCCCTGGGTCAGGATGATCCCCTGGAGAAGGGAATGGCAATCCACTCCAATATTCTTTCCTGGGAAATCTTATGAACAGAGGAGCCTGGTAGGCTCAATCCATGGGGTCGCAAAGAGTCTGACTGAGTGACTAACACACACGTAAGTCCTAAAGCTCTGGATCTCTGAATGCTTTTACAGATTCTGCTGATCAGAGGCCCTAGAAACTGGACTAGTCAGTCATTTGGTTTCTCATCCCTCACTCACCCTTGAATCCCAGCTCCCTCCTTCCATTCTTAGGATCTTGGGACCAGGAAATTCACATGCTCTTTCTTGCTGTATGGGGCCCATTAAATCCCCCCACCTCATGCCTAACCACTCACACTGGGACCTCCTCCTGGGGCACATAGCCTTCTTTCACCCTCCGCTGCTTTCGCCAGGTCCCGTCAGGTCGCTGTGTTGAGGCGATGTACTTGCCTGAAATGGGAGAATTAGGTTGGAGAGTTACTCTAATTTTCAAATAGCTCCCAAGATGAAAGAATGCATGAGTGCACAGTTTCCCCCAGTCCCTTCCACTAAATGCACCCAATAAGGCATTCTTTTCTCATATCAACCTTTACTATTTACTGAGTGCCTATACACTGTATAATACACCATTCCTGCCCTCAGGGAGTTTCTATCTTTATAATCTAGTTGGCAAGATGCTGCAGACACAGAGGAAGTTTAAAAAAACACAAGCGACATGAGGACATCACAAGACAGTACATGAGTAAGAAGCCAGAAAGGGCAAAAACAAGAATCATACGAGGGAGAAATAACAAGAGATGTTATAGAAAAGAAGTTTTACTAAGGTGGATGGCTAAAAACATTGGTCAACTTTCAGGAATCCATACTTTAGAAATAAAAGGACCAGCACACAAGGCTATATGCAAAGGATGCTCACATTATAATAATGTTGCTACATTATTTAAATTAGGAAAATGCTGAAAGCAACTTAAATAGCCATCAACAGATGAGTGACCAAATAGATATAGGTCATCGTAGGATATAACACCATGTTATTAAAAAAAAAGATACAAATGAACTGACCTTGAATGGTATCCATGATATACTAAGTGAAAATGCAAGCTACAGAATAATATGTAGAGATCCTCAAACTTTTTTCAGAATTTCCCATACACTCTTATTTTGTAATATTATACATTTCATGATGAAATTTGTTTTTAAATCACAGCCATTAATGTTATCAGAAAACTCTTTACTGTGAAGCTCTTGTGCTCATAGTGGCAGATACAAGTTTTCCAAAATTCTAATTTCACTTGAAGGCTTGAATTTTATCACTGGCAGTAAGCACTGTCAGTTGATTTCCATGAAATGACAGGCTCATTTCTTTCATTTACAGGAAAATGCCTATCAGATACTCAGGTCTGAATTATAGTTTGTCAGTCTTTCTTCCAAGTAAAAATAGAGTTCCATGAAGAGGAAGCTTGTTCAGCTTGCAAGCTGGACAGCTGTGCCAGTGCTATTCCTTGAGACGCCATGCCACTTCAGGGGGCAGCAGTGTCTCATGCTTCCCTCCCATTTAATTCACAGAGAACACTAAAAAGACGTGTAATTTTCAGTTATGAGTAAGTTCTGGGGATATCAGGCACAGCATGGTGACTGACTATAGGCAGCAAAACTGAATTATATACTTGAAAGTTGCTGTGAAGAGTTTTCATGTTCTTATCATAAATCAATGAAATGGTAATTATGTGAGGTAAAGAGTGTGTTCAGTTCAGTCACTCAGGCGTGTCCAACTATTAACTAACCTTATTGTGGTAAACCTTTCACAACATATGTAGAGTATCAAATCAAATCACTACATTGTACATTATGTTTTATGTCATACCTCAATAATGCTGGAAAAATAATAAATAAAAAGATGTGTATTTAAGGGCCAGTCAGGGTTTAATTGAATTAATAATTTTTAAACTTTTGAAATAAAAAAAATTTTTTGGCCATGCCTTTGGGCATGTGGGTCTTAGTTTCCTGACCAGTGATCAAACCTGTGCCCACTACAGTGGGAGCGTGGTTTTACCACTGCACCGCCAGGGAAGTCCAAAATTAATAATTTTTATTGCATCATCAAGGACATTCTTAAGTGAAACTGGCATTATTTATTATAAGCATGTGGCAGTGAAGAACACAGTGACTAGTACAGTGTTGGTCCCACCACCTTGATGAGTGCTAAAGGATCACAGTTTTACTCACCATTCCTTTTGTACCCTCAGTGCAAACGCTTCAACCCAGTAAAAGAGGCAAATAGCATCTTACTATATTATCAAAATAGCTGTGCTATAGACCTCTGGAAAGGGGCTTAGGGAATCCCCAAGGTTCCTAGACAACATTTGGAGAACTGCTAGTGTAGAGGAGGCTCCCATTCTTGTTGGGGCAAGGACAGGCACTTAGAGGCCCATATGGTTTGTGTACAAGGACAAAGGGAAAGGTATGGAAGGACACATACCAAGATTATCAAGACCTTAATGCTGGTTATCTTAAGAGGGGCAACCTTCAGTTCTAATGAGGTGGATGACACTGGAGCCGATTATACAGAGTGAAGTAAGCCAGAAAGAAAAACACCAACACATATATATGGAATTTAGAATGACGGTAATGATAAACCTGTACACAAGACAGCAAAAGAGACACAGATGTATAGAATGGCCTTTTGGACTCTGTGGGAGAGGGAGAGGGTGGGATGAGTTGGCAGAGTGGCAATGTAACATGTATGATATCATAAGTGAAACGAATCGCCAGTCTAGGTTTGATGCAGGATGCAGGATGCTTGGGACTGATGCACGGGGATAATCCAGAGAGAAGGTATGGGGTGGGAGGGGGGAGGTGGGGGTCGGGATTGGGAGTTCATGTACACTTGTGGCTGATTCATGTCAATGTATAGCAAAACGAATACAGTATTGTAAAGCAAAACAAACTAAAAAATAAAAATCAATTAAAAAAAAAAAAAAAGACGGGCAACCTGGAAGAAGACGTGGTAGAAACCATGAACCTTTAATAAGTTTCACAAACATATATTTCTATCTTATGTTACATGTTTTTTTTTTTTTACTATAACTTCTGTTTTAAAAAGGGGAGGCAAGAAAGTAAAAAAGATTAAAAAAATAAAAAGTCAAGTCTAGAGCCTCCCACACGGATTACACAGTGTTATCTGTGTTCATAAAGCAAATATCATTAATAAACTAAACCAAAAAATATGAATGAAAAATCGGTAAGATTTGACAGGTAGTGAGGATGGGAGAAAGGACAAACGTGAGCCAACAAAGGTTGGATTGTGGGGACGGCCTGGAGTATGCAAGGAACAACAACAGAGGCGCACAGGAGAACCAGACAGCTCATGTTGGGGAATAGTACAAAGCCATGCTGAAAACTACAAAGAGGGCCATGCCTTAAAAGTCTTTAAAAACAAGGTCAAGGAATTCGGAATTTATCGGTGAATGAAAGAGGGACACTGAGAGCATTGCTTAGCTGCAACAGCTTAGAGACAAAAATAAAAATAAGGAAAAAACAGAGGCTCCACCAAGAGAGGACTGAGATTAGGGCTTTGGAGAAAGAATCAAACTAAAGCAAATGAAAACGGAAGGAGAACAGATTCTAAACAGAATCCAATTCTAAAACAAAATTTCTGACATGGCAGTGTACATGGCCTGGGCAGGAGATGGTGACTAGACCAGCCTGGCTGAATCAGGGCTGATGTAAAGTAAGTGAGAGAATGTTCAGACTTTGAAATGCCAGTTAAGGAGTTTAATATCTGGCACATAGCATGCATTCACTAAATAGCTGTCAAATGAATGAATCTTTTATCCAATGCAGAATTTTAGGGCAATTAATCTGGCATGATGAAAAGATGAATTGTTAAGGGAAAACATTGGAAACTGGGGAAATCAGTTAGGAAAAAAAGACTGCAATAATCCTGGCATGAGACAGAACTGGCTGAAAAAGGAAAGGAAGAGAATGATGTCAGATACATTATCAAAGAAACAACAGTACTTGGTAATTCACTGACTGGGGAGGGGTAAAGAGTTTTAAAGTCAAAGATAACACACTTTGTTTCAGTAAAATCAATCTTGAAAATTTAGCATGAGGAAATAGTTCCAACTGGAAAAAAAAACAAAGAAAAAAGAGACAGTAATCATGAAACCATGGCAGTATTTATAAATAGCTAAAAATTAAAAATAAACCACATCCAGTTATATAGGAATGGTTTATAATACAGCCAGTAAAAAATAATTTTAATCATTAATATGATGTAATGGAATGTAAAACATATATATACTATGATTTCTAATACTAAATGTTAGATTCATAAATTACAAAAAGAATGTGAATATGCAAAGCTGGTGACTGGATTATGAATAACTTTTCCTTTCAAAAATTTCCATTAATGTTGTTATATTGTGGGGTTTTAAAAATCTCATTTTGGGTTTCAGATCTAAACGGCTTAGAGAATGAGTACACAAAGAAGGATGAAATTATTTTTGACCCGGTGACTTATAAAGATTTTATGTAGGATAAAGCAACTTTGTGATCTTGGGAAGACAAGCAAGATTTAGACAGGTAGGGTTAGGGGTGTGGTTATGAATAAAGAGAAGAAAGGGTAGTATTTCAGGCTTATAGGACAACATAAATAAAGGGACAAATTACTCTAGTCATTCACCTACCTAAATTTCTTCCTGGATTCCTGTTTCCCTCAGCGTATTTGGATGGACATGAAACCACACACAAAAGCCTTCTTGACCCTGGTCCTGTTAGTCTCTAGCCTCTATGCTGCTCTGGCCACTGAAATAGTCACAAATCTCACCTGACTGTGTCTGTATTCTCTTTGGCATGGAATAGACTTTTCTTTATTCTTAATGACTGCTGGTCTTTTAATTTTTATGGGCTCCAAAATCACTGCAGATGGTGACTGCAGCCATGAAATTAGGAGACACTTACTCCTTGGGAGGAAAGTTATGACCAACCTAGACAGCATACCAAAAAGGAAAGACATTACTTTGTCAACAAAGGTCCATCTAGTCAAGGCTATGGTTTTTCCAGTGGTCGTGTATGGATGTGAGAGTTGGACTATAAAGCTGAGTGCCAAAGAATTGATGTTTTTGAACTGTGGTGTTGGAGAAGACTCTTGAGAGTCCCTTGGACTGCAAGGAGATCCAACCAGTCCATCCTAAAGATCAGTCCTGGGTGTTCATTGGAAGGACTGATGTTGAAGCTGAAACTCCAATACTTTGGCCACCAGATGTGAAGAGCTGACTCATTTGAAAAGACCCTGATGCTGGCAAAGATTGAGGGCAGGAGGAGAAGGGGATGACAGAGGATGAGATAGTTGGATGGCCTCACTGACTCAATGGTATGGGTTTGGGTGGACTCCGGGAGTTGGTGATGGACAGGGAGGCCTGGCGTGCTGCAGTTCATGGGGTTGCAAACAGTTGGAAACAGCAACTGAACTGAACTGGTCTTTAAAGGTCAAGTTCAAGTATAAACTCCGCAGTGAAGTCTTTCCTGACCTTTCCACCCCAAACCCATTTAGAAGTTGCCCTTTTGAGTACCTGTTTGGCCTTTTTTCAGGATCTAATGTTTAACATGATTGCTTGCTTGAGAGCAGAAACTTTGCCTTTGATCTTTGAAGCACAGGGCCTGAGCCATGGAACACTGTAATCAATTCAAATTAATGAATAAATAAATCTAAATATCATATTAGGGAACAGTAAGAATCCAGCATATTTTGGGTGAAAAACACATGTAATGGGAAAAGAGACTAGAAGTAAATTAGTCCGAATATGAAAGATATCCACCTCTTCTTGAGCTTGAACTCAAGCTTCCTAACGTGAGAACAATGGAGGCCATTAAGGGAGTGGAGATGATTCTGCTCAAAGCAGTGCTTTAAGAAGATTAACCTGAAAATATGTAACATAAATTAAGGCAGAGGGGAAAAAAAAAACCAACAATAGTTTCAATGTGAGAAGACCTGATTTAAATGGTCTGTATGGATGTTGAAAAGAAAATGAAAGAGAAATTTATTATCAAGAGTAAGACGAGATCTGCCAAGACTGCCAATATTTGAATGAGAGGAAATCATTGCGCTACAGTGGATTTAATCTGGTGCTTTTCATGTTTTCTCATACTTTTCACAAAACATCTGTGGGTACACGAGCACACAGTAATAAAATTCTTCACACATGGATTTTAAATGTTTATTGAGTACCTGCTGTTGTGGCAGGCACTGTAACAGGAGCTAGGGATACAACAATGAATAAATAAAGCAAGCAAGGGTCTTGCCTTCTTGTAGCATTCATTCTAATGAAAAAGAAAGGTAAGAGCACTAACTGCAATATCACTCTTGAATGTGGACAATTTGGAGAACATAAACTACGATATACAGAAAATCCAAAGGAGAAGACAATTTTGTGAAAATGACTAATTCAACTCTAGGAAGGCAGTGTTTTTACATGGAATTAAGGAAAGACAGCTGGGGCTTCCCTTGTAGCTCAGTCGGTAAAGAATTTGCCTGCAGTGCAGGAGACCTGGGTTTGATCCCTGGGTTAGAAGATCCCCTGGAGAAGGAAATGGCAACCCACTCCAGTATTCTTGCCTGGAGAATCTCATGGACAGAGGAGCCTGGTGGGCTGCCGTCCATGGGGTCACCAAGAGTCGGGCACGACTGTGCGACTTAACACACACACACAACATTAAGGAGAGACAGCTAGAAACAGACGTTTTAAGTAAACTGCATAGAGATTACAGTTGAAGGCTTAACACTAGTAAAGATGGAATGTGAAGGCTTAACACTAGTAAAGATGGAATGTGAGAAAAGATAGGGACAGAAACTTCTTGAACAGCCAGCCATCCTAACTGGAAACCCTTGGAGATACAAACAGCCCATTATCACAAAGGAGCCCCTATTTTATGTTTTCTTTGGTTTCACTCTGGCCTTGATAGTATCCAAGTGAAGTGAAGTGAAAGTCACTCAGTCATGTCCTACTCTTTGCGACTCCACGGACTATACACGGTCCATGGAATTTTCTAGTCCAGAATACTGGAGTGGGTAGTCTTTCCCTTCTCCAGGGAATCTTCCAAAGGTACAGTCAAAAAGGAAGGAGAGATTTATAGATTCCTAAACCTAGAAATGAAAACCATGGGCAGAATATCAAGATTCTTAGGTAGCATCTTTTTTTTTTTTTAAGTACATATTTAATTTATTTAATTTGGCTTTGTGGGTCTTAGTTGTGGTATGTGGATCTAGTTCCCTTACTAGGGATCAAACTCAGACCCCCTGCAGTGAAAGTGCAGAGTCTTAACCACTGAATTGCAAGAAAGTGCCCTCAGGAGGCATCTTTGAGAGAACCAAAAACAAAGAGGTTAGACACTGCTACCGTAAGAACTTTGTAAATTTTGTATTTCCTCACATCTCCTGTTTTATAATTCTCAATCTGTTTGCTTAAATTGAAAAGGGCCTAGTTTTCGGGGGGAGGCAGGAAGACAGTGAAGATACAACACAGGAAGGCTTGAAAGGGGTGACATGGAAGTGACTGTTAAAGGTGTGTTGAAGCCCTGGTGCCTGTTTCAAAGTTAAGATCAGGGTTACAGATCTGAGCCTGAGGATGACCTCAGGGCCACCAATTATAAGATTCAGGTGTGGTTTCTAACATAGAATATTAAAAGAGAAGACCCAATTTGGAGGAGTGACCCCAGAAAAACAGTCCTGATTATTTTCCTCAAGAAAGAAAAGGTGTCAGCAACACCAGTAATCCTAGATTAGAAATCCTAGAAATAATCCTAGAAGTAATCCTAGAAAAGAAAGATTGGGACAGTACTATTCCATGGAGACCAAGAGTCTGAAGTTAGGCCAGGTGATTAACAGTATTAAATACTACAAAGGGATTAAGGAAAAGGAAAACTGAGAAGAAAAAGGTTATTGATGTTGGCAGTTTGGAAATCCCTAATTATGTTCCAGAATACAATTTCAGAAAAGTAAAGTGGTCAGAAGCCAGACTACAAATTAATTAAATGCAGTAAACATTTATTGAAAGCCTATAAGAAAAATCCTCTACTAATGCTACGGAAATTATCAAGATCAGTAAATCGGCCCCCGCTTTCAAGAAATTTACAGTTTAAGCAAGGAGAAGGGTGGACAAGTTAGGTAAACAAAGAATAAGATAAAAATATAAATGTCTTGGGACTTCCCTGGAGGTCTGGTGGTTAGGACTCCACTCTCTCAAGCAGAGGTCATGGATTTCATCTCTGGTTGGGGAACTAAGATCCTGTATGCTGCATGGTTCTGCCAAAAATATATAGATATAGATGAATGTTTTAGGTTAGAACTGGACATGGAACAACAGACTGGTTCCAAATAGGAAAAGGAGTGCGTCAAGGCTGTATATTGTCACCCTGCTTATTTAACTTATATGCAGAGTACACATGAGAAACGCTGGACTGGAAGAAACCCAAGCTGGAATCAAGATTGCTGGGAGAAATATCAATAACCTCAGATATGCAGATGACACCACCCTTATGGCAGAAAGTGAGGAGGAGCTAAAAAGCCTCTTGTTGAAAGTGAGAGAGCAGAGTGAAAAAGTTGGCTTAAAGCTCAACATTCAGAAAACGAAGATCATGGCATCTGGCCCCATCACTTCATGGGAAATAGATGGGGAAACAGTAGAAACAGTGTCAGACTTTGTTTTTTTGGGCTCCAAAATCACTGCAGATAGTGACTGCAGCCATGAAATTAAAAGGCGCTTACTCCTTGGAAGAAAAGTTATGACCAACCTAGATAGTATATTCAAAAGCAGAGACATTACTTTGCCGACTAAGGTCTGTCTAGTCAAGGCTATGGTTTTTCCTGTGGTCATGTATGGATGTGAGAGTTGGACTGTGAAGAAGGCTGAGTGCAGAAGAATTGATGCTTTTGAACTGTGGTGTTGGAGAAGACTCTTGAGAGTCCCTTGGACGGCAAGGAGATCCAACCAGTTCATTCTGAGAGAGATCAACCCTGGGATTTCTTTGGAAGGAATGATGCTAAAACTGAAGCTCCAGTACTTTGGCCACCTTATGCGAAGAGCTGACTCATTGGAAAAGACTCTGATGCTGGGAGGGATTGGGGGCAGGAGGAGAAAGGGACGACCGAGGATGAGATGGCTGGATGGCATCATGGACTCAATGGACGTGAGTCTGAGTGAACTCCGGGAGTCGGTGATGGACAGGGAGGCCTGGGTACTGCGATTCATGGGGTCGCAAAGAGTCGGACACGACTGCGCGACTGAACTGAACTGAAGAGACACTGATATATACTAATAGGAGATTTCAGGAGAATAAATAACCACACCTTATTTGATGGGGGAAAGTGACACGAAATTAGGAAAAACTCAGGGACTTGACTTCAAAGACTATGTAATAGTAGTTAATAATAACAACAGTAAATCAGTGGCTGATATTTGTGTAGCAGAGAAAGAAAGGACATTCTAAGAATAACAACAAGCAAAACTATGGCAGTGTAGGGACTTCTCTGGTGGTCTAGTGGCTAATACTCTATACTCACAATGCAGAGGACACAAGTTTGATCCCTGTTAAGGGAAACAGATCCCACATGCCACACCTGAGTCTGAATGCCACAACCAAGATCTAGTGCAGCCAAATAAACAAACATGAGTAAATAAATAAAAGAACCTTTCAAAAGCAACCCAATTTTTTCAAGTATTTATTTATCTGACAGAGCTGGATCTTAGCTGTGGCATGTAGGATCTAGTTCACTGACCAGGGATCGAACACAGGACCCCTCCACTGGGAACTCGAACTGTTAGCCTTTGGACAACCAGGGAAGTCCCAAAAATAATAATAAAAAAAAAATGATGGCACTGTAAAACTCACAGTATGTTGAAAACAATTAGGAAAGAATATTAATAAGTGGCCATAATACACAAGGAATTTTACATATTCCTGGTGATTCTAGACAATAGGTAGATTATCATCTACAACTGAGGAAACAAAGTCTTCAAGAGATCGAAGATATGATTAAGATCACAAAGGCAGCATGTATTAATATGTGCAATCTGAACTCAGTTCTGATGTGATTACCTATCAGCTTACTGATATGCAGCTTACATATCAGCACACTGCTATTTCCCTTGCTTTATACTATACTGCCCAGTTTCACTGGAGGATTTAAGCAGAGACATAGTATGTGATGGGCTTTCCTTGTGGCTCAGCTGGTAAAGAATCTGCCTGCAATGTGGGAGACCTGGGTTCGATCCCTGGGTTGGGAAGATCCCCTGGAGAAGGGAAAGGTTACTCACTCCAGTATTCTGGCCTGGAGAATTCCATGGACAGTCCATGGGGTCGCAAAGAGTCAGACACAACTAAGTGACTTTCACAATAATAGTATGTTATGATACTGTACTGAAAAGTGGTTTGTGCTCATACTAGAGAGGAGTATCTTTAATATAAGAGCAAATAGGCTGTATGTTATTTGATAGCCAGTTCCAAAAAGATAATAGCAGCTACCCTTTACTGAGTGTTTGCTTCATGCCAATTAATATAAACATTCAGTATTTATATTAATTTGCCCAAAGTTACAATGTCAGTAAACTGTAGAATTTGAATCCAAGCTGTGGGTTCCGAAGGCTGCTTTTTACACTACTATTGTGTATTGTGTTAAAAGTGAAAAAGAATACCAGAAAGTTCAACCTCACTAGTAATCAAAGGAAATAAAAATTAAAACAATAAAACATTATTTTAACCTATCAAAGCAGTAGAATTTTTAAAGATGAGAATTCCAATGTAGTCAAACAAGTGCTAAAACCAGTATTTTCACACATTGTCAATGGTAAAATCCTTTAGCAAGCAATCTAAGCAAGAGAATAAGGTAGTCCTAACATTTAGCAGCATTTCCAAAAAATATCATTATATAAAACACTACTTCTGTAAGATATTAACAAGGGTTACCCCCAAAATTTGTTAAGTTTGAGAAATTCTGAGTTAAACACAGGAAAAAAAATTTTTTTTGTTCTTATTAACAAAGATTTAAACACATTAAGTTCTTATTCATGTGAATATTCTGATGGGAATATGGTTTACAGTGTTTCCCAAATTTATTTGACCACAGGAACCTTATTTTTATTTTAGCCTTTTATTTTACAGCACATCTCATAGGACTACTAAGTGTTCTGAGAGTTACATCCTGCAAAGCACTGCTATTCAGCATGATCCAAATTATGTTAAACAGATAATGTTTATATATGTGCATAGAAAGAAAAACTAAAAGGAAACATTAACTGTAGTCATCTTTGGGCTCTAGAATTACCAAATATGCGTGTGACTTATAGTTTACACTAGTTATGAAAAATTTTTCCAAGTTTTCTATAATCAATATGAATTTTATAATTAAAAATAAATAAAAGTTTGTACCCTCCAATCCAGTAAGTCTGAGAAATCTATCTTAAGAAAAAATCCTAAATGCAGACAAAAACATTCATTGACTTTTTATAACAAAATTCTAGAAACAATCTGGAAGTCCAATAACAGAAAAAAGGTAAGAGAGGGTGCATGTTCAAACAATAAAACACGCTGCCAGTATTTTAAAAGATGTTTACAAAGAGTTTTTAATAGCAAGGAAAAATATTTATGTCACGAGGTTAAATGAAAAGGCAACATATAAAAACGTAAATACCGTCTGATTAAAAAATGTTCTTAAAGTGCACAGAAAAATAAAGATCAGAAGGGTATATGCCAAATTTAACAGTTGACAAATTATACTGAACAAACATTACATAATTAAATTGCGCTTGAGCAGTAATCTGGTAACAGTGTGTCAAACCGGAACAGAGAGACAGAGGTAGAACAACTATTTAGGAGGTCATGGCAATATCCGCAGGATAAAAGAAACTAGAATTTTATCAGGCAGTTAGATTGACTTAAGTACTCTGCTTGATACTTTGCACATATAATTTCTTCTAAACCAAATCTTTACATAACAGTAACAATTACAGAACCATGTCTTAGGTACTGTTCATGTGCTTCCTTAGGACTTAGGTAGTTTCTTAGGACTTCCCTGGTGGCTCAGATGGTAGGTAAAGCATCTGCCTACAATGTGGGAGACCTGGGTTTGATCCCTGGGTCAGGAAGATCCCCTGGAAAAGGAAATGACAATCCACTCCAGTACTCTTGCCTGGAAAATCCCATGCACAGAAGAGTGTGGTAGGCTACAGTCCATGGGGTCACAAAGAGTCAGACATGACTGAGCAACTTCACTTTCTTTTCTATGTGCTAGACATGTACGTTAATTCATTTAAATTTTAATTAATTCTCACAATAATCTTATAATGTAAGAGTTACTATTCCTATTTCATTGATAAGAAAACTAAGTCTTGGATTCCCTAGGCTTAAAATTCCCAGGCCATATAGCTAACCAATGTTGAAGATGGAATAACAGTAATAGCAGCAGGAGGAGAAAAATGATACTTTGATTGATTGGGGGAGGGGATGGGATTGAAAGACAATTCAAAAATAACACCCAGTTACATTTGTTGATAATAACAAGAACATCTAGTGTTCTGATCTTGGTTTCCTACATCATTCTTCAGTAAAAAGAATAAGGGCTCCTTGGAGAAATAGACGATTTTAGTTCTGGGACAGGAAATATACAAGATGAGCCTGGAGCACCTTCTAGTGTCAAAAAGGAAGCACTAAAAAACAACAAAAACAAAAACAAAAAACCCAAAACAACAAAAATCTACACTGATGAGGGTATGTCAAAGGAACACAGGGCCAACTAAAAGAGCTCTCAAAGTTCAAAGCTGGAACATCTGAACAGTAAAATAACCCAAAGTCCATATTGATACAAATAAATTCAGTTCAGTTCAGTCACTCAGTTGTGTCTGACTCTTTGCAACTCCATGGACTGCAACATGCCAGGCTTTCCTGTCCATCAATAAATTATTGAATAAATATATCGTGGATAAGAGAAAAATCTGTGCAAATGAATTCCAAACAACATGTATAAACATTACATTCTTAAAGGAAGTATAACTCTTTAAGTGTGGACTGTGGATAGTGACTTTCTTCTGAAGAGTACAAAACAAAAAGGAGAAGGGGAAAAAAGTAACTTCACAGTGGAGAAATCTTACAAATACCACCTCTGGCAGATCATGGTAATTATCAAGAGTAAAAAAAAAAATCTATGTGATACTATGTAACCTCAATATGATACAATAAAAATGTCACTTTACTTCTATGGTCCTTCCCTAAAAAGCACTTCAGTTCAGTTCAGTTGCTCAGTTGTGTCCAACTCTGCGACTCCATGAATCGCAGCACACCAGGCCTCCCTGTCCATCACCAACTCCTGGAGTTACTTAATTCCAGTCTAATCATGAGAAAAACATCAAATTCCTACAGAGGGGATCCTACAAAAATACCTGATCAATACTCCTCAAAACTGTCAAGGTCATCAAAGACAAGGAAAGTCTCAGAATCTCTCAGAGTTGAAGGTGACATGAGAACTAAATCTAATAAGGGATCCTGGAACCGGAAAAAAATAAAGGTAAAAACTGAAAAAATCTGAATAATGTATGGACCTTAGTTTATAACGCTTCCCTGGTAGCTCAGATGGTAAAGAATCTGCCTGCAATGCAGGAGACCCCAGTTCGATTCCTGGGTTGGGAAGATCCACTGGAGAAGGGATAGGCTACCCACACCAGTATTCTTGGGCTTCCCTGGTGGCTCAGCTGATGAAGAATCCACCTGCAATGCACGAAACCTGGGTTCGATCCATGGGTTGGAATATTGGTTCATTAATTGCAATGGAATATTGGTTCATTAATTGCAATAATAATCTCATACTAAAGTATGATGTTAATAAGGGGGAAACTGAGTTTAAGGTATATGGGAATTGTCTATCATTTTCTCAATTTTTCTGTAAATCTAAAACTGTTCTAAAAAATAGTATATTTAAAATTTAAAAGGGGAGAAATAAAGAGAGAAATGATGCAATAAGTTCATCTTAGGTTGGCTAGAACAACGGTGCCTTTAGCAGAAATAAGGAAGGAAAAACTGCTAATGATTTTGGTCAGACTGGATTTAAGGTGTGACAGTATATCCAAGAATAAAAGCTACTTACAAACAATTAGAAAAGGGAACTGACAACTCAGGAGAGAAGCTGGTGCTAGAAAGAAGCCATTGTAAAGACTTAAGGAACAAGGAATTTCCTGGCAGGCCAGTGGTTAGGAGATTCATTCAGCACTTTCACTGCTGTGACCTGGGTTCAATCCCTGGTCAGAGAACTAAGATTCCAAAAGCCGTGAGGCCAAAATAGAAAAAAAAAGTTAAGGAACAAGTAAGCAGTAAGGAAATGGAAATAGTATGTGTGAACCTGATATTCAAATCAAGCTATGAACAGGAAGGAAACCGAAATAACAGAACTTCTCAATGAAATAGAAAGGCCAGTTGCCACAAGGAGAAGGGAAAGTCACAGAGCTGAGAAAGGTAGAGAAAATAGCCATGTTAGATGTAAGCGTATGGAGAAAGAAGAACTGGATGCAACTTCCCTGGTGATCCAGTCGTAAGACTCTGCATTCCTAAGGCAGAAGGCTCAGGTTTGATCCCTGGTCGGGAAACTAGACCCACATGCTGCAACTAAAGATTCTGCATGCCACAACTAAAGACTCAGAGAAGCCAAATAAATTTAAAAAAATAATTTTTTTTAATAGAACAATTGGAGAAAATCCATGACCTTGACAGAAGTTAACATTGTTATATTATACCAAGCGTGCTGCAGTCCATGCCTTTTCTCTAGTCATGCGCTGTGGCCTAGAAGCAGAAGCGAAGAAAAAAGTTGGTGGGTATGATTCAAGATAACAGAAGTGCTTGCTTAGTACAGAAGATCAAAATGAATGAAGAAAGCAATGAGGATAGTGACTGGTCACAGAGGTTCAGCAGGCCAGCATCAAAAGTAGTCACCAGGGGATTTCCCTGGCGGCGCAGTGGATAAAAATCCATCTGCCAATGTGAGGGACACCAGTTGGATCCCTGGTCCAGGAAAATTCCACATGATGTCCAACAACGAAGTACGTGTGCCACAACTACAGAGCCCGAGTGCTGCCAACTGCTGAAGCCTGTGCAATAGAGCCTGTGCTCTACCACAAAGAGAAGCCCAAGCACCACAAGAGTAGCCCCTGCTCCCCCCAGCTAGAGAAAGCCCATGCACAGCAACAAAGACCCAGCTCAATCAAAAATTAATTTCTTAAAAACTAAAAAAAACAGTAGTCATAAAGGTGCTGGTAGACTCAATGAAATGGAAAAGAGGTCAAGGACCAGAGAAACTAAAGAGGGCAAAAAGCTGATTCTATGGGTGTGTGGAAGTTAAAAAAGGTGACTAAGGAAGTTAAAATAAGTGATGGGGAGCCCTGTCACTGGTAGTGTTCTATGTAGTAGGTCCAGATTACAATGGTTCTAATGTGTAGCTGGCTTGAAAATTCAAAGGAAAATCAATAATCTCACATTGAGGAATTATAAAAGTATTGCAGGGACTTCCCTGTTGGTCTAGGGGTTAAATGTCCACCTTGCAATGCAGAGGACACAGGTTAATCCCTGGTAGGGGAACTAAAACCACACATGCCCTAGGGCAACTAAGTCTGCGTGACCCAATGGAAGATTCCACGTGACACAACAAAAACCCCCTGTGTGGATGCAGCCAAGTAAATAATAAATATGTGTCTTTAAGTATTCCATAGATGCTGAGTGGAGACACTGAGAAACAGAATGAAATGATATGATACATCTTGTCCTTGTGGGCAGTGGATGTTGGCCCTGAAGTTTTAGAGAAAATGCCACAATTGCATGGCAACATCTTCCAGAATTACAGCGACAGTGGTAGATCAATGATCTGGAAGCAGCAAGGGAAAGCAAAAAAGCAGTGTGGTTCCTTCTCTTCTACACGGTCATATGAGAACAGAAGATACCTCTTGGGAGGGGAAGGTGAAATGTCATATCTAAATTTTCATTAAATCAGTTTAAAGAAAACAGTTAATAAGTAGAAATGTACTGGACAATGAGTAATATTTTCAAAAACCACATCAAAAGAGGTAAATTGAAGAAGTACCTACTATGTAGAGAGCAAGAGAAGTTGTACCACTTTGAAAGGTGATGTTGCAGAGAAGTAGCAGAGACTTGGGTTGTCATTAGATACCATATGAGAGGTGGGTTGAGAAGTAACATGGAAAACAAGAAAAGCAAGAGGCATAAAAGGTATATTTTAAAACAGACTGCATGTACCAAAGTACACACACAAACACTCACTTCTATAGAAGACAAATACACAATAAGGACTACAAAAAACAGTAACTCCTTGTCTTGCACAGCATTTTATAAATCGCTTTCAGATATACTATCCTATTCGACTGTCACTGAATAGATATGCACATTTTTCCTAAAGATGAGGAAATTAGGATGGGGCATAGCCAAAATGAAAATCTTGATTCCCAGTTTTCAACATATCAACTTCACATACACAGCAGACATTTCAGCAGGTTGGAAAATCTTCTCTGACTAGAAGAAATAGTGGGTTCTATAAACTTGTCAGAGGACTTGAGAGGCCACTAGACACCTCTCGTTTACCTTCTACCACCTCAGATCGCTCAACTCTTATCACCATCACCAGAGAAGGTACCGAAGAGTGACAGGTACCGAAGGGTGACGGGTGGTGTTATCAAGGAGAGAACTCCAGCTGAAAGTTCTATTAGGTTCCTCTTCTCACACCTCTGGACCTCAGTGAACCAACAATTAAGATGAGGAAGAGTGGAAAAAGAACTATGTAGCAATGAGGAGGTCTCCAACAGATACAGCTTTGATAAATAGTATTTAAACGGGGCTCCGGTAGGGTAGAAAGCAGGTACACTGAGAGATGGGGGAGGGGAAAAGGGGGGGATCAGGAATTGGGAGGGAATTGAGAGTGGAGGCGCCCCCAAGGCTGAAAAACCCAAAAGAGATATGGGAGTTCCAAGTGCTGGAGAAAAGCTAAGGGCTCGTGAGAGTCCTGGATCAAGGACCAGCACTGAAGGACCCCAGGGCTTGGGTGACCGGAAGCGGAGACCCCCCCAAACAAGAGACCAGAAGGGGGCGCAGGTGACACCCCGTAGGAGAGAATGAATGGGGAAGGCGGTCCGGAGGGCGGGGCAAAGGAGGGGCCCCGGGATGGGCGGGGCACAGACCCCTTTCTAAGTCCGAACCCCTGCCCCGAGAGCCCGGGGAGAAGCGGCTCCGCGACTCCCGCACTCACCGCCGGTCTCGTCAGTTACATAGGGAGTCGCCATCTTGAAAACGCAAACCACTTCCGGCGTGAGCGGGCTGGGGTCCCGCCCCCCTCCCCACCGGAAGTGGAGTCCAGATCGTAATAAGCCACCATTTTAGTCTTAAAGGGAGAGTACACCATTTGGTGGATAGACGTGAAGGAGGCGTAAAGAAGCTGAAGACTAAAATAAAATAAGAGCCGTAGCCTCTTTTACTGCCATTGATACCAGTATTGAGCGCCTGCTGCGTATATAGCAGTTCTCTAGCCGCCGAGAGAAGTTCCGAGGCACAGCCCCTATCCTCACAGGCACTCTTCGTCTGTCTAGGACCTGCGGGAGAAAGGGGGCAGGGCCCACCTGCATCCAGAAGGCGGGGGAGAGGGAAGGCTAGTAAATGAGGAAAAGAAGGATATTCATGTCCTGGCCTGCGCCCAGGTTCCAGAGCCGCTTGGGGATACGGGGCGGGGCAGGCAAACTCCGGGAACGCACTGGGGCGCACCAGTGTTGGGGGCGAACGCAAGACCCCAACTGACCCTCTTAGAAGGTGGGGAGGTAGAAATCGCGCGCCGATTGCCCCCTGGCCGCTCAGCTCAACCCTCCCGAGAGAGACGCGCGAGAGAGACGTGCAAGGCCGAAGGCGCTGCCTGTCGGTCATTTGTCCCCGCAGCTACAGGGTTGCCGGTGACTTCAACGGCTAAGAAGGCGCGGTGGGCGGGAGGGGCGGATAGCCCCGGCCTGGCCCTGCCCCTGGGGCGGCCCCAGGGACTCGGGCGGTGAAGTGACGACGGCCGGAGTTTGCTCCGGCCTTCGACCCGGGAGCCTCCTCGGGCTCGCCCCAGGGTCAGAGGGTGAGGTTTAGGCTGCTGGGCGGACCCAATTAGTATTCTAATTAACCTCGGCCAAGTCTCAGCGCTCTGGGGATCCAAATCCGGGCAAAATGCCAATAATCTGAGCCGCACGGTCACTCCCTTTGCAGCCCTGCTCTGCTCCGTGTCTCCCTTTTATTTAGAGGAAAGAAAATGTTCTCCCTCCCCCGCTTTTTTCGGCAGCTCTTGTTCCTTCAGGGCTAAGTCCTGCTAAACTCGTTTCCCCCGCAGCTTGGGAGGGGCCGGCTACAGGTTCCTCTCCTCTCCTCAGGTGTCTGCTCGGCCTTCCCCCACCCCACCCCCCGTGTTGTTTTTTCCTCATCAACAGTTTTGTCTTCCTCCAAATCTCCACTTTGGCCTAGGTTAATGTCCAACAGAAAAAGTGACCCACCTCCAACACTAGGCTGCATGTCCCACTTAAAAAAAAAAAAGCCCAGCTGAGAACAATGGCTGACTGGGAATTTACTAAAGCTTTGAAATGAAGCTTCAGAAGTTTTAAGGGTCACAGCTTGCCTTCTCTCCCGTACTCCACCTTCCTGACTTCCACCAGAGGCCCAGCTCAGAAAAATCTCAAAAAGACTCGTGTAAAAACTGATATGCATTCAATACAGAGTCAGTGCAAGTGTTCTAACACTGCCATCCTTAACCCTTGCCCTACTTTCACCAATCGTTCTTCAGCCCTGCTGGATCTCCTTTCCATAACCCTGTTACTAAGGATTAAAGGTAAGAGTGAGATGAAGTCTAAAAACGAGAGGAATGCATTGTTCCTGCCTGTACTATCTGAGGTACTTTCTGCAAGAATCAGTCCTAAAGTGGCTCCAGTTGACCACCCAACCCTAGGCCCCCCACTGTGCCCTCAGACATCCTGTCTCAGCTCTGGGGCTGACAGGAAGTGAAACTCAATTGTCTGCATAGCAGACCTGCCTGGGACCCAGCCCTGAGCCCCGGATGTGCCACCTCCCCCCTCCACCCCAGGAGGAAGAGGAGAACGAAGAGGCTGGGGAGAACAAGGCTGTTGTTTTTTCCTTTCCCTTTGTTCGTTGCGGTTTCTTTCTTTCTGATTTTTATGATGTGGTTGATTAAAGAAATGAGCACCTGGAACTGTAGGCATTAGAAGCCTCCTCCTTAGATGTTTCTTGGCCTTTCTTCCTCTCACCCCCGCCAGTAAGTTACTGAGGTATGATGGAGCACAGATCTTGAAGAAGACTCAAGCCCAGAGTATAATTGATTCCATCTTATTCCTTTTTAGAGGCATCATCTCATGCCCCACTTTGAAGTCTCAAAAAAAGTCTTAAAGGGAGTATCTTTAACTTCATGTAGGAACATACCTGAGCATGACAGAGTGAAAACCACACGTTGTACATAGGGTGGTAGCACTACAAATGTTATTTGCGAGGAAAGCTGAGTTCCTTGAGGATTAGTATCATACCAGGATTTCTAGGTGAGGGGCTCAGGAGAATAAAACTGATTGGAAGAGGGGCTAGGGGAGCCTGTTCTACATCATTCAGGATGGCTTACACCATACCCATACTCTTTGGTGCAGTCCCTAAGCTGGGCTATCTATGTCTTTGGCCGTTCTGCAAAACAAAGTACAGGACCTGATGCATAATAATCCTTCAAAAGTGCTTATGATTCCATAAGGAGATCATGTAGGAAGGGGAGACAAAGGATAGAGAGTGGCAGGGTTCTTGTCTTTTTAAGATTAGAGGGGAGACAGAAGCAGAGAGACAGGCTGTCTCCACTCCCTACCTCAGATCTCCAGTTTAGATGCAGCAATAATACTCCAAACCCTATTACTCAGCAGCTATATTTCTGATAAAAATGGAGGGTTCTCTCCCAATCTAAAAAGTCAAGAGCTGCTTAGATCCTTGTTTCCACTAGAGGGCCTCATGTATTCATTCCTTCTCTCCAACCCCCACCAAAAATATGTGTATATTACACGTGTGTATATGTGTACTTACACACACAACATACACACAACACCCAAATACACCCTACCAATCAGAGCTCCCCCCTCCGTACTCTCTACCACCAGGTGTAAAAGGGAAGATTCCAGGAACTCAAGGCTTTGTTACTGTGTCCTATTTCAATGAAGGGTAGGTTGGGGTTAGACCGGCGTTGGGGCGGGGCCAGGGAGCTGGATGCCTGGGTCCTCAGTTCCTACCAGTGAGTCCCTAGGCCTCTGTCTTTCTCCCCTGCTCTACCAGCCTCACCACCATCCATGCTGCCCCAAGAGCCTTAACTCGGAGCAGATTCCAAACAGGAGAAGCTGAAAGGATCTCCTTTCACCCCGACTTTTGACCAGGGCCTCCACACCATCTGCCAAGGCCAGCAGGTAAAGTGAGAGGGTTAGAGTACATAGAAAGGGTGGACACAGAGGAAAATGCTCTTTGCACCTGAACCTTGACCTCAGAATTAAGGGAAGAATCTGAGTCTTGAGAGGAGTTGTTCTTAGCCTGGGGAAAACAAATCTGAGACATCTGGGGTTTGGGTTTAACGGAGGCGAGAAAACTGGAGGCAAAGGTGGGCAGATTCTCTCAAATGTGTCAAGCAGTGTGGAACCCGTGGTGGCAGGGAAGTGTGTGGTCATAGGATGTGCAGTTTGGCACTCTGGCCTTGCTGCTGAAGCATCTCCTGAGTATAAATTCAATCCATGGTGGACGGAAAGGACTTGGGAAGGAAGTCCCCTGATGGCAGCATTTAGGAGAAGGTGAGACGGTGGCTGAGTGGGCAACTGCCAAGCTGTCTCATCAGCGGGCTCCCCCTCCCATTCCCACCTATCTTCGCCTCCCTGGGTTGGGATTCCGGGAGAGGCTGTAAGTTACTGGAAAGACAGAAACAGAGCTGTTACCCGGGCAGGAAGATGAGCAGCGTTGGAATGCGGGGAAAGTGGCACAGACCTGAGCCCTGGAGATCTGGGGATCGGGGGAGAAGGGAATCGGGTCTGGTGAACTAGAAGTTCCCCGAGTTGGGGGCGCTGGGCGCCGGCTGGCGGGCGGGCCGACCGGGGCAGGGGGCGGGCAGCTGTGTCGTCAGGAGCGGGGCGGCCCCGCGGCGGCCGCGCCTGCCTGGCCCGTCCCCTCCAGCCCAGCTCGAGCTCCAGCTCCCGCGCCGGCGCTCCAGCTCCGACCGCGCGCCCTCCGCATGCAAGGTAGAGACCCCGCGAGCCCCGCGCCGCCTCCCACCCTCCCGCACTTGAGCGGGTCAGGTCAGAGGCCGCGAGAGGGGACGCCCCATGGGCTGGGGTAGGGCTGCTGGGCCGAGAAGGAGGAAGCGTGACAGCTGGAGTGGGTAGCTAGAAAGGTTTGCGCCAGGAGCCGGGGGCAGCAGGAGAGTTGGCCCAGAACCCCATAGGCAGCGTTTTCCCTATACCTTCCCCTGCATCTCTCGGATCCCTGATCACTCGGACGGATGCTGAAGCTGGCTCCTCGGGACCCGAGTCGGAGGAAACTCAGCTTTGGAACCTCCACAGCGCCGCACGGGTGAAGGGTACTTGTTTGGCCTCCTGGTGCCCAGCTTCCCACCCCTCTCCTTTCTACACCTGTCAGCGGGAAGTTTCTGAAATACCTGGGTCTGAATCCCACTTTTCACCTTTAAATTTGGAAAATGAGGTTTACGGAGGAAGGCATGCAAATATTACCGGGCATCTTCCCAACCTCCTAAACCATATGAACCCACATCCCCCACCCATGCCAACATTGTAACTTCCTCCTGTACTACACAGCGACACTCCCCCTCACACACACAAAGAGCACCCCCTTAATCAGACAACACTACCGTCTGCAATGTTTGTGGAAGCTTAACAAATTTTAAGGCTTCAAGCCAAATGATTCCCTCTCAAGGGCCACTGATAGCAAGGATGGGCAGGAAAGAAGGGACCCTCCCTCAATCCTCAGAAAGAGGAGGAGGATGCAAGCCCTGGAATGGCTAAGGGATTCAGAAGTCCAGGTAATCTGTTCTGGGAGGTCAAATAGGAGTGCCTGCCCCTTGGGGTTCCTTGCTGATCAGCCTGAGTGTTCTGGGGACATAGTGGTAAACCTACATGACTTGGAACGTGAGCCGTGAGTATTGAAGTGAAAAAGAAACTTTAAATGTTAGCACAGGCTTTGGAAATCATATTTATCTCTCAGTTACCAGCAATTTTAGTACTTAATGTTTAAAATAAGATCTAGAAGACCAGAGACACTAAGATTTAATGGAATGGACTAAGGATGGAATGTCTAGAGTTTGGGTGTGACCTTGAGAGAGTAGTTCTCTCTCTGGGCTGCAGTTTTCTCCTCTGTAAGATAAGAGAGTTGGTGCCTCCCAGCTTGGAGGATGTTCTAGGATTCTCTGCCTCCATGTCAACTTCTTACTTTCTCACCCCAAGTTAGTAGGGGCAAGCAGGGAAACCAGAGGAGGGAAGGGAAGGGTGAGTCACAAATAGCTGGCAGGCTGGCAGCAGACCCCACCCTCCCAGCCCTAGCATTCGCCTGGACTAGCCCAGGTTATAGCTTCAGGGTTGAGATGAAGCAGGACAAAACTGGACTTGTTTCAGGTTTTTGAGGCCCTGGACACCTGAAAAAAATCCCAGGAGGCTTTATGTCAAGGTCTCAGCCCAGAAGTATCGTCGGACCCTGATCGTTTAGTTGCTATAGCCACCTCCTCACCCTCCCAGAGGCAAAGTGCAGGATCTTGATATTACATGTCTGTCCCTGAGACATGGCACAAGTGGGAAGCTGTACAACTGGGCTTCCCTGCTGCTGGGAATCCCTTGGAATTTATGCCATCCTGGGTCCAAGGCATCATTTTTCCTAATCTTCAGATGTGTTTCTCTAGGTACCACCCTTGCATAATAACAACAAGCTAATGTTTATTGAGTTCTTTCTCTGTGCCATTCAGTTTGCTAAGTATATTGCATGTTTTACCTTGTTTAATCTCCACGTGGTGACTGATTTCTCCAGGTACCCATTTTATGGATAAGAAAACAGGTTCAGGGAGATGAAATAACTCAACCAAGAGCTAGAATTCTAATCCATGCCTATCTAATTCAAAAATCCATTCTCTTAACTTCTACTATATACTACATTTAAGATCTGGAGGGTTTGAAAAGACAGGCAAGAGAGGAGTATTGTGCCTTTCCTGTTTGCCCCTTGCTTGCTCACTCAGTCATTTTCTCTCTCAGATTCCATTTCCTAGAACCTTGGAGCCATCTAAGAATTCCCAGGGGTAATCAGAGGCTAATTAAGCCATATAGGCCCCATTAACCATAAGACAATTATGTATTCATTAGATCTGTTGGCAGGAAAAGTTAGATTATAGTCATTGAAAGGGCCAGATGGGTGGAGTCCTTTCTTCAGAATATTAGTGTCTCAGTGCCTGCTTCTAAGTGTTCCCAGAGAGTGTCCAGAATAGGAATGCTATACGTGGCGGTATATGGCAGAGATGTCCCAAAGGCAGAGGCTGCAGAGAAGGTTCTTGCGTCATCAGAAAAGAAATTTAGTGGGCCCTAGCCGCCTCCTTAAGCCTGCCCCAACAACCCTAAATAAGTGGGCAGAAGTGAGACAGAAGGTTAGGGCCTTGAGTTGAGTACCACAGTAAATGGCTTTTAAGCATCATTCATCATTTACAAATAATTAGTTAGCACCTACTGTATGTGCTCCAGGCTTCCCAGTGGCTCAGTGGTAAAGAATCCGCTTGCAATGCAGGAGACCTGGGTTCAATCCCTGGATTGGGAAGATCCCCTGGAGGAGGGAATGGCAACCCACTCCAATACTTTTGCCTGGGAAATCCCATGGACAGAGGAGCCTGGAGGGCTACAGTTCATGGGGTTGCAAAGTGTCAGACACGACTGAGCAACTAAACCACCACCACTACCACATGTGCTCCACGCTTTCTCATATTCCCCTCACTGTCCAGATGGATGCTCTAGCATCCCATTTATCACTTTTGGATTAATATTCCCCAAATATGACTCCCTAACTTGATACAACTATCTGTACAACTGTTATGGAACACTTAAAACATGATGGGCATTAGGTACTGAGGACAGAGTGGTGAACAAGTCTGATTAGCTCCTACCCTGTGAAACGTACATTTTGGTAGGAGATGACAAACAGTACACAAAGAAGCAAATAAATTGACAAGATATTTTCCAGTTGTGATAAGTTCTGTGAAGGAAACAAAAGAGGTTGCTGTGTAGAGGGGGCCTATCTTAGGACAGAATGATCTGGAAGTCTCTTGGAGGAGGTGACATTTCAGCTTAGGCAAGAAGTCCTCTCTGCCAAGAGCAGGGAAGGGTGTTCCAGGCAGACAGAACAGTAAGTCTCATGGCCCTGAGCAGGAAAGAACTTCGTGTGCTTGAGGAACAGAAAGGAGAGCAATGAGACTAGACAGCAGTGTGTGAAGGGGAGAGTGGAACACAAGGACAAAGGGGGGGGGGGGGGGGGGGGGGGAGTAAGGGGGCAACGCACCGCACAGTTCTTGGGTTGGAGCCTTGGCACCGCCACTTGTCACCTGCCATGGCAAGTCCCAACCTCTTTGCGCTCCACTTTTTTTCATCTATAGAATGGCTATAATAATCATTTCTTAT